>JAVJGI010000060.1:1378874-1437575 GCA_035590275.1 Ibycter americanus | reverse complement strand
CAGCTGTACATTATCCACATCAGCCAACCCACCGCCCCAGAAGCAAGCCCACAACTGTATATTATCAATGTTAATTAGCCCTCTGCAATTAACCAACTGCTAACTAGTGGAGCTACAAATGTTCCTTGTAAGACACTAATGCTATAATTGTCAGGCACAACATTTTTAAAGCAGGTGTCACTAGGTACTGCTAGAGGCAGGCTCTTGTCCCAAATGGACTGCTGATTTTAATCTGGATGGCAATTTCCCTCATCCTCATACGTTACAGGGCAGAAAACATGCATCTGGGTTTCATCAGGGGTTCAATCAGGGTTCAGGATGAATCCTGCAAAGAGTCTTAAGTGAGATTATTGAAAAAAATGTTTTCGCTTGTCCTCCCCGTCTTGTACAATTTATCATGGACAGTTTGCTTCATACAAACCTGTAAATAATGTTGTGCATCCCTGAAGAGGGCAGGTGAAGCAACAGGGGAGAGCTGCGCTGGGTGCTTGCACGTTGCTGCTTTGGTGTTGCTGGGTGCTGGTCCTGGCTGTGTGTCCTGGGTCTGTGGTATCATCTTGCTGACATCTCAGCAGGGAAGTGCAGTCCCACAGGCCCAGCCAGCATTTCTGGTTCACCCCCAGGTGAATAATATAAATAATCATAACTGATAAACAAGTCCTTGCATATCACATTGATCTTCCAGTGCATTGCATAGGCAGATAAGGGTCGCTGTGCCTATTCAGGGGTCAGTGTATAGCGTATCATATTGTGTTCCACCCTGTGCTCCATCCCCCATGAGACATGCTAGCACAAGCCAGCTCTGCAGGGAAGTCAGCAAAACCTGCCTTCTCTCACCGTAGGACTGGGGTGGGCCATGTGCATGCCCATGCCTGTCACCTCCCCTCACGCCTGCATTTCTGCTCTTGAGGTTCTTCTCTGCTTTCCACTGATCTACGTTTAGTGATTTTTATGGGTTCAGCAAAACTTCTTTCCTTGCTACGATCCAACATTTCTGATAAGCTTATCGAGGCTCCCTTTACATTGAACATATTTTCCTTTTCTGGGGACCCTATTCACTCCTGCCTTCTTTAACAGGAAGAGGTTACACATAGCATACAGGGAAGAAAAAAAAAAAAAAGAAAAAAAAAAGTAGGAAAGAGTGTTTTGGTATTAGAATGAAAGGAGGAGAGAGAAGAAAGCTGGAGAAGGAACAATGATTATTCTGTTCAGACAATCATAAGGAAGAGAAAATAAACAGTGGAATAATAGGAAAACAAGACATCCCAAGACAGTAGAAAAGTAGAAGTGTAAGAGAAAGAGTAGAAAAAAGACCATTAAAAAAATCCACAAGGACTTATTAATAAATCATGCTGGACTTAATGTAAGAATAAACCATCCAACACAAAGAAAGTGTTTGTTTGTTTTTAATAATAGTATAAATGAGAATGGAACAGACGGCCAGGGGCTACTTTAGTCTCTGATTCAGCAAACCACTAAAGTACATGCTAAGCTTTTAGAATCTACTAAATTTCATTAAAGTCAAGTCTCACTAAAGTTGAGCACATACTTAAGTGTTTTTTCTGAATTGAATTTATGTTGAAATTGGCTCAGAATTGCAGTTGTCCTTATTGTTTGGTTCACTGAGGATTGTGCAGGGAAAAAATGGGATCAAATAAAGTGTTTTGCTTCAGACACAGAGGTTTAAGAAAAAATCAAGTAAAATTAAAAGAAATTACTTAGCAAGACATGTTTTTCCCTTGCAAGTAATTTGACAAAGTTGAATTGGAAAAATTGTTCAACTCAGATCTGTATTTTATTTTATTTTTTTACTAGAGAAAAGCCTGAATCAGCCTTGATTCAGCTGATACTCAGTTTGACATCTGTTGACACGGATGAAGCATAGTTGCAACGCATTTCTGAACTTATTTCTGGCCGCTAGTACAAGTTGGGAAGCCAAGTCCAAGACAAAGAAAGCGATTGGCATAAGGCTGCCCAGCCAGGCAGGGGAAAGAAGCAGGTATCACGTCAAGGATCCTTCCCCACACCAGCTCTGGGACAACATCACTTTCAACAAAACCATACCAAGCTGTTACCAGAAATCTGTTATCCTCATTTATTTAAAAACTGCACTTCACAGACAGATTGACTTTTCTAGCGGCTTGCACCTAGTACCGATACATCACAGAAGGTTTTGGAAAGAAGAATGTTGCTGATACAAACCAGATTCTTCTTCTCATGTTTATTTACATGATCTGAGTTTATTTGCTCCTGCTATTTTGTAAAAGAATAATCAAAAGCTGGTTCAATAACTCGGAGAAATACAGAAAGATAATTATTATTTTCCTTATAGTAGTGTCCTTATCCTGTTATTTCATGTTCCCTGACCTTTTGGCTTGCTAACTAGCAGATCTTACGCTGGCCAGTCAGGAAGTGTGACATCTCTTCTTAAGAACACTGCACTAAATTGTGTAATTTTAACTACTTACAAATGACTGACTACTGTGGCATCTCCCGCACCACTCCCCTGTTCTTTTCTGCCTCAGGATGTAGCATAGAAAGAGAACAGTTCAAAATGGGCTGATCCTAGTGACCAGTCCTTCTAACCTCTTATTTTCTAAACAGAAGAGAGACAAAAATCAAAGAGAAATGTAAGGTACAGAGCATTCAGGAGTTGATAACAAGGATCATTTAGTCTTATTCTTTCCAAGAAAGACTAGAGCAGCACAGTTTCATAAATTATGTTCTTGGATTTGAATTTATTGGTATTCAAGAATTGAGCTGAAGCCTCTCTTCATTTGCTTGTAGAGAAGTGCATCTTAAAAAAATGCCCTGATGCAAAGAACACAACACGACCATATTGTTTTATGGGCACACCTAGCAAGGGAGAAGGACTGTGCTAGGTGGATTGAGCCCTCTTGTCAAGCCCTGAGATGTTTCTTGTGAGAGAGGAAGAAGACAGACTAGGAGCTGGGAAAGATGGAGAAACTTCCCAGTTACCTATGTAGGGTTGTTCTGTAGAGTTGTGGTGGACTTGACCTCTGTGGGCTGTGAACACAGCACCCATTAACACTTCTGTACCTTCTAAGGCCAGCCCCAGAAAAGCTATTAATCCTGTAAATTAGGAATTAAGAGCAATTCACTTGGGTGACACTTGCTGGCAAAGCTTCTGCATGAGATGTAGGAGGAAAAGCTTGCTGGAGATGCAGGAATGTATATATAATATGCAGGAATGCATCCTAAAAGGCACACAGGTTGAATGTCTGCCTGTTTAACCTGCAAGCAGAAGTCTGAACTACTTAGATTTTGCAGACAACATCCCAGTGCCACATGCACCATCCAACGAGTAGGTAGAGTGTCTTCATTCTGCAGATCATCCCCCAGGCATTCTTTCTCCATCTGTCCAGGAGCGTCTAGTCACTTCCCAAAAATATGGGGTGGGGTAAAATAGCTGTCACTGGAATGCGCTCTTGTTAGCATGGTCGGTGGGACTTTCTTTAGAAACAAGGAAAGTTAGGGAAACCAATTTCATAAAAAATGATACCTTAGCAAAGTCTTTCACCTCCTATTTTATTGCAACTCTTAAGGGACCTAATCTCCCCTGTACATGAAGACAAAAATCACTGAAACTACCGAGAAGCCTTAGACTGGTGTTGTATCTAAGGCATCTTTTCACACACTTTAAACAACTGATAAGATAGTAGGCTTTTGATGGGAGGGGTAGGAAACAATCAATTAATAAACCATGACGCAGCAGTCATGAACATAGAAAGTCTGGAACATAGAAAGTCTGGAACATAGAAAGGCAAAACAGGACACCTTTAAGATGTAGACCAGATGGATTCCCTGGTATCTATATTCTCTAAATCTTGAGATTGCTTGAGGATCCGATGCAGCTCCCAGCATAAATTAGGGTAGTCAATAACTGGTGGGTTTATGGCGACTTCCCAAAAGGCTGCAGATGGGCTGCTGTGACTCTGGAACTCCCTAGGACTTGGAAACCCTTCCAAGCCCTGCTGTTCTGCCGTGGCTCCTGTGCGGTGCTGTAGCTCCTCAGCATTTCTTAGCAGTTCATTAAGCGATCTAATGAATTTGTCAGATGTTGTTTCTCGTCTAGTCATTTCCCAGTGAGTGCTGGGGGTGCAGCAGAATGCTTTGCTTGGTAGGATGCCTTGATAACCTCATGCATTTCAGTACTCCCTTTTATGTATAAACACATGCACTTTTGCTGCACGTGTACTGAAGAAGGCATAGGAGTGCAAAGACGAGAAATTGCAGAATTGTCTTGCTCGCTTCTGGTATTTGTTTCAGAGCTTTGTGCTATGTCTTGTAGAAATGAGCTTTAGCTCTTATTGCAGAAAACTCTTACCCTTCAGAGGAATAAAAAGTCAGGCCTATAAGGTCCCTGGAGCTGCTTCTCAGGCTCGCTTACAGCCACACCTGTGTAGAAATGGCTCCAAAGATGTAGGTCACCCTCCACATAGATTTCCACCAAGTGCTCACTACTCAGAAACCACTTAGAGCTCTGTGTCTGCTAACACATCCCTGTGTCTGTTGATGGGGTTTGTTGAGTGCATTCAGTGAGTCTCTAAGGTATTTTCTGTTACCGCTTCTGTTTCTGTTTTTTGCTTCTCACCATCAGCAAACACAGAATTATTTCCACAAAGGGATATCAGTTCCCAGGACCCCAATCACACTGATCAGGGGCTTTGAACATGATACTGGTGGTACAAGTTACGTGAGAAGTGTTACGTGAATCCCAAAGTCAAGTACAGTCCTGATGGAAAGGTGATTGCTGTAAAGCCATGCAATCCCAGCTACACTGCTTGGCATGTGATCGTCTGTACTTTTTGAGCCAGTGCTGAAGTGGGAGGGAGATCAGAGGCCTCATAATCCCACATTAAATCCACACGTGGTAAATGCTGACTGTGGGCAGGTTTGGGGTTTTACCTGGTTGTGAAAGACCCAGGGGCTGATGCACTTTTGACTGCTGTTGCTAGCACCAAATTTATTTAAGACTTCTTGAACCGAAGTGTTCTGATTAGTCCTGGCTCCTTTTTCTATGTCTGCAGTTCCCCAGAGGCTTGGACATCAGCCTCTGAGATTTGGGCTTCCCCGTTCTCAAGTTGCTGCCTTGAGCAGAATACCAGCAGTGATGCCCTAGGCATATTTCTGCCCCTCTGGTGTTTCGTAGTGCTAAACAGGGATCAGGGTGTGACTCCATGCTCTCTCATAGTAGGTTTTTTATTTGGACACTAGTACATGGTCTTAGGAGTAAAGAAGAGCTAATGATATGACTGCTGGGTGAAAATAATGTTATAGGTACAAAAATTCTAGAAACTTAAATGGTCACTCGCTGATGAACTTAACAATCTTGGGCATATCAGATGTAGCAGAATTAGATCTGACACAATTGCCTGGTTTACTATATTTTTTAAAATGTTTAGTTTATCTTGGAGAATTGAGAATGTTACTCTAGGACAAGTGCTTAGTTTTTTCATGGCCAACTTAAACACATTGTTAGGCTTACTTTTCTTTCTGCGGACTATTCCTCCCAGTGCTAAGAATATGGCTTTCTTCATTTGAACTGGCCAGATTTTGTTATTAACGAGCTTCAGCAGCTTCTTCAGTACCATGGCTGATGTGTATACAGTATTTTTGGCTTCCTTTTAGCTTTTCCAATGCCAAATGTGACTGTAATATATTTTTTTTAACATACATTTTCTGTAGTATAACAGGATATTAGCATCCTTATTCCTGCCAGCAAAATTCCATCTATAACAGATGACACCCCCTTAAGCTAATAGCAGGGCATGGAAATACTGTCCTGGAGATCCTGTGCTGATGGTCTTTGTAATTTTGTAAAGTCTCATTCTCAGTAAAAGCTTTAGCATTCACGTTTTGTATTTAGTTCAAAACCAAGTGTATGGGTAGTGTTTTTAGAACAGTCATTATTCTAGATCTGAATTTTGCTCTACACTCCTCTTGTCTCTCAAGTCTCTAAACTTTTCTGAGGCTGAGATTCCTTTTCCCCATCATGCTGTTGATCCAGACAAAAATCTCCCTATTTGGGGAAGTGTGATGGGTAAGAATCGTGTCTTTCAGCACTGGCAATGGGTGCTTTATAGTAATTTTCAGTTAACGCTTGCCTTGTTCAAAGACAGAACAGTTCAATTCCACAGACAAAGTTCAAATACAGCTCCTCCATTTGAGCACACTAGCGGTCTGGTTTTGACTGTATCTTTGATGTGCTCATCCCTCATTTTGGCCAAAGAGGTGCAAGAAGGCTGAGCTAATGCCTAGTCGGGTGACATTTGTGAACAATTTACTTTTTCCCATATTGTCATGGTACCTCAGCACTAGAAGTCTTGTCTTGTCTCAGAGCTATGAAGACTTGTGTCCCGCGTCCATTGTCCACTTCACACAAGTGCCCTCCTTTAGCTGTCTTGAGCAGTTAGATTGGGCACAAAGCCGACCATGTATATCCTCTCTGACTTCTGTTCTACCTGAACCTCTTCCTTGTCTGTTGAGGGCAGCTGTGTTGCTCATGGCTTCAACCTTACTATGATCTAACTGTATGCCTTGTGTTAATAAGAGAATTGCAAGATACAGCAGGATATCTGCTGAGGAATTTCTGTCACTTTAAAAAATTACAACTCCTTGTTAGTGAGGCTTAATTTAGAACCCACAAAAAAACTAATTATTCTGGCACCTGCATTACAGAAGTTATAGCTTTCCAGCCAGTAATTATTTTATCAGATACACTGCTCCCGAGCTATGCTGGACCTTGTAGAAAGGTACAGAAACTTTGAAACTTTAACAAGTAAAAGCTGAAAAGGGAGTGCTTGAGCACCTTCTGACAGAGCGTTTAATCAGAAAACAATGATTTGACAAAAGCCAGAAGCCCTGTGGAAGTCTCCTGGTGGGGCAGTGCCTTGCTGAAGTGCAGCTGGAGTTCCCACAAGTTTTTGCTTCATGCCCAACAGGCCCCAAAGTCTTTCCCACAAGTTTTTGCTTCATGCCCAGCAGGCCCCAAGGGCTGGGTGAGCAGCTTGGCTCCTCCAAAGCACCCAACATTGCATCTCTGGGACAACCTCACCTGCAGGCAGTGCTTGTGCTGGCCATGGGACATCCAGCCCTGCCAGTGGTGGTACAACACTGCTGAATAGGCTGTGTGGGAATCTAGGATCTTCTGGGGTCTGGGGCAGCCCTGTTGCCGTAGCCAGGATCAGGAATCTTCTCCAGCTCTCTGCTGTAAAAAGGTCCTGAAAGCCCAGGAGACTCAGCTGAGCTTGAGCATATTGGTTCCTTGTTGGCATAAAGGTTGATCACGTGAAATTCAGTAGGTTCTAACTTTGGGCTGAATGGAAGGGAAGAGCTTTTGGAAGATGAGAATTTCTTGTGAGGTTTCCTGGCCTTGTGGATATAAACATGCTCACCTTTTCCTTGTGTTCAGCTGATGATCTACCATAAGTTAACAATATCGTGCTGTTCCAAAAAAGACAAGTGCCACGCTGAGATGTATAAACAGGGCTGTAGCCTGTAAGACACGCAAAGTGATCCTACCACTCTGCTCAGTGCTGGTGAGGGCCCAACAAGGACACTGTGTCCATTTCTGGGCACTGGTCCGCATTAAATGTGGAGACATGCTGAAGAGAGGCCAGAGGAATGAAACAAGAATAATCTGAGCTCAGGAAAGCATCTTTGTAAAAAAGAGATTAAATTAATTTAGTTTGCTAAAGACGATTATGAGGAGGGAGGCACTGGGCTGCATGTGGTAGATGGGAGAAGACAGGCCTAAGGTGCAACAAAAAACATTCAAGTTAGATGAGTGAAAACATTTGTCTCAGTAAGAGCAGAGAGGCATTGGAGTAGGCTGCCCTGAGTGTCTGACAGGTTTTCTTCCTCAAAAGGTTTTAGAGAAAATATGCCAGGAACAGCGCTACTGTTGCTGAGCCCTTCTTGGGCTAAGGCTGCATGACCCCTGGAGATCCTTTCCATCCCAGCTATTATGTGAACTTCAGCAGCTGCTGTTTAAAGTTTAAGAAGTGCTTCATAAGTGATATATGCCATGAGTGTGCCGCTCAGCTCCTTTTCACCCAAAGAACAAAGATTTGTTGAACATTTCTGGCTTGCCTGCATGATTTAGTCTGACGAGTAAAACATTCATTCCATTAGCAACATGGTACTGCTTGCTGCAAGCCTTGCGAACACCTACGCTCTACCTTGGGTACCGTCTCTCCCTCCTCAGGTACTGTTTCTGCCATGGCAGTAGTGGCTTGATGTCTCCCTCTGTTCCTGGAACCACTTTAAGTTCCTCCACTGAAACTTAGGTGAGATAGCTGCTACTTCACTTCCACTTCCAAGGGAGTTCAAATTCAAGATGACTGATAGTTACAAAACAGAGTGGGGAAAAAAATATTGAAGAATCTTTTAAAAAAGGGGAGGGGGGTTAAAAAATAGGGCTCTGTCAAAAAAAAATGGAACTGACTACTTACTTTTTCATAATTTTTCTTGCAAAAGAAATCTTAGGGAATTGTATTTGCTGGAAGGGAAAATGTGTTCTGCATCGAAGAGTTTATAATCAAAGAATTTATGTGCTAATACTAAATAATGTTTTAAATGTAAAAATATTTGCAAAGGAAAAAAAAATAGCGATGGATTCCAGGCTTCCTTCTTAATTCAGTTGCTTGTTAATTTAATCTTTTTAATTTATTAGCTGAAAAGTGCAGGACCACAGTGATTTGTGCTATTAGTAGTACAGTTTCCACCTGTATTTTGCTAAGTTTTATGTCTTCAGGCATGCGTTAGCAGGTAATTCAATCTTTGGCTACATAATGCATTCCTTTAATAAGGAAGAGGCTCATAATCTTAATCCAATTAAAGAAAAAAGAACTGAAGGAAGATTTGCCACAACAAAAGATGATGCTAGAGGATATTATCTTGGCGCACTGGCAGCAAGCTAATAACTGTTCATCAGGAAATCAGTATCTTCCCGTATTTTCAGCCTCAGGCATGGATAGTGCTTGAAAGCAGCTGGGAGACCTGTGTCTCCTTTTAATGAGTTTGAGATAACTGGCTTCCCAGCTGTAGTTGGTATGGGGAGTTGTACATTTTTCTGGATATAGTTTTGCGCCATGGCATCTTCAGACATTTATCCCTCAGTTTGCTGCCTCAGGGATGTGCCATCTTGTCCACAGGCAGCACCTCTGATATTATTTCATTTCTGTGTCCTGTCCCTGAGAATAGCTCATTCCAAATTATTCAGGGGGATACCAAGTATTACCCTGTACCACGAATTACTAACTTTGTTTTCATTGTCTAACCCCTTGTCATGCTCTTGAATGACATCTTGGAGTACTGAGTGCTGTAAATGCTGTTTTAAAATGAACCCTATTTTACCAGTTTAGGTCTTTCAGCTTTGCCTGCTGTGAGAAAAAAGAAATAAGAATGTGAATTTACTTTTTCTACTTTTAATACTCCAGCCACGTATTGTCTGGTGGCAAAGAGTGGTTCCTAAATATTCAGTAGCATCAGCTCAACCCCTTCCATAGCATCCCAGCAAGCTAAATTACATTGTCTATCTGTTCATAGTGAAAATAGTTTCCTTTTTCATAAGCAGGGAGCCCCAAAGGTAAAAGAAAGCCTTATTAAAGGAAAAGCAGAAAAACAGAGTAATAAATCAGCAGGCTATAGTCTTGAGCTCACCCTCTTCCATCTCACCTTGGCTAAGTCCAATGCACAGTTTCTTGCTCAGGCTCAGGGGACTGCATTGCTGGCCACCTCCATCTCTGCCCTGGAAGGAGCATGCGATCCCTCAGCCCTGTTTGCCAGCTGGGAGGGAGGCACAGGAGGGGATGCCCGAGGCTAAACAGCATTAGTCAGACCATCCCATCTCTTTTCAGCCTCTCTTCAGAAATTATTACCATCCCTGCTTCAAACCTCTCACCTCCAAGTACTGGCCCTACCTGTGCTGGCCCTCACCTCAGCACACCATATCACCTTTTTTTTCCTGCTTCTTTTTGTACTATGGACAAAATGAAAATCCAGACCCGTCTTCCTCGTTTCGCTTTCCTAGGACCCCTTCCTGCTCTCCTGGAAGGCTGTATTGCTGGCTGGGGTGACCCCTCAGCCCTGGGGGGACCCCTCAGCCTGCCCTTGGTCTGGGCACAGAAGGGTTTGTCCATTCCTTACCAGATGTGATTAGCAGTATTTTATTCATACTATCTTCAAACCTAGTGGTGTTTAAACAAGAATTCTCTGCCCTAGTATGACTGCTGTGCCCATGATGCCAGCTCCCCTGGGCGCCCTTGCTCTCTAGCAGATGCGGGCAGAGGACTCCCCACAGAAAGTGGCCTCTGGCCAAAGCTCCAGGTTGTTCTTTCCCTTTGCCTGCAAGTGTCAGCCATGAGCTCTTGCCTGTCACATCAGGCTCCATGTACTGTTTTATCATTTCGGATCTTTTCTGCTCTTCCCTTTCCTTCATATCCTCTCTTAATTTAAACAGTGCCCACCCATCTAACTGGGAAATTGCTCCTGGACCCACAACTCTTTTGCTGGCTTTCCGAGCTGCTTTCATATGTGCTATATGCTACACTGGGACACGTTTATCTGAGCCAACACTATCTGCAAGCGTATTTAAATTTACTTTAATAATACCACCACATTATTTCCCGGTTTTTAATTTTGCTACACAGGAGAGCATTTAACGTACTTTTTGTCTGCTGTTTCTTACTGAATTGTCCAGAAGAGGACCCAGTTTTGGCCTGTTGTTGCTGACTTTCTTGTGACTGCTCATTCTGGAACATACACAGAAGCTAATAAAAATGAGTGTAAAAATATTTTGTTTAACTCATGGCTGCTTCTAAGAACAGAAGCTCCCAGCATAGCTTTTCATGCCTGTGCCAGACAGAAATGGTGGTTAAGCAGGAGATGTATCTACTCAGATAGACCAATGAAGCAGTCAAGGAGGCAAGTGCAATCAGCTGCACCAAAGGCAGAGCACCCTGTGCCACCGGTCTGTGTCATTCACACTGGGACCGGCTGGACCAGAGCTCATGTGATAGCCCTCGCTGGTCAGCCCCAGTTTCTCACAGACCGTTTGCAGGCCCCAGAGCAATTTGTGAGGGCCCTACCCAGCTTTGGATGTGGTTGAAGGCCAGACTGCAAAACAGGTGAAGCAGTTCAGCTGGGAAACAGACCGCTCTTTATCTCAGGGACCCCACGCTACCTGTTCACCCGGTGTTGGGAGGGTGTCCTTGGAAAGACGGCAGCAAGGAACAGACTGACAGCAGTAGAACGGTTTGACTGCGCATCTCCTTGCTGCCTGATCTGAGCAGTGCTTGCGAAAAAGGACAGGCAGAGTGGCGGCAGGGATGCTCTGGCCACCGACCTCCATGTGGGTGGGAACTTCCCTAAGTGGTCCTCACACTGGGGCAGGGAGTGGGCTGTAAGCAGCTGTAGACAGCGTGCATGCTATGCTTGACCTCCCCATCTGCAATAAACGTAATGCGCTCCTGAAGTGCTGAGCTTGCTGCACATTCACCATCTGTCTGGCTGTATGCACAGCAAGGCTAGCGGTGTGTCAAGGCAGCAGGTCACAGCATAAAGCTCTCCTCTGCAGCTGACGGCCCATGTCTTTCTTCCTGCCACAAGACCAGACACCCGTTCTGTAGATGATGGTAAATATTTCCATGGGCCGTCAGATAGCAGGAGGGCTTTGTGAACCAGGACAGAGTGGAAAGTGTCTGCAGCTGACTGCAATGATTGTTTGCCTTTCAGTAATTCATCCCATAGGACCTGGCAGACTTAGCCTCAGCCAGGTGGAGAGAGAGAACGTCAGTCTAAAAAATGTCTGATATGCTTTTTCATATCTTTTCTGAATCCATAAGCGGTGGGAAGAAGATAACCTTTCCCTAGCTGAAACATGGCAAAGTGTTTCCTTCCTTATTTTCTGTTGGGCACCAAAAAAGCAAGAACCACCATCCATCTGCCAGGAAAAATGAGAACCCAAAATCCAGGGACACTCACTTGTTGCACTGCTTTGTCACCTCCTAATCCTGCCTCTGGTTAAAATTCTGTCGTCCTGCTGTCACAGGGCCACATGCCAATACCAGAGGCTCTCCAGTAAAAGGTACCGGTCAGATGTTAAGAAAACACGCTCACAAGTGATAGATGATACTGCATCCTGGCTAGAGCAGTGTGACATAACTCCAGTTGCTTGCCAGAGGAGCATCCCAAAGTGTTTTCTGACTGCCACTGTCAGCAGCTGCTGGGCATTTCATGTCCCTCTTTCAGATGTCGAGCATGGTGTTGAAATCCTCATTCAGGAGTAGGAATCTAGCAGTCAAGTTTCTAAAAAAATGGGAGTTTCTGACTTTGGATTGAGTCACTTGGATGCTGCAGACTTGAAATTCATATTTTTTCATAGGAAACCATGAAAAAACTCCTACAAAATCTTTCAGTGTAACTCCACATTTCCTGGTAGAAAATCATTTGCCTAGATGTGTTTTGATCTCTAGCCAAAGATCTGATTGCCCTTGCCAATAAAAACGTGTTTGTTCAAGCCAGGACCAAAGAATAGTTTAGAGCGGACCCACCACAGAGAAGTGCAGCGTCTACCCAGCTGTCTAAGTGTGTTGACCACAGAGGCATGAGAATGATGTGAGCTTTGTCTCTCTTCTCCCATTGACTGCTGCATCTGGACTTTCATTTTAACAAAAATATATGAGATATTTCCAAACACTTGGTGGTCATACAGCATGCATAATCATTAAGGCTGGCTACTGGAAGAACCCCCACAATCACAGTGTTTCCCTGCAGTAGCTCCTTTTTTGATGTAGGTAGAGGTCAAATCTGTCTAGATACATTTAGTGCATAGTAAATCATCCTTGTAAAAAGGTTCTCAGCACTTGAAAACTCTTGATGACTTGTTCAGTAATTAACTGTCTTCAGGATTAGCAATGTATGCCTAGCTTCTGTTCTGAACTTGACTAACTTCAGATTTTTACTGCTAGCTTTTAGACCTATTCCAATAGCCTGAAGAGCTGTTTATTGTGAATTTTTGGTGCTACCTCCTCCCCCATAGCCATAGCCATTTTCATATGCCATAAGTTAGTTCTTCATTTGGCAGGCCTGTAGACGTGCTGCAGGGAAAATGTATTGGGCACAGAGAAGCTGCAATATTTCTCATCCCCAGGGTGCAGGCTTCAAAGTTCTACAGCTAAGCTTGCAATGACATGATCGCTGAACCTTTCAAGCCTTCATGATTCATTATGGAGAAGTATCTTGATTTCAAATGATTCCCTGGAAGTCATCCTCACTTCCAGTGTGAAAGAAGTCTTTCTTGTGACCTTGTTTCATTTTTAGCAAGGATAAGTTCAAACCAGAGAGTTAAGAACAATCAATGGAAAGGAGGGGATGGACCAACCCCAGAAGGTTATCATAGTTTTTTGCTTGAGAGAAAGGTTTGATTCTTACTGCATTTGATGCGTCCCTATTCCCCACTTGCCTATCCCAGTCTCTCACGGTGGGTGTGCTGTGTTCTTGGATGTCTTGATCACAAGTTTTACAGGGTCTCCTGTGACCAGAGTCACGCAGAACCGTAGGAAGATTTAATAACCCACCTTACACATTTGATAGAGAATTAGGCATCTGACACTTG
Organism: Ibycter americanus; assembly: GCA_035590275.1. Lineage (NCBI taxonomy): Eukaryota > Metazoa > Chordata > Aves > Falconiformes > Falconidae > Ibycter > Ibycter americanus. The sequence goes on along the minus strand of JAVJGI010000060.1, from coordinate 1,423,933 downwards.
TTTGAGGAGGTGTGGCTGGCATCACTGGGGTGGCTGGCTTACTCTGTCAAGGTTGGTGTGTGTCCCAGTGAGCTTGTTGAGTGGCAGCAGCCTTGGGGGCATGCTGAGGGATTGATTTGACAAGCAGAACCACTGTGGCAGTGTGGGGCCTTGGAGTGTAGCTGGAATAACTTTTCATGTCTTTCTTTTACAGTTCTCAGAGATGGGCTCTCCATAATGCTTTGGTTATGAAGCAAGAAGGACCGCTGAATTGCTCTTTTGCAATGGAGAAGACAGAGGGAGAAACACCAGCACTGCGGCTCCCACCTTGTTGCTTATCTCCCTGCAGACATGTGTCCCAAATCCTCTCTGTGCTGTATTAAGGAAAGGGAAAGCTTAGATATTACGACACCTGCTTTCTTGCATCCTCTTTTCCAATTTTGCATCCTATAACCCCATGGTGAAAAGAGGAACAATGACTTTATATAGCTGCTGCTTGATTCTTTGGCTATTTACCTGGAACACTGCTGCCTATGGGCCGAACCAACGGGCACAGAAGAAGGGAGACATTATTCTTGGAGGATTGTTCCCCATTCATTTTGGAGTGGCTGCTAAAGACCAGGATCTAAAATCAAGACCAGAATCAGTGGAGTGTATAAGGTAAGCCACGAAAACGAAAAATACAAAGTTTTGGTGGGGAAGTCTTGACCTTTCTTTACTTCAGGTGACATGCTATACTTTGTGTAAATATGGTCTGTGACCTGATGCTTGTAGAAACACTGGGAAGATATGGTGTAAATAGTAGAAAAAAAAAGGGTGTAAAGACAGGGCGTGCGTATGTTAAACAGTAACATAAAAATTATTTGGACAGTGAAAGAGGGCAATTTTTGTATTACCCAAAGCTGCCAAAACGTGAATATACTGATCTGTCTGGCCATTCACAGTGGACATTTGAATAGTATCTGAAAATTAGCTTTCCTAGCAGAAGGATGGAGAATAACCTGTAGTGCCCTTAAGTTCATTTGATTGCAGTCATGCCTAGCAAAATAGCTTAGAAATCAAATTTTGGGGTTTTTTTCCGGTTCTGCCTCTCATCTTCTGGGACTTTACAAACTGTTTAGCTGCCTAAACAAGTGAATAGGTGAAAGTGAGATGGGTCACTGCTTTTGAAAAAATCCCACTGAATGCACAGATGTCTCTTTAGGACCTTTACAAAGTCCCAGACTTGAACTCTTTACCCAGGCTTTCCTCACTCAAAGTTCTTTTCATCTGTGTAAACAGTGCATATATATATATAATTTGTCTTAAGTCTTTGGCAGTTAACTCTGGAGGGAGAAATGTGCATGAAAACAAATTCTCTTATTATTTAAGTGTTGCCATTTTTATGATACAATATGAGGAGTTTTTAACCTTACAACCCTGCACATAATACACATAACAAGTGGAAAGTGTGGCAGAAACTGATGGCAAAATGAAATGTCATATAAACAAAATACAAGAAATTGATGTGGAATTTTGTCATGACCATGCATGGGAAAACACTTCAGTGTTATAGGATCTCTTCTGTAATCGTATGTGGAAAATTATGTATCTGGAGTTATACAGACCTCTCATCCTAGACTGGGCGTCGAGTACAGTTGTGCTGCAGATAGCAATGAAGACCGGCTGACAGCATCCCTGCTAGGATGTCAGGTGTGGTTTCCCACTGAGACGCTGAGCAGGACACATCCGTCTAGGTTATGAGATCATCCCCAGATGCTTTCATAGGGAGCACACAGACGGAAGTGTAATTAAACAGGGGTTCTTTTGGCTTCTTCTGTGTATGCACAGGGAAGTCATGAACTAAATGTATGTGGAACGTCTACTTCATGGAGAAAGAAGCTCTGCCAGATTTTCAGCATTTTTTTCTTTCTCAGACGCAGCATTTTTACAAGTGGAATGCTGAAAGACGATGGACATTTTCAGCTGCCTTGTCTTCTTCACCTGCTCCAGGTGGCAGGCAGGACAGTGCAGATATTTGCAAACTGAACACAGCTTTCATTTCTGTCAGCGCTGGGTCAGCCTGGGTGACTGTCTCGACATGGTCACGTTATTGGAACGGATCACAGGAGAATGTGCCCCCAGGAGTACTACAAGTGTGTGGCTGCCAAAAGATTTGCTAATGAGGTAGCACTGCCAACAACAGGCAAATCCTGAAAAGCCAGACCAGCTGTTTTAAGGACACAATGGGAGATCTTTCTGGGTGGCGTTTTATCTGCTAGAAAGCATCCTCCACCTGAAATCTGCCTGGATAAAACCTGTGTTCCTCTTACCCCTGCACCAAGAAGCTGGAGGTGCAAAAGAGAGGGGTTGACTGAAGAGACAGGCATCTGTGGCGCTTTGCTGCACTCCAAGGAACTGGATTAATTGTGAGGTGATAGCGTAATGCAAATAGAGAGAAAATACTTAATGAAAGTCAGAGATCTAGCTGCACAGGTAGTAACAACTACGATAGGAACAAGGGGAAGATTGGACTGGAAGTTCCTTAATTGCACACATCTTTACCAGAAAATGTCCATTTCCAGGAAAGGTTTAATTCAAAAGAGATTGGGCTGAGAAGCCTTTTTGAGACTGGTCATCAGATTTTCATGATGAAGATAATTAATCCATGGGACAGTTTATGTGTATTCCTTGTTATTGTTACATGTTAAATTGAGAGCAGATATTTTTCCTGAAAGGATTTTCTATTTTAAGCAGTATTTAAGTCAGAAAATTCCTCTGGCTGGACTTGTACAGAAATCTCTCAACACAACCATGGTGGTTCTTTTTGGTTTTGGACTCTGTGATTAGGTAGTAGCCTGTGGCAGGATTGTACGTGCCAGTTCTAAGAGCCCAATACATTCTTCAAGTCATGAGCTAGAGTATTTCATATCATATTTGAGTTTCCTTGGTTCTGGGCAACTGACTAGTCTGGAATGATCAAACTCATATTTTCAGGGAGGGGAGGAAGTAAAAAAAAAAAAAAAAATTAAAAGATAGGTTCCAGTTTCTTCCCAAAGTAGTCTCCCCAATCTTGTACTGTCAAAAACTTTTGTAGGGTGGGAAATCCACTAGAGGAGCATAAGTGTGGCTGTACCTGGTCAAACCAAGGTGCTAAATCTGTACCATACCTTTGACTGCCCTTGTTGCCCTTTGAGCCTTCAGCGCGGCTGTATCTTTTCAAAGCAGGGGCTAATCAGTTTTATGCCTGTCCCCTTTTTAGATGGCTGCGTACAACTTTTAGTCTCTTTATTACATAGGAAAATGTGTCTCTCATCTTATAAAAAAGTTAGTCCCAGGTCGCTCTAGGAGTATGGGTATTCTCTCTCTTTCCTCATATTCTCCTCCATTAGGCAGCAGCAGCAGCAAGTCATCAGACCATACGGAAAGCTCCTGGCTTTGAAACCAAGAAGACCTAAGGGTGCAACTGAAACGCTGTGGGTGGTTTGCCCTAGTCTCTTCTGGAGTTCAGTATCAAACAATTTAAGATAACATGGCTTTCCTTTCTTTTGAGGGCTGTTCAACCTGATCTGTGCTGTTTGGACGTTTTCCCACACGTTTAGCTGTGTTCAGTGCCATACCTGTGCTCCCAAACAGGGCTTTGCAAAATGGGTAGGACAATTTTCTCTCCGCTTTTTCAGTTCTCACACTCCTCATATTCTTGTGGCACCGCATCTTTCTCCCCAGCTCAGCGTATGTACTGGCCTGAACCAACTGTGCATACATTGCACGTGATTATTTGGAAAATTATATCCATATATCCAAATTATATCCATAACTCAGCAGTGAAAGGAAAAGGGAACAGTAACAACCTGTACTCTGTTGGTTTTGTGCTGTTTCTGCTGATAATGCGTCTTCATGCTTAAAAGCACTGAATTGTAGAGTCCAAAGTGAAAATTTACTCGTGATTTTGCCACACCAGATGTCAGATAGGAGTACAGAAAGCGAGACCGATTTTGTTTCCTGTTTATTGTTTAAGCAATCAAGTATCCCACATTTGATATGAATACACCTTCTGTCTTTGTATGCCTCAGGTGCTGTTGCAGCAACTTTCCTTATAACATTTGCTGATGCATATCTGATGTGCGCAGTGGAGGCAGAGGCTGACAGCAGCACAAGCAATCCCTCACCCCCATTCCCTGTCAGCACCCACAGAGGCCTATTCATAACCTGATTTCTCCTGATTTCTTGATTTCAGGTAGATTAGCAGTAGTGGTGATGGTGGTATCATTAGTATTGTTGTTAACTGTTAGCATTATTGCACAGATGGGCCGTACCCATGTATTCCTCCTACTCTAACGAACTGTTTGCAGTGAGGATGTATCTTTACTGAGCTGAGATGCAGCGTTGCCAATGTGGTGTCACTAGGTTGTCATTTTTAATGCATATTTCCTGTATTCAGGCTGTGAAACTGCAGTGAGGCATCGTCCCCATGTCATAGTGCAGGACCTCACGGAGCATGGCTCCGGGACACGTTAGCTCACTCAGTCTGTCTGTCCGTCTGAGAGAACAGAGAATGTTAATTCTACCCCTTAAGGGCATATTTGCTAATCCCACTGCAGAACTGAATGCATAACATGATATTTAGAATTTTCTCCCTAAGACCAAATTATTTCCTTTTCCTCTTTCTCTTCCACCCACCTTCTGAATTTTAATTTTTTAATTTTTAATTTTCTTTGGTCTGCGTGATTCCTTTTACCCACAGCCCTGGCTTGTAAGAGTCATAAGCAACTCATTATACCTATCAACTGCAGGAATCCAACAAACGACTGAAGGTCTCCCCTTTGCATAGCTTAGTAATAGCAGTGGTAGTAGCAGCAATAACATGTAATTAATGTACTGGAAATCTAGAGGGGACAGAGAAATTAGTATGTGCATACAACCACTAGAGAAAGAGGAGTACTGGTGTGAGCCAAGAGGTGTGTGCAGGCTTTGCCACCATTCTTGAATAAAAGTACCTGTCAGGTACGGGAGGGTAAGTGAACGCTGTATTTAGAGCTTTCACATTACTTTCTCCTTCTTTTCCTTCATGTTATATTGCTTTTAGCTTAGTGCCTTGCCAGCGTTGATAAATGAAGGTCATGAATTCACATGAGGCTGTGAATTACTCCTTTATGGAGACCAACAGGGATCATGACTATTTTCTGGGCTGGATCCAGACAGTAAGAGCTGTTCAAACCAAAACAGACAGACAAACAAACAAGGGATGGAGCTATGGGGAGCTGAAACGTGCGGTGAGCTTGTATCCCTTAATTTACATACCCTTGCTTCGTAAACTTGACTGAGACATCTAAGCCGTCCTGAGCACCCCTTGACAGACACATTTATACCAACTAGAAAGAGACCTGTGGGAATCAGTGAGATCTTTAGAGTTTACTATCTAGCAAACTGGACTGCCACAAAGATAATGTCCCCTGCAGCTGTGACAATTAAAATGAGGATTTGTGGAGGAACTGTTTCTGATTTCTCTTTGCCTGTTGGTGCCCCCGCCGGGGAATGGGAAGGCCAGTGGGTTGTGTACTCTGGCAGGTGGGAGAGCAGGTGTCAGAAGGGAAACCTTTAAAGAACTGAGTGTAAATAAAAATTCCTATCTACACCTTTGGGCACTGAATTATTTACATTAAACTCTCATTTAGAGCTGAACGCCCACTTTTCATAGCATCACATTTCAGAAATGTTAAAATACAAGACTATGCCTATGCACCTGTGAAGTAATATGGCAGAAAATAAGTTTTGGAGGCTCCTTATTTTCCACCAAGAAAGTATCAGTGGCTATTTAAAAATTCTGGAAATCTAATTAGAAGTTTGCTTCTTTTAGCAAATCCTTTGCAGGTTCTTCATGGAAATTACCAGTCAGGTTTCTGCATGGTTGACAGAGCATTCCAGTGACTAGTCATATTAGTCACAGCAGCAGCATAGCACAGGTCAGCTGCATCGGTGTAACCTGCTGCCAGGTTCCAAGGCTGCTCTTAACCATCACTCATGTACGCACCAAGCCAAGAGGAACCTATCTGCAGCCCCTTGCTGGGGTCTTACAGAGTAACAGGAGAGAATTTATCCACACAGTTTCCATTCACAGGGATTGAAGGAATCGTGTAACCTTGTTTCATTTAGACCAGTTTAGTGGCACAGCCTTCATCTGACCGGATCCGTGTTACAGTACTGATAACAACACTGCATCAGTTAACAAAATGAGACTTTGTCTAGCTCTGTCAGGTACGAGAGAAGACAGAGCGAGGTGTGTTTGTCTCCACCCCATCTGATCCTCTTCTCTTGATCTGCTGATGCTGCTATCAGCAGAGGTGCAAGCGAAAAGAACTGCAGGTCTCCTGCCCAGGCTAGTTTGAGGTGAATTATCAAAATCATTTCAAAGACATTTTGGAATCTAGCTTCCAGAAAAAAAAAAAACCTACCTGCCTTTCTCCTCCAAAATAAAACCAACCCAAATTCAAGTCCCTGAAGTACAGGCTTTATGCTGTAAATAAATGTTCATCAGGAGCGTATGTCAGAAAGGAAGATAAAAGCAACTGTGTAACATGGGTCTTAGTCTGCCTTTACTGAATTAAATGGCAGATACCTCCTTTGAAGTCAAGGGGAAGACAGTCCAGTTCTTAGTGCTTTTAAAGATACCACCTGAAGATACCACCTTGCGGCATTTAAAAAAAATTAAGCCAAATTGCTGTCAAGCAGGCAAAATAATTTTATGTCGTACTCCACCTGTATAATTTAATGTGAGCAGGCTTAAATATACTTCTACATGTACTCAAATGTGTGAAGCTTTTCAAGGTAGTACAGTGCTACCTTTGAACTTCCCAGCTTCTCCGCAGTCTTCCCTTTAAATATAGAAAATGCTTTCAGATTTTTCTCTCCTACGTGAGGAGCCTGAATATAGTTCCTGCTTCAAATCCTATTTTCATTTTAATTAAAAATATCTGTAGACACATGTAGCTTTTTAAAAAGAAGTGTCACAAACCCTTCCCTGCTGCCATTCATCCCAGTGTGCATTACTGACCACGTGAGGCAACACGATGTGCCCAGCATGTCTTTTTTTCTGTACATGACACTCACTGCCTGGTTCACATTGAGACTTGCCCTTTTATTTCAGAGCTCTTCCGTTGCATCTTGCTCCTTAATGGTTTGGAGGTAGAGCAAAAAATAATCTAAATGACCAAATCACTTCTAACGGTAACCCACACTCCTGTGTTCTAAAGGGTGTCTGTTTTCTAAAGAGCGACCGTACAAAAGCTAGCTGTCCCTTTGGTCATAAGGTATAACTAAGGATTTTTATTGGCCTCAAGCTTTTTGACTTGAAGAGGTCTGTACTAAAACCCTGCTGTCTGGTCTTTGAGGTACAGCATCAGGGCAGAACCTCATTTGGAAGTTGGCGAAAGATGTCTAGAGCAGGTGAAATCGAGTTGAATAAATGCAGTTTTTAAGATTTAAAGATAAACCTTAGATGTGATATCTTTAGACATTCTGATCCCAGATGAATCAGATAAAACTCCTGGAATGGAAATAATGTGGCTATGTTAATTCAGCTTTGAAGAAGTCAGACATAGCTAACATCAACTTTGGAAGCAATTCGTTTAATCCAGCAATTAAAAAATCTTCAGGTCATGCATCTCAGAGGTTGAAAGTTAGTGATTTCATGAAGCTTATCTTTAGAAATCTTCACCTTGGTAATGGAAACATCTCTCAAAGCGCTTCAAAATGGCACTCACGTGAAACCTAAAATGTACCATTTCATATAGAATCAGTTCTTGGGCAGGCTGTTTTCCCAGGGTCTTCCAGTTCTGGGACCCATCAGCTTTCCCAGTGGATCTCAAGCATAACAGCTTTGACGCTTTCCTGTTTTCAGCTGCAACTCAACACAAAACTGCAAACTAACTGCTATCCTGACCCTCAGTGCATTACAAGGAAGGGCAGCAGGTTTCAGTTCATGAAAGATTCTGCCGTTCCAGCTGAATTACCCCAAAACATGGCAGCTTCACAGGCACACAGCTGGTTGCTTGTGCAACTTTATGGGACAAAATTCAGTAAGTAAACCCCAAGAATTAACATGTATCAAAGCTACTTTCTTCCTGCTGCTTTCCATGAAGAAGCTTCTCTCTTTTTTGGATAAGCAGTCATCACTCTGCATCAGCTTCTTTTGCTGCCAGCCCATGCAGTGCATCCCCGGTCCTGCAGCACACTTGCCAGTGCTCCCCAGCTCTGGGTCAGTTCCATGCACAGCTGAGAGAGAGGCAGAAAGCTCACCTTCTCCATTTTAGAGAACAGAAGAGACCTTCAAAAAACACAGTTTCAATTTCAGGGGCCAGCTCTGAGGGCATCTTCCGAGCTCATGTCTAAAGGAAATGTATGAGGGCACCATAATAATGAGAAAAGTTATTCCTTCAATGAAAACGCTGAAGTATCTAACACGTTAGCAAGTTACACTAGGGTTTACATTTATAGCATGTCTGTGTTCGCTGGTACAAACAGGTTGACGGTGCTTTCTCTCACGATGTGAAGTGTGTGACATGAGGCCAGATTCCCCTGAGCAGAGCTGCCAGGCGCTGTGCATCCCGCGGCACGCCGGTGCTGTGCCTTGGCTTGCTCTGCCTGCCTAAAGCCATGAGGAGCTGACACACGGAGTGTGGCTGAGCCCACCTCCCTGGCAGCACCGCACGCAGCACAGGCTTAGCAGACACTGCCATCTGCATTCAGAAACATGTCAGAGGAGCCTGGAAGGAAGCCTGGTAGGTGTAGCTTTGTGTCAGAGCATTTGCTCAGGAATCATGAGATCCATGTTTAGGGTCCTGAGCAGAAGGGACAGGCCAGAGCCAAGACCCCAGGCACGCTCTCGTTCAACTTTCCAAGGCTTTAGGGCACTTAGAACTAAGTTCATCTCATCCTCACAGCCTCTGAAGTGACCTCCCAAACTGAAAAGCTGAAAACCAGAACAAAACCTTGCAGCATATGCACACCTCTTCTGTAACCACTGAAGACAAAAGCAAAATTCCAAATGTGGTAGGATGCAAGAAATAGCGTAAGTTGCTTTTGCCTTTTGTATCTGGAATTCTTCAGTCTGTCTCAGTCCTGGTCTCCTCTCCTCTGTTTCCCTCCTTCTCACTCTATTTTATTTTTATTTTTGCTCCCCCAGGTATAATTTCCGAGGCTTCCGCTGGCTCCAGGCTATGATCTTTGCCATAGAAGAAATAAACAGTAGCCCAACTCTCCTTCCCAACATGACCCTGGGATACAGGATATTTGACACTTGCAATACAGTCTCTAAAGCCCTGGAGGCCACCCTGAGTTTTGTGGCCCAGAACAAGATAGACTCCTTGAACCTGGATGAATTCTGCAACTGCTCAGAACATATCCCTTCCACCATTGCAGTCGTGGGGGCAACTGGCTCTGGCATCTCTACTGCTGTGGCCAATCTGCTGGGACTCTTTTACATACCTCAGGTATGCTTTCACCTCTCTTGTCTAGGTTAGAGAAGTGGCCTGCCTCTCTGCTCTGCAGATACTAAACAAAGATTGTTTAATCTTTGCCATTTCCAATAGAACCTCAGGGAGAGAAACAATACAAAATGGGATGGGGGGTGGTGGGGGGTGTGGTGTGTGTCTTATGGTCGAAATATGTCTTGCTAGCAATTTGCAATCCCCAAACACAAAGGTTACCATAACCAATAACATAGCCAATAACAACATTCAGCCAACAGCAACTTAGTCTAGGAGGACTACAGTCCTCTAGAGTCGTTTAGTCGGTGAACATGGGTGGTTTAGGTCAGTCATTGGCAGTTGCCAGCCTTGACATGTTGGTTGTGATGGTCCTTCACCGTGGTCACTGTCTAGTCATGCCCAACTCCCACAGAGCCCACATAAGGCAGAGCTCAGTCATTGCCAGCTATTCTTAGGTCTCTCAGCATCTCTGATCATTCAAGTACGTGATCTGTAAAGTTGTTGCTTGTGCTGTTCAGGTGCTGCGAAGGTTTCTTCTGGGCTGACCTGTCTTCTTTTGCTCTAGGGCCTCCAAAACAGAGGTTGTGAAAGCATGTGGATATGCCCCCCCCCTTATCCTGGGGTCTGCCAGCTCGTGTTGCAGCATCCTCCTCCCTGTATGCTGGCTCTGCTGGGGCCAGTGCAAGCATCCATGGTCCCATCCTTTTGTTTAACAAGCTTGTTGCTCTGCCAAGACCTTAAGCAAAGTATAAGGCTGGTATATTATAGCTTAACGTTGTGGCTCTTGATTTTAGATTTCCACACTGAGGAAAACTTTGGGAAAAGTGCTTGGCCTTGTATAGCCTAACATTTCCAGTTCCTCTTCTAAAACGAATACAGGTGCCAGAGCTCACAAGAGTCCTTGTAACAAGATTGTGTCAGCACACTCTCAGTCTGTCCTGAGAGGATAGATCTTTGCTTCAGCCAGGGCTCCAGTTCCCATCTGCACCACAGATGGAGAAGGAAGGGTTTTGACTGCCTGGTGCACACCAGCACATCTTGTCTATTTAATGTTATCAGTCGGACTCCTGCACAGAGTCTGAAAAAACAGACATTTGGTCTCCAAGCAGGGCAAGAATGGTTTAAGCTAAGACAAATATTTGCTATCTAGGTATTGCCCAGAGCGGCACTGAAAGGTGATGTGTGATAAACACCATGATGGCATTTTAAGGGATATTGTTGACTTACAGATCACATTGCCAGGTGAACAAGGGCGGCTAAGAAGGGTTGGTGGGCTGGACTGAGCGTAAGAGGTGTTTGCGGTTCTCAGACTTTCCCTTTGAACAGGGAATGGTATTTGTGCTACGAGGCAGTAGTCTTACCCAGAGGTTTCAGAAATGGGTAGATGTCAGGGGGTTCAGTTCTGGGACGAAATCTCAGCCAGCTGGCTGAAGCATGACAACCGAAAGCAGGCTTTTAAACTGGGAGTTGTTGGGTAGCATTAGAATATGCATTATTGCTGTCATTTATAGCAGGGCCATTAGCAAATGCATGCGTAACAGACCCTGAATTTCAGTCCAAGTTGGAGGTATATTTTACAATTAATTTAAGGCTCATTACTCATTCTGTTGACAGAAACTGAAAATGTTATGACTTCTGTTCTATTTCTCAATATCTCACCTCGGCGTACCCTTACAGCACATGCGGGAGCAGGGTGCCTTGCAGAGTGGGGGGTACCTTGCCTGTAACTCCTGGCAGTAGGTTGTAGGAGATGAGAGTGGCACTGCTGCTGTGGCCCTTGAAACTGCACCAGGAGACCTCCTCTTCTTTTTTCTTGCAGGAAAATTAAATGCCAGAGTTCAAGGAGGAGATAAGGTTTTCTGTAAATTTCCACTTTGTACAAATTGAACTGTTTATAGAAGACTTTCAAATGAAAGTCAGTCCTAAAGAGTTCAGATACCAATCTCAAAATGCAAAGATAAATGAGTTTTTAAAGTTCTCCAGATCTTTAAAATATTCTCTTCTGGGGTTTATGGTTTTCTTCCTACTTGTAGAAAATCCAAATTAAATCTTAAGAGCATATGGCAGTTGTTCTGATTAGGAAAAAAATATATATTTCTTGATAGTTTTAAAAAAGGAAATAAAATCCCATTTTAACTGTGAAACAGTGGCTCATGGAGCATGGAATGCCTACTGGCTTCTTCATTGATTCTGGCCAGCAATCAGGGAATACTGCTAAGGTAGCATTGACAGGCATTACCATAATGCTCTGCTGGGTCAAGGCAACTGATATACATCACATTCTTCTTACTTCAGCTGGCAAGGATTGTATATAACATGCATGTGGTGCCTGATGGAGCCTGTTTAAGCACAGGGACAGCGGCGGGAGGCAAGGAGAGACAGACAGAGTAGGTTCAGGATGGCAGTACCAGCCTGCTGTCTCGTGTTGGTTCAGGACAGAGGAAGCTTGCATTTGTCTGAGTTATGTGTGTTGCCCTCCTTTATCTAAAAGATACGTTCTTCTTGTTTCTGGATTTGGCAGAAAGTGCAGCGAGGGGCGTGTAGGCCACCCGTGGCTTACCTCTTTGACGTTCCTCCAAGCTAGTGACAGTGTCTCTCTCCCTTAGATCCTTGACCTTACAGATGGACACGAGCTTGCTCCAGCCTCTCGGGTCCGAGCTCCTGTATGTCTGCCTCTGTAAGAGAGTCACAGCTACAAGAACATACAGACTCTCAGAGTGGATCATGTGCAGCCCCGGGCTAAGAGTAGAGTACGTGGCTGCCAGTGTGGTGCTCAGCTCACTCTCATCGCCTCCGAGGTTCCACAGGTTGATAGTGATGCTAGGAAAAAGTAGGCAATTTATTCCCAGGCAGTTTACTTCATGGTGTGTTTTGCTTGTTTACTGTGCTCTCACAGGTCAGCTATGCCTCATCCAGCCGTCTCTTGAGCAATAAGAACCAGTTCAAGTCCTTCCTCCGCACAATCCCCAATGATGAGCATCAGGCCACAGCGATGGCAGACATCATCGAGTACTTTCGCTGGAACTGGGTGGGAACAATTGCAGCCGACGATGACTATGGCCGGCCAGGGATTGAAAAGTTCCGGGAGGAGGCAGAGGAGAGAGATATCTGCATTGATTTTAGTGAGCTCATCTCTCAGTACTCGGATGAAGAGGAGATCCAGCAGGTGGTGGAGGTCATCCAGAACTCTACAGCAAGGGTGATTGTTGTTTTCTCCAGTGGCCCAGACCTGGAGCCTCTCATCAAAGAGATAGTCAGGCGGAACATCACTGGCAAGATCTGGCTGGCGAGCGAGGCCTGGGCCAGCTCATCCCTGATAGCCATGCCGGAGTTCTTCCGTGTCATCGGCAGCACCATTGGGTTTGCACTGAAGGCAGGACAGATCCCAGGCTTTCGTGAGTTCTTGCAGAAGGTGCATCCCAAGAAGTCCACCAACAATGGCTTTGCCAAGGAGTTTTGGGAGGAGACGTTTAACTGCTATCTCCCCGATGGGTCCAAAAATTCTCCAGCTTCAACTTCCTTCCACAAGGGCCACGAAGAGGGGCTGGGAGCTGGAAATGGAACGGCTGCCTTCCGACCTCCATGCACAGGGGATGAGAACATCACCAGTGTGGAGACACCGTACATGGACTACACGCACTTGCGGATATCCTATAATGTGTATTTGGCAGTATACTCTATTGCCCATGCCTTGCAGGATATATATACCTGTACTCCTGGGAAAGGGCTCTTCACTAATGGATCCTGTGCGGACATTAAGAAGGTTGAGGCATGGCAGGTAAGTCCTTCAGTTGTGTGCCTGTGCAATATGCTTGCAGAAAAAAGACCCGGAGGCCTTTTTAGGGTGCCTTTCATAACCTGGGTCTTGGACACAGCATAAGGCTCCTGGGATGTAGCATATCACTCACTGTGTGCGAGTTAGGTGCACGTTCTCACCCTGCAGGGAGTGTAAGGTAAGTTGTGTTAGGTTTGCCTGCAGTTAGGGCTTAAACTAAGTTAAATTTTCTTGCATTTGCTATGGGCCAAAAGTGCACACACAGACAATTTCCACAGCCTGGCTGACGCAAGGTAACTTGATCATATATTGAGCCTTACATAAACAAGAGGGCCTGAAGAGAGCACATAAACAAGGAAAACAGTTTTTAGAGTTCATTTTGTTTGGCAAGCTCTATGTCTTTTGCAATCCCACAGCAATTTTCCATACAGGCTGTACTTTTACCCCCCGTTTTAAGCTTATATAGGATCAAACTAAGGCAGGTTGGGTAATGAAGGAAAATAACATGTGGCTATTGGGCAAATAACAGATAGCTGCTTTGATTTGGCAGTGATATTTGTGAACTGATAAAATGATACTAATGACTTAGTCACATTTACACATTCATTCAATGCGCTCAGCCCACTGGCACATGGATGGTATTCTGGCATTTTGTCTTCTGATCTGTTATGAATACTCTGTACCTTACGATATGTTTGTGCTATCCAGTGTGATTCATGGTGTGTTTTCAATATCCACTGCATTCTTAAATAACAGAATTAGCTTGTAAAGCTATCAAATGAAGACATGCCAAATATGTAGCAAATTCTGTCTGCCCCATTATGGTCATCACAGAAAACTTAGGCGTAAATGTGCCTGAGATGAGAACGACACAGGTGAATATAAGGAGGATCACATCCCTGTTTGCATGTGTAATTTCCTCTGTTCAGGATAGCCTCACCAGAATACAGGCTATGCGTGCCACAGACTGCAGGTGGTGGGCCAGCATTCACCTGTGGGAACTGCAGGTCGGTTCCAGCCCAGTCTCAGTCAGCTCAAAAGCACCGGTCAGATCAAAGCAAAAAGCTTTATCTTGGCATTTATGGGAAACCTGCATTGGTCTAGGTACCTGATTTGGGTTTACCGAAACCACTTTACTCAAAGTTGATGAGTGCAGGGTTTGACCCTGGTTTAGGGGAATCCTGTGACTGCTTGGCTGTCTCTGAGGTTTCTGTCTTCAGCTTTTCAGGAGCATACTGGCAGAAGTGGGCAAGTCACAGACAGATTTAGCTTTCACTGTGCGGATAAAAACGATCCAGAATAAATATATTTTTAATTTGTTCCCTTATACCTTGTCAACTTGGAAAGTAACGCAGGATTTTCATACCATAGCTAAGTAAAAGAATGTGGTGTTTGTTGAGGATTCCACAATGGAGAAAAATGTCTTCTCATTTCTGTGTTGCTTGTCTGGTGCTGAAGGATGGCTGTATCAAATGTAAAGCATGCTGCCGATCTAGACTTTTGGGTATGCATACTTGCCTTAAATGAGGCAATCGGCATCGAGAAAGAGTATGTGGGGGTTAACTCGACCGGGCAGGAATCGCGGGTGACACAAAGGAACAGGCTACACTTGAAATGACCACCATTATGTGGTGTTGGCTGTGGAGCATATTTGATATTTGTGCATTTTTTCAGTTCATTTCAAAATCAAACACATGAATAGCAGGTAAATGCCAAATCTGTGTGCACACCTACTTCATATCAGGCATTGCGGCTCATTACCCTCGGGAAGCTTTCCTCAGCCCTGGGGACAATGAGTTCAACGCACAAACGTGCATCCTCCAGCATCTCCAGAGCGGTATCTGACAACCAGACAGAAGAAAATCTTTCTACTAAAGACAATCTCATTTTGAGGGGTACTTCTGCCGGTGGTCAGTGCCTGCTCCCTCTTCTCACAATTGGTTCAAGAGTTTTTCGGTGGGAAGCGAGCTGAGGGAGGGCGGATGGCGTTGGGAAGCCTCCGCGCCTGGGGCTGGAGGCAGCAGCTGGTGGCGGTGCCTGCCATCACTGCCCAGGCGGTGCGTGGGGCAGATAAGGCGAACCCAGTGAACTGGTGGCTCCATCAGCCTGAGCCCTGTCTAGAGCAGCCCTTGCCAGTGGGGTCAGTGGCTGGGGAGGGTAAATGGTGCGTTCCACAATTTAGTTATGTACCATTTAATTTTATTGTCTTTCAGTGGCATTACCCCATTAACACATATGAGTTATTATATATTTGTTGCCTGCTAATTGTTAATTTTATGTACTTGTAATACAAACCTTTTGGAGGAACTGTTTTATATAATTTGTGGAGGGTGCTTGTGTGGGTCTCTATATAAAAATAACATTTTTACCTCGGTGATCAGTTTGTTTGAACTGGACAGCAGGAAACCCAGCACAGAATTACTGTCAGTTGGTTAAATTGGGTGCAGTTCTCCTGTTAAGAATTTACTGTCTCCAGTTTAAGAAAGCTCTAAGTATATTTCAGCATGGAGAGCACGGGATTCTTCTGTGTCTCCCAAGCTGAAATATCAAATACTAACAACTTCCTTCTCTACTTATTTATAGCTACTGGTTTAGGAAGCTGCTTACTCATTTTCTCCACTCGAGTCAGTGGTCTGTGACAGACCCTGTCCATAAACCCAGCCTTGTTTCCTTTTGTTTTACCAGTGCCTCTGAAGCTAGCTGCGGGCATCCCCCCGGAGACGGGGCTGGGGAGCCCCAGCGCGCAGGCTGCCGCAGCGTGTGCGGAGATGCGGGCGCAGCAGAGCTGGTGAGCAGGCAGAGCAGCTTCCAGGCGGGAGCCACGCCGCTCACTCCGCACATGGAGCTGCCCGCGGGGTTCGGAGTCCTCTGTCTGAAAATGGGAAAACTGACACTTCTGTACTCTACAGAAAATTACAGACTTTAATAGGATGTCTGGGCTGCCCTTATTCTGAGCAGTGTATATGGCTGCAGCTGTCACGTTTTAAGAACCTACCCTGCTGCAAGGTAGGAGATAATCCAGGGGCACACCTTTGCAAGATGCCTGCAAAGAGCAGATAGTATTCTCTGTGCATGCCATTATTGTGTCCTGCACAATACTGATCAACATCAGATTAATTACTTCTTTTTGCAGTGTTTTGTTCAGGTAACAAAAAGGTGCAGAGCAATCCAGAACAAAATGTATAAGCAATTTCCGTTATCTTTGGAAAAGGCAAAATTTTACACAAAGCACCAAGGATTAAAGCACATGACTGCAAACAGTACAACAGAAAGAATCCTCTTAAAGGAACACATCATGTCTGATTGTCTGATGCCCATTCTCTTCTGCTGGTGGGCTGTGGGTTTTTTAGGGGTCTGTAGTGAGTAGGGCTATTTCTGTGTGTTGCTCTGGTTCGTGGGCTGGCCTCCCCCCAACACAGACTCTCCCATAAGCTACAGAATAACAGTGGGAAGGTACGGCAAGAGGTGGGACAGCACTCAGGACTCCTGTACTGATGCTGCCTCTGTCGAAATTCTCTGCATCTTTGGCCTGTTTCTCCACAGCAGCTCAAACAATCTGCTTTTGAAGCCCTTTTTTCTTAATAACTTCCTTGTAAGATTTCTTGTGTCCCTCAAGTTCCTTCATTTTCTTGGTCTCTGCTCACGTGGCTATTCCCACGTTCATTTCTAACAGCAAGTCCACCTGTTCTTTCTTCAGTTCCCCTCTGAGCAAAGATTTATAACCCTTTGGGCATTTACAGGAGCCTCTCTGGTGTCTCTCTCATTTTAAACAGTCCTGCAAAAAATAAGAGCAAAACTAGTAGGGGATCCTAATCTGTCCTTCAGAGCAAATATTTACTACTACATATTTTTTCTGTGCAAGAGGAAAAGCCTGTCTTTTCTTGAGACATAGTTCACTCTCTGTTTCTGCCCCTTCATGTGGCTTCTTGATGATTGCCAACAAGCGGCGGATGGGCCTCTCTTTCTGTCTCACAGCAAAAGCATTGCGATTAAATGGGGACAGTAGGCTCCTGTGGATTTGGGAAGGCAAAGGTGCGCAGCCACAGGGTCACAGAGCAGAACATCCTGCAGTGGACTCCCCGACCATTTGTAGGTTGTGATTAGGCTGGAGGCTGTGAACTTTGGCAGGTTCGTGAGTGAAAAATGAGATTGCTCTCCTAGGCACTAAGGCAAAGCATGCTGCACAGGCTGAAAAATGTCCTTTCTTAATGATTAGCAGGTTAAAGACTTTGCTCATGTAAATTATTCTGCCCCTAGAAATTTGATTGACCTCAGACTTAGTGAAAAGCTGCCATATGCTGTTCTACAAAATCAAGGCAAATAGAAATTGACTTCACCTAGCAACACCTAAGGGTTTTTATTACACCTGTGCACCTCCCAGCCAACAGTTCCTTCCTCTGCGCTGGTGATACACGTTATGAAGAGGTAAAAATGGATTGGTGCCTTCTCCAGCTTTACATTCAGGTATGTCTAGCTGGCTGGAAATTGATTCTGCAAGGCTTTAAAGAAGTGAATGATGGCTTAGATGACATACGTCTCTCTAGACCTTTGAGCCTAATGACTTACCTAATCAATTTTGTGTCTGTTGAACTATACAGGCCTGTTGGAACAATTAAAACGGTGCATGGAAAACAGCTGCTTTGTGGTATAGCGAATGAAACAGTATCAGAACTGAGGCTGGTGTGACAATTAGGTATTCAGGAAGAGCTGCAATGAAGACAGTGGAAGTTGGTGAATATCAGGCAGCTGCAAAACCTCACCTAGTCCGCATTACAAATACACTGGAAATAGGTGTGTCACGAACAGAAAGCAAGCGTTTCACCAGTGTGCCTTTGTTGTGGGAGACCAAGCTGAGAGGCGGACAACTTGAGCCACACACACAATGTGTTGGCCAATAGAGCAAACACGGCTATTTCCCCACAAGGGCAGTAACAGATGATCGCTTATTCATGCTTATTTGGAGGAAACAACTTGCCGTCAGCTGAGAACATCGCTTGTGAGCTCTTCAACCAAGCAGACAATCGATGGAGTATTATTTAGATGTCTCTGCAACTAAAAGGAGAAAGACTTAACTGGACCTGACTGAAGGGGGGATCAGGCCTGTAACATCACCAGTAGAAAATGCCCAGTGAAACCATTGCCCCGACAGAGTTGCTAGAAGAAGGGTAAATGAACTGCCTGCAGCAAATACACAACCTCTATGTCATGGAGTACGCAGTTGTGGTTATTAATTACATGGTGAAGAATGGCTGAGATTCTTCCAGATCAGGGTAGTATGCACTGCCTGATGACAAAAACCACAGTATTCCTGCCCACCCCCAAACATGCTGAATATTTCATAAAAGTCATTTTTAATATAGTCACTTATACGCTCCAGTACAACAAAAGCTGTATTTGAAAAGAAGCATTTTCTAATATTTATGAAGCTCATTTTTGCTGTTGTCACTTGGGGAAAAGAAGTCAGTTTTGCAGCCTGTATTGGACCTGGGAATTTCAGGGAAGGCTCCATGAGATGATTGCATAATGTCTCTGTCTGTAACGACTTCAGATAATAATTGCCCCTTGAATTACCAAGACATCAGTATCTTTTACTGAGGCACAGCATGTCTCTGTTACACAAAAAGATGTAAAGTTGCTTCTAGGACTGACCTTTCCTGATGCTACTCACAAATGGAGCTGGTGACGAAGGGCACCTTGCGAGCCCCCTAAAAGGCTCTCAGAAAGTGAGGTGAGGAAACAAGTGGATTTATCAAAAATCCAGTTTCTTGCTGTATCGTTCCTCTGACTTGACTGATTTCCATTTATCCCAAGGTAGGGTTGAAGCTAACTTCAAAAGCATGATAATCGTAGCATAGTTTATTATTTCTTTTCTTTCTGGGTGATCGGCTATCTTCACAGATGCTTTACTAACTAGCCACATACTTTTATCCCCAAAGTGAGCTTCCATGCACTATGAAGGACTGGTATTGCTCCACACAGTGGGTCAAGTTTGGAGGAAGGAGAACAAATCACTTTTTATGGCATATAAAGGATCCTTTTGCCTTGTAGAATTAAAAGAGTGATCTCCCCACTAGACCAGAAGCAATACTTTGCTCAGAAAGGACTTCTACCTGCATCTCTGGGAGGAATTACATGGAGTTATTTAGGAACTGTAGAAATCAAAGCTTTGATATGAGATTTCTTTGTTGGCCAAGAGTTATATTGGTAAAGGAAATGGAGAA
This sequence comes from Ibycter americanus, assembly GCA_035590275.1. Lineage (NCBI taxonomy): Eukaryota > Metazoa > Chordata > Aves > Falconiformes > Falconidae > Ibycter > Ibycter americanus. The sequence continues at coordinate 1,404,494 of JAVJGI010000060.1, read as the reverse complement.
AACAGTTTTTAAGTTAGTAGCCAAGTGGAAGATGTGCCCAAACACAGTTAAAGTGAATCCACTGGGACTTTAGCTGACCATTGATGGGAACTATGCCTGTGCTTGCAACAGATGCCCAATCTGAATGTCCAAAACAGTTACATGAGTTCAGTCAACTCAGTGTGACTATAGGAAACTTCGGGACTCTTTTTTTTTTTCTTCTTTTCCCCTAAATGGATAATAGGTCTTGAATAGATTATAAATAACCATTGAACTCAGATTTGATGAATGACCATCATTTTGTTACAATAAATGACACCAAGTATGCAGTATCAGTTGCTTCTCACTCTAACAGAGAGAGGCAGCTTACCCAAGCATTGAAGTAATTCATCCTATAGTTCCAAGTAGGAGCAAATTTACAGTCAAAAGCTATGAATTCCTCCTGGCCTAGAGAAAGGCACAGTTCTTCAAATCAATATCAGCAGTGTTCTTTGCAGGATGCAGTTTCAGACCTTGTTGGGACTTTGAGGAGACCGATCCATAATGGTCTGTTAGAAGGAAGAGACAGCAAATGGCTGCAGAGAGACACATATACGGTTTCATTCTCTGCACAACTGGGTGGAAGCAGCATTAAACACCTCCCGGAAGACATTTCAATCAGATTTTGATTATGCAAGACATTATGTGTGAATTATGCTACTTGAAAACACTAAGCTTTTAGGATAACCATTGGCTCTGTTAATAGATTTAATAATTGGACAATTAATTATCTATTATTTAGTATTAAATTTAGACTTACATTAATATAATGAGCCCTATGTTAAGCTTTTAGGTGCTTCACCATAACAGTTATCGTGCAGTACCATGACCTCCCAAGAGCATCATTTACTCAGTCAGGACTTCTGCCAACAGATCTGCCAGTAGATCCTTCGCCATTAGTATACACAGCGCCCTGGGCCATTGTACCAAATGGATTTCTCCATATTCTATTTGTTACAAGTGGAAAAACAAAGCAATTGTGGCAAGTCTAGACTAGGTCGCCGTGATGGTTCTTTCATATCGTGGCTGTAGGTAAAGACAGCAGCATACAGAGTACAGTACAAAATACCATCTGACAGCACCGACAGCTCTCACTGTACCTGTACCGGTGCCTTTGTCAGTCCAGAGACCATCTCTGTCCACAAAACCTTAATAGGAACCTAAAAAATGTTCAAATGAAGTCACTTTCCAAATGGTCATGCAGTTTGAAATCCTTTGTATAATAAACTATCTAAATTTACAGCACATTCAGGAAAGTAATCTCCATGAAGCTAAGGGATGCTTCACATTGGATGTAAAGCCTAGGTATTTCCCTTCTGAAGGACTGTGTTTGCCAGTCAAACTTGTGTTTAGCAAGATTTATTTTCCCCAAAGACATGCTGACTAGTAGACCTTTATTTATTAGTATGATCCATGGCAGGTCACATCTCTTGTCACAGATCGTGTCTTATTTCTAGCTGGGATTTAACTGACCTTTAGTTTCATTGGTCCTTACTTGGCCTTGCTCTATTAGATTTAAAAGTCCAGATGAAGTACACATCATTTTTCTTTATACGGTATTTATGTACATAGATCAAATTATTCCTCAGTCTTTTCTTGAGAATTTAAACAGAGTGGGGTTTTAGTCCTAAGATATGCTTTCTGCTTTATTTCTGTATCTTGTCCAGTTACTCATTCTTCTTTTTGGCATATATTCAGTATTACTTTTAACAGGCTCAGCACAGCCAGACAGTGGGAAAAAAAATCCCACAATTACATACTCTTATTACTTCCTCATTTATGCGTGCAGCAGTTACATTAGCCTTCCTTGCCGCAGCGTGCGAGGGAAAGGTCGTGTTAAGTTGCCAGTAATACTTCGCAGGATGTGGTACCCTCCCTGTGCCTGTGGCTTGAATTTCTTACGCCTTGATGCGTAAGTCTGAATTTCACTGTATTAAACACAGACGTTAGAGAGCAATCTGCGGGAAATGCTTTGCCTTGATTATTATTTACCATTACCTTAATCCAGGCATTTTCTGCAAATTTTCCCAGCAGCGCTTTTGTATTTGCTGCCGGAGTATGGATGAACATACTGGGTTAGCAGTGAGTTGTTTACTGAGGCTGGAGGAATTCCCCATGAACTGATGACCTGTCTCTGTTGATACCTGTTTTTACAAATCTGTTGGGCAATTCTTGATCCAGGAAAGTATGTTCTATATTAAATGTAAAGCTCAGATATTTCACTTCTAAAGGGGCGTGTTTGTCAACTGAACTTGGATTTAACAAGATCTATACTCTTCAAAGCCTTATGTACTGGCAGCAATGATGTTTCAGTCCTATAATTTTGTATTAATTGATCCTCAATCCAAAACTCTTGTTTTCCCATTGTTTTTCCTGGGATTGATGTCAGGCTAACCAGCCTTTGGTTGGAGAGGACGTCCCTTTGCCTTTTACGATACCGTCTTTGCTTGGGGCAGCTTGCAGCCCGTCAGAGGCTGACCCTGGGGCGGCTCACTGGGCAGGAATACAAGCCCCTGTAAGAGGGGTTAGCTCTGATTCATGCCCTGCACGGACTGACGTGGAGGGAAACTTGAGGCACGCTGTTGGGAGTGCATTACATGCCCGTGTGTACCAGAGAGGTGGATTGGAATTGCTGTGGAATAATATTAGGTAGCGTATTGACTTTGTCATTCAAAGCCAGTGGCATTTTTATGCGCATATCATAAACCTACAGTATTAGCGCTCTTTTTATTGCTCGTGGAGAGCTGTGATGAACTGTCTGGTTTTGTCAGCCTTTTAGATCCAATTTAAATGCTCGGGCTGTTCTCTAATGTCTTTTTAAGGACCTTCTGCATTTGTTAATGTCACATTATGGCTCCAAACCAAGTGCCCTTGGGATAAGAACGTCCAGGGTTTTTTTGTGATAGCAGGGGCAATAACTTATCATTCGTTTAGCTTTCCTGCTCATCCTTAGCTCTCTCTTTAGCTTTCCATCCTCTTTAGCTGTCTCTTACAGCCTTACATCGTGAGGATCTGTCATACATGACACCTTTCAATTTTAATGTGTTCCAGAAATTCCTTAATATGTTGCTGATGATTTTTTCTTCTTTGTTCTCTTTTATGTTCTGCTTTCCATTAATATAATACTTGTGCTTCTCCTTGTTTGAATGGTCTGTGTCAGATTAGTGCTTTTAGAGCACACCCAAATAAATACTGCTGTTTGAAGTTTATTTGTATGATGGGAATAGCAACATTCATTACCCCTTAATTAATGAGCTTTTATTTTAATGAACACAGACAAAATTTCTGAACTGATAATGGGTTTATCATGCGTGCAGTACAGTCATTCAGTCCTTCCCTCTAGCTCATCCATTCTGTTGGATACAGAGACCTCCGTCATCACTGACCTATGCTTGTACATCACTGGGGCAGAGACCAGTCAGAAGCGGTTGATTTTGTATAGCATTATATTCCACGTCTAGGGATTCTCCACGGAAATCATTTTTCATTTCATGGCCATGATTTTTGCCCTCATTACTAGGAACTGCATTAATGCTCACAGTATTTGTAAGGAGGGGAGAGATGCTGTCACTCCAGCCATTTTTCTCCAGAAGAAATCTACTGCAGTCAGTAGATCAGCCGGTTTGGGATGGCACTGAACTCGGACGGGGGGTACTCCAGATGCCTTAACTCCTGAAGTTGCTTGTAGGAAGAAGGATTCTTTTAAACTCTAGGGAACTAATAGTACAATATCATGCTTTGGGCCATATAAATCTATTGGGGTATCATCATACAGCCGGATCTTAACTGAAAACAGAAAAAGGAGAAGATGCTAGAGGAAAAAGCTCTTTTGTCATCTCTCTTCTCCCCTGCAGTTAGTCAAACTCACTAGTTGCAGTTAATTGAAACAACACTGTCCAAACAAGCATTTTGACAGAGTCAAAATTAAGGGTTTCCCCTTTTTCCCATTAAAAAAGGAATTACAACTAAAAATGGAACTGTGACTTGAAGTCACATTTTTAAGTTTGACTTGAAGAAAACATATTTGCACTGAATTTCAGTTGACTGAATTTCACATTAAGTTTTCCTATGTAAATCTTTGGTTTCAAAAAATCCTGTATTTGAGATGTGTGCAGAGGATGTTCCCACTCTGTTTATAATGTATCATGTGGATCTGGTCAAAGCCAAGCACGTGAAAACTTTCTTGCTATATTTTCCAGTCATGTCACATTTAGCGATATCATTATCCTTTATCATAGCATGCTTAAGTGATGTGCTGTTAGCTATCAGCTTCGTGTTAAGCAGTACAAGCTCAGGACTTGCACTCTATAGAGAAGTGCACTGAGAACAGCAGGTGTGCACATGGCCTGTTTTGGATGTGCATGAGTTTTGGAGGACCTTCAGGAAACAAAATATTGTGGTCCCAGGCTTATTGCGCCCTGCGACCTCCTAACTGATAGTTAAATCAGTCTGGAAAACCAGCCACGTGATACCAGAATACTGTAAGATCATTTCTTGATTCCTCTGGGAACCTCTGTGACTCAGCAGACAGGTCTTCCCGAAGCATTTTAGACCCAGTTTTGTAATGGCACTGGAGCCTCTGCAAACACCAGTAAATACCTAATGGAATTTTCTAAAGTATCTCAGTTAGATCTGACTTGTGCAGCCTCTGTTATGAAACCCACTAGGCTGTGGGTTTGAGTTCTTTCTGGACATCCTTGTAAACATAGTAGTGTAGTAAATCTGACCCTAAACCAGATTAGTCCCATTTTATATCAAGTCCCATTTTGAAATGCATGGCCTTGACATTTTTGGTTTAAGTTACTTGCTCCTTCTGTTGTAGCAGCTATTCATTTGTTACTTCTGTCACCTTGCACTGTCAAGAAAGCATCAAAGCTGCTGCAGCTTTGAATCAGCAAAGCAGCATCCCTTGGTTGCTGGCTAGAAAACCACAGAAGCTAACCCATCAAGGCCAGTTACAGGCACTCCCGCCAGTCCTGGTTGTAGGAAGCTCTGGGCTTCATCCATTTCCAAGCAGACTGAGCACTCACAGCGTAACCTGAGACAAAGGAAGCACCAAGCACCTTCCACTGAGGAGTGAGGCGTTTCCAACACAGTCCATCCGAGTTCCTCCCTCTCCTAATTCCTGCAAGTTTCTCTTGGAGGGCTGGCTCCTCTCTCGCAAAGAAACCAATGTGTGCATGGGTGTCCACATCAGCACCGCTGCTGCCCCTCCTTGAGCAGAGGGCACTGGTCAGGGGAAGAGGGGGAGAGATCCGTCTCTCAGCTCCCTAGGGATCTCGTATCCATGACAGAAGCAGAACCAAACCAAACCAATTATCAGTTAAAACACGCCAGTCAGCACACCTTGTCATGGCAGCTTGATGTCCTGTACTTCTCTGGAGACCTGAATAAATTCAGTTGGCTTTGCAGGGAGAGAGGTCTCTGCTTCTGCGAGAATACATCACCGCTTTCCCACAAATCATTACATATGTCATAAACAATTAAACAATCCCGCACTTTCATTTCTCTTCAAATGGAAATCAGACTGACAGTCTAAGAGCTATCATCACCACCTCTGGACGTCTCCAATCTTCCTTTAGTTTTATTCCTCTTTTCTGGTCAAGTGACCACAACTAACAGTGTTTTCCAGGGGAGACTGTACTATCGATGTATGTATTGGCACCATATTTTCAGTGTAATTTTCTTAGGTTTTTATCCTAGTTTTTTTTTTTTTTTCTCTTTCAACTGCATAATGCACAGAGTGGTTTTACTGAGCTGCCTGCAATGAACAGGTCTTTATCTTGAGTGGTTAGCTAATTTAGTTTCTAGTAAAGATTATGAATAGCTTAAATTATTACTTCCAACATACAGCACATTGTATTTGTCATACACATTTAGCCTTCAGTCATGCTGTCCAGTGACCTACCTAGCTTTACAAGGATGTCATTCAGTTCTTATCAAAGCATAACAACTTTCAATGTTCTTGAGTTATTTTCAGCCTTTGAACAGCTATTCTTGAGCCTTGAACTCAATTCTTTCTTTCACCCTGTTTTTCAAGTCACTGGCAGATCTAGCATTTCACCGGAGCGGGGATGTCCACCCCATCTTGCCAGAATTCTTTTGCAGTATTGTCAATGAATCTCTGGCTGACTACCAATGTCCTCTCTCTTCAACCCTTTGACACCAGCCCTTCTTCCAGAGTTTATCTCCCTTTGTTCATCTACACTGTTACCAACTTGATAGTTTCAGTCCTGGAGTACAGCCCAGTCCTTGTACAGTAGGTGGTGATTAGTCTTCATTATTTCATCATGAAGTGCCCAGTATCCCAGCTACAGACCAGGCACTCCTTGTGCATGGGGCTGGACACGTGTAACAGAAAGACATCCCCCCACTTTTCTTTTTTTTTTTTTTTTTGAGGTGTTTACAGTGAGAATGCCAGCTCTGTTCCTGGGTCTCTTTCAACTTCACCTGGGTTACCTTTATAGTGACAAACAGTATTAACAGTCACTTCTTCAGAGCAGAAAACCAATAGAAACCAGGCAGCTCTGGGTGGAATGTTGCAGGTGGTGTACAGTAATGAATCACACCTTCCACTGGCTGAGGAGTTCTGTCATCTTCTGAATGGCTTTCAGAAAAAGGCAAGATTAATGGTTTTGGCATATCCTGGTATGTTGGTTTTGAAAAAAAAACATCAGCACTACATCTTGTCCCCGCTGGTGCACAGTGGGCAGCAGGGGAGGAAGAGAGATTACAGAGGGCAAGGAAAGCAAGAAGAATGCTTTGGGCAAGAGATCTGAGTGCAATTCATCTTCCCCCACCTCAGGCTTCTGGAAACAGGTATTACTGACTCAAGGGGCTAGGGCCAGTGCCCTCCTGCCTGCTCAGGTCCTTTGTGTGAGAACTGGTCGATAGTGTGATAACAGCACTGCCTTTGGGAGAGCCTAAGAGTTGGCCCTACATAAAAACCAGGCAGAGTAAGATAATCCAAAGTAGAGAATGCAGCAGAAATTAAGCATTGATACAGACAGTAAAAATTAGAGCTTTGCTAGCATATAAATAAAGATTGACACATAGAGAGACGGAAACAAAAGGAAGGAAGAAAAGAAAACCTATTGTTTCAGGGAACATTCCTCTTAAAGTATTTTACAAGTGGCTCTTTCAGAACTGGCATGGGCATATTTCTTCCTGATACATGACCACTGGCAGAAACTAAATTCTGTATACCGTGACCACTGGACTAATGTGATAGCTGAGCTCTTGAGTCCTTACACCTATTACAGCATTATGGAGGTATCTTCTCTGGGTTCTCGATTAGGAATCCAGAACAAGAGGGGAGAATGGGCCCTGAGCAGTTCAGAATGAAAAGGAGGACTTGCCACCTTCAATATAGTTGCCAGCTTTTCATCTTCACATTGAGCCATGAAGCATAATTCTTTGCTCCTCTCAGCATGGGCACTCTATCAAAGCAAAGGGAAAAACATTTGGTACCCATCAGTCCAGAACCATTTTACAGGCCTGGATATAGCTAGGAAGACAGAAATCAAAACTCAGTGTGGGAAAATGTATATTAACTGTCAAGACAGGATTCCTTGCAACTGCATGTTGGGAGGAGGAATTGTTTGTCTTTTATGGGGACAGACACCTATAATGTGCCCGACTTTGCTTCCCTTGCAGCACCATTTGACCTCGTGAGGAAACATGTTAGAAACTGCAGAAGGAAGCCAAGGATATTAAACCTTTTCCAACTAGGAGACTAGTTAAGGACCTGTCACAGCTGAGTAAATGAAAACCCACAGCAGATCTGGATACCGATGTTTATTTAAGAATTAACCTAGAGCTTTTAACCTTCTTGGTATCTCACGCACTCGCTTGCTTTCCCCACAGCGTTACATTCACTAGGTCTCACCCTCACTCCCCAGCAGGGATGCTGTGGGTGGTCTGTCAAAGTGGAACTCATCGGTTCATGCTGTGCAGCTCTGCAGTTACCAGTCTCGAGCATTACTGGGCAAGGTCACTGGGTGTCCCCCAACATTCACCTCCACACATCTCCTTCACCTCCAGGATCTTTCCCCACTTCCAGTGTTTTTCATCCAGACATCTTCACCTTCTTCCTTCTAGCCCTGAGCCCTGGGGTTTTGGTTGCAATCAGCCTCCTAACTGGTGGTTCTGTCTCACGTCTTGTTAGTAATTGTAGGATTCAGGACATGCCGCTTTTGTTTAGTATAGCTGCTATCAAAATGTACAACCAATACCTACTGATCGCAGCTAGCCTGTGCTCCAGAGAACAAAAGTTCAGCTTTGGACGTTCATGCCCCCACACAATTACCTGCTGCCTGACAGCCTTTACAATTTAAGTGGGTTATTTTGCTTGCCACTGGCCCTAATACTAGTGATACAAAGGAGGTGTCTACTGCAGATCAAGAAAAGGTGGAGAAAGGCTAAAGAAGCTGCCAAGGCAAACAAGAGTTATTAAGTGGTATTTATTAAAAGTGAGACAGCATCCTTCAAACAGATGAGTTATGTCTAGCAAGTAAAATTAGAAGGATCATAAACTCTAGCAGGTTAAATGTAAAAATAAAATAAGGCAGGACAAAACCCAGAATGAGGAACAGGCAGTAAATGGGGTAAAATCTCATAAATCCTGTTTTAAACACTTCAGCAGTAGGGCTGTCTGTTGAGCCATAGATTATCACTGCAAAAGACAAGGTAAGGCCATGACAGAAGAGAAGTGTGCTCTTTACGGGCAAACTTGAGAAGGTTCCTGAGTTTGTTTCGTTGGGGGGGATCTGCAGAGGATCTGTCTAATGGCGCTGACTGTAAAGAAGCTGTGGGACACAAAAGCAAAATGAACCTTAATACTTCGGTGCAGGCTACAGTGACCAACCCCTCACTTGAAACAGCCTTAGGCCCTGAGGCCTAGGAAGTTGGCAGATGTGACATCACTTTTCTAAAAGGGTTCTGTAGGAGATCCAAGGAACTAGCAGAGCCTGACTGAGCCCATTATTAGAAACTGTAGTAAAAAAAAAAAAAAGGATGGAAAAATAGTATACTGAGGAGGAGTCACCGTGACTTTTGTAAAGAGAAGCCCACTTCACAAACCTCCTGAAGTTCTTTGAAGGCATTGGGATGTATTTGGGTAAGGGAGCTCCTGAGTATGCTCAGGCTTCTGGTAGTTAGTCACTAAATTCAGTCCTCACATGGAGTAACAGTTGGTTGAAAGATAGCAGAGGATAAAAATAAATGGTGAGTTCTGACTAATCACGAATGAGATCCTCAAGCTTGACCAGGTCCTTGGCTGGACCTCTCAGTTCTGACTGAGTAGTAGTCAGAGAAGCAAATGCACTGTTAAGAATAGTCACACTGGAAAAGGGGCAGAGAGGTAGGCAGAGTGCCCTGGGGCCACTTCATTAACCCTTGGTGCATCTCACTTCAATGTCACGTGCAGATCTCAGAACTGATGAAGGAGACAGGGAAAGTTTGGAGAAGGGTTGATGGCACAGCTTCTGTACAAGAAGCAGCAAAGTCAGGAAGGGCTCATCAGCCTGGGAAAGAGGTGGCTGAACAGAGATCTGACAAAGGTTTGTAAAACCCTGACAGACATGGAAAAGGTGACTAGAAAATGACAGTTCTTTGTCTTTTCCAACGTAAGCATGAAGGTCATCAAAAGAGGTTAGCTGCTCTGTTCCAACAGGCGAGAAGAGGTGCTTTTCTCGTAAAATGTGGATCTCCTTGCTGTAGGAGGCTGTGGATGTGAAAAGTTCGCACAGGTGCAGAACACAAATGTGCAACGTCATGGAAGAAATATCCCCTACAGGTTATCAGGTACAAAGACCTTTGGCCCAGGAAGTCACTGGGCTGCAAAATGTGTGAGAGTGTTTGGGGCAAGTGTCACAGCCCCTTCCACTCTTGTGCAGGCATTTGCTGTTGGCCACAGTCAGAAACAGGTCCTGGGGAGATGGGCTGCCGGTCTGACCTAACAGAACTGCATTTATGTTACGGTTTGATGATCCCTCCATAAGAGTGGAAACCACATGACCCAGAATAACTAGCGTGGATAAACGATGGGATGCTACGTGGCTGGAAATGTCCTTACCAGGAATAATGCGAGGGTGAACTAGAGAACAGCTTGCAAGTCCTTTCTGATAATAGATGTTTTAATTAAAAGGCATTGCAATTCCACATGAAGGCTGTGACAGAGGGGAAAAAAAAAAAGAAGGAAAAATTATAGACAGAACCATCTGAAGACAGCAGCTTGCACAGTGCTCTCCCAGCAGGCTTCCACCAGCTGCCGATGGTGTAGTCAAGCCACGAGGTCAACACTTCTTTTGTAAACTCTTGTTTTGAGGGTATGATACAGGCACTCCTGACACGTGTGCTTGCCCTCGCTAATGCAGGGTCTTTTAAGTCTTTGTGGATTGAGTCCTGGGTATTTATGGTTCTATCTTTAGTTACAAAACACGGTGACACATTTTTAACTGTAAAGCCCTTAGCTAATCATTGATAGACTGGTGCCTATAAAAGAGTACTGTAATTATTCAGAGTCTAGAACTTCCTCTTTTAAAGTTTAGTGCTTGTATATTCCTTGGCTGTTTAAACCATATTTTCATCCTGTAGAGAGCAGAACTTGGGGATTTTCTTACCATCTAATACAGGAACATGTCCTAGTAGTCATTCAGTTACTATTTCACAAGCTGCCCCTCAGAAATTTAGACTTGAAGGCAAACTTTGGTATTTGCTGGAAGAAGAAAACTGTTTTCTTATTGCTGTTGTTCCTGTTGCCTCTCCATTTGGGATTTTAAATACGGCATGGGTCTTTCCTGCATGAACTGATAGACTTGCGCTCCCCTGCTCCCCAGCTATGGCTGCATAGCTGAAGCTGCTGTTCTGTGCCTGGGAAAAGACAATATTAAGTTCAGATCAGTGCTTTTATATGAATATTTACCCACCAGATAGAGATGACAGCTCATACATGAAATGGTTTATAACCTGAATCCTCTGGAGTAGTGTGTGTGTTGACCAAGGGAAACATGCTGCTAAACTAATCCTACAAAAACCCACCACCAGTAGCCAGGGGGATATATTTTCTAAGAAGGCTAATGTCAGGAGGTAAGGCAAAGGAATAGACTAATTGAGGTGAATGCCATTAATGAAATTAATTTTTTTTTTTTTTTAATTTATGAAATTAAACCCCCAAAAAATGGCATCCAGGGAATCCAGAAGTTTCACCACCATTCATCTTGCTGACCATAAGACCAGGCAGCCTCCTGCCGCTGCAGCTGGCCAGGAGAGACAGGACTTGTAGTGAACAATCTTCAGTATGGCTCTTGCAAGAGTGTCTCCTAGTGTGTGTAGTAACTGTAACCATAAGAAGTACAAGTTCTGCACCTCCTGTCTGTACAGGTAACAGTCAACCTGGCAGTGATATCCAGTCAGGATATCCTAGTGTCGTTCAGCAGAGTGCTACGGTGCTGCATGAGAGCGCAATACTGAGTTGGAGTGAGGAGAAACATGGCATTCAGCTCAACTTAACAGCTCAAATCTGATCGGGATGTCAAAGCTGCAGGTGTCACCCTGTGGAGGTGCTACAGCCTGCAGAGGAGTGCAGGTTCACTGCTTGGGACCTGCACTGCTGACGGACAAGGTTCCTGCTAACACGGCCAGGATTGCAGCCCCGCTGCAGATGAGGCCAGAGTTGATGCAGTACAGACATCGCTGTGGATCTGCAGTGTCACCTGCTCTGACCTCAGAGCTGCTTCTGCTCTGCATCACTATTCCCTGATGGAGCTGGGCAAGTAGCATCTTCCTGGGTGCCCCTCAGGGATGAGGGGGAGGAGAGGGGAGCAGCCTCCTCTTCCCTTCCCCACAGCAGGCGGTGCCCCGGCTGTCTGCAGCAAAGTGCCAGAGCACAGCACCTTCTATTGCCATGTCCATCGGTGGATGAGGTCTCCCAGGGACAGGTCCTGGCTCTTTAGCGAGATCATTTCAGCTGCATATCTTACAGGGGAGTTGGTCTACAGATGAGAAAGACAGGGAAAAAAAATCCTACCTCCGCCATCACACCCATTATTCAAAGACTGACTACTGTGGCAATATTTTGATGTACTTCCATCAACATCACACAAAGCTGAAAAGGTATTGCCAGCCACGTCCTGCGTAGTGCTGCTAGGATTTTTTCAGACTCTTTCAGGCTGGCATTGATACATGCAGTGAGACGAGGGTATCTCTGTAGCTCTGGGGATTTTAGCTTGAGATAGGAGGATCCCCAAAGGAAACAGAGAAAAATGAGACAATTTAGCAAAACTGACAGGAATTAATAGTGTGTTTCTCTTGCCCTGTCCCTGTGTTCCCAGGTGAAAAGGCTTCATCAAAACAACACCGTCCTGTGTCTATGCGGTGAGGAGAGCTCTTTCTGCACAGGCAGATTGATTCCATTTAGGTTTTTCTTACATTTTGCCACCCAGGATTATATGTTCGGGCACTTGCAAGTGAGACGGAGAAACTCACTAACAACATCCATTAAATGAGGGGGGAACGTGATAAGTGCGTAAACCAGCAACTTAAGTTTTGAAGAAAAATTCAGTGTGGATGAATTGTATCACATTTGCCAGTGCAGGCTGTCTTTCATGTTGCTGTTTCTTTGGTCTACCTGCCAGGCTATCTAGATCATGAATTTTGCAACTGCAGTTGTCCCTGAGATTAACTGCTCTTACCCACAGCATATGACAGTTTAAGGCATGAGGTAAAAACTACAGGAGTCAACTCGTGGGGTCAGGCAGAATGTGATTACTGGAAACCATGCAACCAGGAGACAGGAGCCAAAAAAAAGCCGTATGAATTCTCCAGGCCTGCCATGCGGTGAACGAGTTTGATTTGTTGTTTTTTTATTGAAGTGCATTGAGCTTGAGGTTTTCAATGAAAAGGCAAGTTTGAATTGTTTCTCAAGCATTCCCGTTCCCGAGTGATTGATCGTTCAGAGGTGAGCAATGCCAACTGAGAGCATTTATGCAGCGTGGTTGCAAGAGCAGGGTGAGAGGGATGTGTGGGTGACCGAAACACTTCGCTGGCGGCTGCCACTTCTCTGCCCCTGACAAAGAGCAACGGGCTTGCAGAGGTGGCTCAGAGGAGCTGCAGAGGAATGCTACCTGGCTGATGGGGTAGCATCTGGTGCGTGTTACAGAGGGGTGCCAGCCACCCTGAGGGCAATGGTACCTTGTGCTGTCTACGAGATTTGTACAGGCTCTGTGTGTGTATGTGATGTCTATGAGAGAAAGCCTGCTACTGCTGTGATTAATTGATTTAAGAGATTAAGGACAGTAAAGTGATTATTTCCAGTTCATATCATAGCAGATGTGTCCTGTGGTTGGGTTGTGACATGCAGGCACTCACAGTGTCTCTTTATCTTTCTCTAGGTTCTCAAGCATCTGCGACACTTAAATTTCACCAATAACATGGGGGAACAAGTGGATTTTGATGAGTTTGGGGACCTGGTAGGGAATTACTCAATAATCAATTGGCATCTCTCTCCGGAGGATGGCTCAGTCGTCTTCGAAGAAGTCGGGCATTACAATGTATATGCCAAGAAAGGGGAGAGGCTCTTTATCAATGAAAACAAGATCCTGTGGAGTGGATTCTCTAAGGAGGTAAGTGCTTAAATCCTCACAACGTTTCCCAAGTCTCTGCAAGCTGAAATTTTAACCAAGCCTGCACACTCCTCATATTATGGCTCCATATCTCATTAAAAGATCCATTCGTCTTACTGTATATACGGTCTCAGCTATAGTCTTTCACACCGTAATTACACATTTCTGGATGTAATGGGCAGCTGCTTCTCCCCTGCTATACATTTGATGAGCCTGGGTATTAATGGTTTAAAAGTTGCCTTTTTTCTGGCCCAAGTAGATAGCTTGGAATTTTGTGATGCTGTTTCCACAAGGATGAGAAATTCATTACCTAAGTCTGGTTGTTGACTAAGTCAAGCCTTCCTGAGCTCGTAGCTTCATTGCTGAAAACAGCCATCCCTTCCTCTCTCAGTATCTCTCTATCAAGAAGTGTCTCTTCCTGCTCCTAGTTAAATTCTCAACTCTTTCCGCTGGCTTTACCCTCCCAAGTCCCAGAGCCTTCCTCACACCCTTGCCATGCAAACCAAACAGAACAAGCCCTGTCAATCTACCCAGGTTAACTTGGACATGATGCTCAAATAGTGGGAGATGCCGGTACCTGCTACCTTTTTTAACCTACCCGAAGGTGCTTCTGCATCCTCAAAAGTACGTGATTCAGCCGTCGAGTTTAGTCAGGCCCAAGCCCTTCTCCACTTTCTGGCATATGTTAGATCTTTTCAGCATAACTCTACCATCACTAGCAGCCAGGGCTGTGTCTCCCCCATGTGATGGGAACGTGGTGCAGAGATCTCCGGCCGAGAGCCAGCTGCCCACTCCAGCCTAGGCAGAAACCCCAGCTCCCAGAGGCGGTACTGAGCTGGCACCGGGCTTGTGGCCTGGGAGGTGACACAGGGAGCACTAGCTTAGAAATGTCACTGCCAGGCCCTGCTGCAATGTTTAGATGTGGTAAATCAGCACCTGGTTAATGAACAAGGCAATTCACTTCCAGGTGATTATTCACATTGGCTGACAGATCAGGGAACTGCTTCTGCGATAGCTACACTTGCCTAATACACTTACACCATCAGTTACACCTTGCCTTTACTCCAGATACCCCATCTTCACTTACGGTTTAAATCCAGAGCTCTCGGAAGGAGGCATGGGTCAGGCAGAGCACATTACTGCAGAAATACTGAGCTCAGGCTTTTCTAAGCCCAGCTGGAGTCTCTGAGCACAAACCACAAGTGGAATTAATTAAACCCCCTGATATTCTTAACCCCTCCTTCTGATCATCGCAAATACCACTGGCAGATTTTCCAACAGTTAGGTTTTTACCGTTTTTTTACTTAAACTGAGTAATTGTGTTCTTTTGGTCTAAATTCCTCCAACAGTGCAATATTTATCTTTGTGCTCTGTCCTACACTGTTAAAAATGCAACTGGATGTTGCTGAGTGTCATGCCAGGGCATGTAAATCGTGTGCCAGTGGAGGGGTTTGTGATTGCTGTGTCTGCTGCAGCCCTTTTTCCAGTTTATAGAGTTTGAATTTCTTCCAGATAAAAGGCTCTGCTGTAAGACAGTAGTCAGTACGTCACTCACTGAAACCTTCTGTGCCTCTGTCATCCTCAAAAAAAGATTAAATGTAGTTAATTTTAACACAGGAACTTCAGCATTGGCCAGACTTGCAAAAGAACAAGTTTAAGAGTAGGTAAGATAGATTCATTTTGGCAGAACTTGATGAAATTCCCCACAGAATACTTAAGAAGGCAGCCAAAGCAATCTCAAAAGTACTAGCAATTCATCTTTGAGAAATGTGGAGGATGGATGATGTCTCAAAGGATTAGAGGAGGGTAACCATAATACCTGCTTTTAAAAGCAGGTGTAGGAGAGCCAAGGGATTACACACAATTGAGTTGAGCTTCAGTAACCTAAAAGACTTGATAAAAAAAAAAAGATATTAAACAGTTTATAAACACCTAGAGGATAATAAACTGATAAGAAAAAGCCAGCTTGGATTTGTTGAGATGAGATGATGCCAAGCCAATTTAATTTTCCTCTTTGAAAGCTCAATCAGCTTAGTAGATAATGGGGAAGCAGTGCGTGACTTCAGCCGGGCTTTCAATTCAGCCCTGTTCAAAATCATCAGTGGCAGCCTAGGGAAAGGCAGTCTAGACTGATGAAATCCTGTTGGTGGATGCACTCCCTGCTGAAAGACTGTCCCAAGGAATAGATAATATAATAATACAGCATTTAATAACAACAATAATAATAATAATAATAGTACAGCACACTGTATTAATAGCAATAGGCATTGACAGCAAAGAGTGCTTCCAATGGGGAGCTGCAGGGATTTGTCCTGGATATGTGTCTGTCCAATTAATTATGCGATCCTGATTAACAGCTAAGAAACAGCGTTCCCAAACCGTGCTGCAGCTACACTTCAGAGTGTTAGGCGACAGTAACTGCTCTCAGCGGCGGGTGAATACCTGAGTCACAAAATGGGCATCTCCGCATAGGAGTTGCCACTACCGAGGGCTTGCTCACCCTGTGGAATTGCACACAGGCAATTCCCAAACCATACCCCGGACTTGCTGCATAGGTGCATCCATGCAGGAGGTTTCTGGAGATCAGTGGGTTGGCAGCACCTGGGCAGACTAGCAGCAGCCTTCCAGAAAGGTTGAATGGAGGCTTCCAGCCAGAGCAGCCCTTAAGTACGTACAGATCATGGTACTCTGCTGGCAGTGGAAATTGTGGGTTTAACTCCCCCGAGCTGAGAAAGCCATGTTCTGTGTCAGCTCTCCTTCCTTAATTTTGTTGGGAAAAGGTGAACTCAACCTCAGGTTGTGTGTCTGTGTTAAAAAGTCCCAGGCTTCCACTTACTATGCTGAACTCCCTGTTGTCAGTGTGCGTTAGGAGCATGGTGAGCATGCCCGTGCAACCATCTGCTGCCGGGCTATGACCATGCCTGGGAGGGCTCACACACAGCACAAAAGCACAGCCAGCAGGGGACACGGCTCATCATTTGCAGAAGCAGAAGTCTGGAAGCCTTTGGACCTGCATATAGCTGCTGATGTGCATCTTTAGATGCTCAGTGTTCTAAAAACAGGGCCTTTCTTTCTTTCTTTCACATGAAAACTTGTTTAGTTAATTTACCTTTTTGTTTCTTTGTTGGAGAGGGTCTTCAGGAGAACAGGAGGATGTGGGTTTCAAGAAACTGAATTCCCACAAATCATTAGCAGTCAATATGCAATGTATAGGATTGGGGATCAGCAGTCAGAGCCCATCATCTCCAAGGCTGACTCAAATTCCTGCCAGGAGAGATTGACTGTCTTTTCTTTTAACCATCTAATGACTGTTTTCTGGTATGTGTATCATGGGTCACACACGAGTCTGCAGTGCCACAACACAGTAGAGATTACAAAGATCTGCTGATCCTCCCTACCGTCCCTTGTTGTGTTCTTTCAAACGAGTATCACTGCAGTGAGCTGGGAAGGGACTATTGTGCGAAATGTGTCTGTTCTGTGGAGGGAAGAGGTGAGCCTCTGAGGCTCTCCATCCAGCATGCTAATCAAGTAATAATACTCCTGGACGAGGTCCCAGATCCTGCCGTAGAAAGGCTGCATGTGAGGCACTGCCACCATTAACCTTCCTTGGGCTCTTTTCTTGCAGGTGCCTTTCTCTAACTGCAGCAGGGACTGCCTCCCAGGCACGAGGAAGGGCATCATTGAGGGAGAGCCCACCTGCTGCTTTGAGTGCGTGGACTGCCCCGACGGGGAGTACAGCGATGAAACAGGTAATACCCACAGAGCTGCTTTGGGGTTTGCAGAGGACCACGCAAGCCCTTTGGGCATCGCCTGCAGTTGTGCTGAAATCACTGCCCTGCAGTGCTGAGCTGGAGGCTGCCTGGACAGGGGCTTCACAGAAAGTCGGGGGGGACTTCTGAAAAGCTTACAGGAGTTGAGTCCTGTGGTCCTCAGGTTCTGTTGTCTGCAAGGCCTGCTTGTCTCTTCTGCTCCAAGTTAGGAAAATTAAGGCACAGAACTTGAAAAAGGACTTGCATATAGGAAGCCTCTCAGGCAGCTACCAGCAAACTCCATTGCACTGTAGCAGTAGCTTTTGTTCCTCCAAAAACCTGCAGGAAGGAGATGCTCCCTACCCTAATCCTAAATCCTGTAGGTATCTGTCTGCCTCCATCTTTTCCTCATGTTGTCAGGGTTTTATTTCATGCTTTACAAAGAAATTAAGTCCATTCCATACCTGATTGCACAAGCAGAGAGGAATATTTCCCTTTACGGAGTCACCAACCACAGCTTCTGCACTGGCACTGCAAGGGATCAGCATCTCTGGGTCCTATCAAACACCCATGGACATCTTTTTTGTTGGTTTCAGTGGGAGCTTGGATGAAACCACTCAGGTTCTGCAGTGGTGGGGAGAGGTAACCTCAGTTTTAGAGCTGGCTGAAAAATTCTGAATATCCAACCTGTTACGTGGTTATATGCTCCCTCAGCGTTGGGCATCCCCAGGCAAGTAATCCTTTCGGAACAGCAGTCCCCTGTGCACCGCAGAGATCTCCTCACACCCTCGCCAGCAGCGCTGGTCCCAGCGCACAGTGCAGACCTTGCCTGAGATGAACACTTCAGTAAGCTGCTTGCAAAACTGAACAAGCGTTCTCCTTTGGGAGAATCTAATTTGCGTCCTATCAGACAGGAATGGTAATTTTTTAGCATGAACATACAGTACTATAGAATGCTTGGGAGCAGCATTTTCAAATTCAATAGAAGCAATTCTGGTCACTTGTGATAGGGGTCTTTTGGTATTTTCCACTTGATTTTGGGAGCTAGCACTGATGTGCTGGTGAAACCTGTGGGGCTGAGGGGGTGACTGCCCCCTGACTACCCAGTTTCCTGCTGAAATTTCAGCTGACAGTAATGCTCTTTATTTCCCGGGCTTGCCAGCTTTATGGGCATAGAGAGCAGCTTTACAACCAGTCTCATCCAGCTGAGACAGCGATGCTACCAAAGGAGACAATCTGTTGTGTCCTCTCCCAGCTGTTTGCTCCCACCCTTTGCCTGGGAGCAGTGCTAATACTCGTGCAACCATAGAGTGAGTTGGATCAGGTCTCTGGTCTTCCTGAAAACAAGCTCTTGGCAGGCTGAGTTTCCAGCTACAAGAAGCTGTATGACCTCTAGTGCTATGACAAAGGAGGGAGCAGGAAAGAGCAGCCGTGGGGGAGGAGGGAGATCTGGTTTATTCCCCTCAGTGGCAGCGTGGTCTCTGAGTCACCTCAAGATAACAGCAAAAGCACATCTTTAGCATGTAGTGCTAAATAGCTGCCCCGGTCTCTGGTAGAGGCGGCTGAATTCCCTGCCATGTGAAGCTAGCTCTGCCTGGTCTGCAGTTTGCAATAGGCTTCCAGGTAAAAGGCACAATAAAAATAAAAATTATTGTGTGCGTATATATATATTTATATATATATAAATATAAAAAGACAATGGTCGTAAATGAAATTACTTGTGGTGGTGGGAGTTCCTGACTGAGCTTTTGCATCTAGTGCAAGTTTTTCCCGTGAACAGCTTTGGTGGGGCAACCAGTCCTTAGGAAAGCAGTATCATAGCAGGTCACGGGTGCTCCCTCCCACCACCCCTCCAGAATGAGAAAGCTTGAAATCCTCTGTCCTCATTAGCTGGACATTCCTGGCTTTCTCATTAGCATCAAGCTGTGCTCCGGAATCTATGCTCTGAGTCCCTGTTGGTGCTCAGGTGCAAAGCTCAGAGGGAGGTGGCTGCTAAAGGAGTTTTCAGAATGTTTGTTCCCCAAATTCACTGCAGCCCATTGTTATCCTGCTGGGACCCCAAAGACTGAGGTAGGTTGTGACTTTCAGCTCACTGCTCTCAACCTCTGGCCGCTGCCATCAAAGGGGTCATGACCCTCGCCACTGGAGCACAAGAGCCATTTGAGTCAAAGAAGAAGAGCCGGAGCAGCAGGTCCTTGCTTTTTGATCATGGCAGCCACTGGTGACATATGTTGCCATCCCAGTAGGCACAACCAATTTCACGTAGAGGAAAGAGATGGAGGCATCAGTTTTCCCTTTGCCAGTATCAGTGGGACACTTCACTGGGTGTGAAGAGAGTGAAATCATTAAGACATATCTTCCCCTGATGTTCCAACATGAAACAAGAGTGTGCTGGGAGTCAAGGGCATTGCCTGCCTTCAGGGAAGAGCAATTTAAACACTTCTAAGACTCGCCTCCGTGGAATATGAAATAGGCTTTCAAAGCACTTAAGGAGGCAAGCACGTTTTTAATTTTCTCTGTAATAGAGACAGGCAGGATATTTCAAATAATGATAAAAGTGGGAGAGGTATGAAGACAGACAGAAATAGATGACAAAAATGAAGACACAAGAAAGAGAGAGGAACAGAGCCTGTGTAACAGCTGACAGCAATCAAAGTTTGCAAAGTTTTACCAAGAAATGGATTCCAAAAATACGAGTGCAGGGGCAGGTAGAACTAAGCACGCTTTGTGTTTTGCTCTATAGCCCATGGGAGGCCGGTTGTTTCAGTGCAAAATGCTCTGAGACACCAACATATGATGCTGAGAATTTGCAGACACCTGAAGGGAACACCCCCTGTGTTTAAGATGAAGGCTGGTGCATAGCTGCCACGTATGTCATCCCACATTTCAGCCTCTCATTCTGACAAACCTTCCCTCTCTCCCTCTCACTCCTTTTTCAGATGCAAGTGCCTGTGACAAGTGTCCTGAGGATTACTGGTCCAATGAGAACCACACGTCCTGCATCCCCAAGCAGATAGAGTTTCTGTCCTGGACTGAGCCCTTTGGGATCGCTTTGACTCTCTTTGCTGTGCTGGGAATTTTCCTGACTTCTTTTGTCCTGGGAGTCTTCACCAAATTTCGTAACACGCCCATCGTCAAGGCCACAAACCGGGAGCTGTCCTACCTCCTCCTCTTCTCCTTGCTCTGCTGCTTCTCCAGCTCGTTATTCTTCATTGGCGAGCCCCAGAACTGGACTTGCCGTCTGCGGCAGCCAGCTTTTGGAATCAGCTTTGTCCTCTGCATCTCCTGCATCCTGGTGAAAACCAACCGTGTCCTGCTGGTCTTTGAGGCAAAGATCCCCACGAGCCTCCACCGAAAGTGGTGGGGCCTCAACCTTCAGTTCCTCCTGGTCTTCTTGTGCACGTTCGTGCAGATTGTCATCTGTGTGATTTGGCTCTACACGGCCCCACCATCTAGTTACCGAAACCATGAACTGGAGGATGAGATTATCTTCATCACCTGCCATGAAGGCTCCCTGATGGCCCTTGGCTTCCTCATTGGCTACACCTGCCTCTTGGCAGCCATCTGCTTCTTCTTCGCCTTCAAGTCTCGAAAGCTGCCTGAGAATTTTAACGAGGCCAAGTTCATCACCTTCAGCATGCTGATATTCTTCATTGTGTGGATCTCCTTCATCCCTGCTTACGCCAGCACATATGGCAAGTTTGTCTCTGCCGTGGAGGTGATTGCAATACTGGCTGCCAGCTTTGGGCTCCTGGCCTGCATCTTCTTCAACAAAGTCTACATCATCCTCTTCAAGCCCTCCCGCAACACAATCGAGGAGGTCCGCTGCAGCACAGCTGCCCACGCTTTCAAGGTGGCTGCCAGGGCCACACTGAGACGGAGCAATGTGTCACGCAAGCGCTCCAACAGCCTGGGGGGGTCCACCGGCTCCACCCCTTCCTCCTCCATCAGCAGCAAGAGCAACCATGAGGACCCTTTTCCTCTGCCAGCCTCCGCTGAGCGGCAGCGCCAGCAGCAGCGTGGGTGCAAGCAAAAAGTCAGCTTCGGGAGTGGCACGGTCACCCTCTCGCTGAGCTTCGAGGAGCCGCAGAAGAATGCCATGGCCAACAGGAACACGAAGCGCAGGAACTCCCTGGAGGCCCAGAACAGTGATGACAGCCTGATGCGGCACCGGGCCCTGCTTCCCCTGCAGAACAGCGAGCCCCTCGGCACTGAGCCCGGCTTCCAGGCAGCTTCCAGCCCGGAGACCAGCTCGCAGGAGTCGGTGGTGGGTGACACCAAAGAAGAGGTACCAAGCCCTGAGGCGGAGCCTTCCCTGCCATCGGCTAACTCCCGAAATTTTATAGGCACTGGAGGTGGCTCCGTCACAGAGAACACAGTACATTCCTAACGAAAGAAGATCGTGAGAAGCACACCAGCCCCCAAGAGGAACTTGCTCGCCTCTTGCTTCTGAACGGGAAAGACAACAAAGACACGCTCCTGTGACACAGCCCCACCACACCTTACTGTGAGCGCCGGCAGGGTAACACACGTGCCTCCAGAGGAAGGACTGTGTCTGGGGAGCCTTGGACTGGATTTGCGTTTGCTTTACTGAAACCAGGACATCTCAGAAGGACAAGTGAAGATCGCCTCTGGTGGGGCTTAAGCAGAAGTCTGCATGCTGCCTTGCCTCCGTAAGCTTTTCCTGCCAGACTGCAACTCAGCTGACTATGGGAGGCACTAGGCAATTCCACTATACTCTGCTTTTACATTTATGTATAATATTCCTCTTTCCCACTATGTATAATATTCCCTCTTTATCCAGTATATGTGATCTGTAACCATGTGCATCAGGACTCTCAGCTCTACAAAAGCAAGGTACACGGTTTCACTTGGGAAAGCACGGTCATGGGGAAAATAAAAAAAGCCCCCAACATCTGCATGCTGTGTACAGCCAAGGGTGTGAACATGTAAAGTATTTAATGTGACAGAGCGCCCTGCTATTTATATTTAGTAATGTCCCAGTCTCGCCTTTCTGCCCAGCAGGAAATATTGGACAATACTCTTCACAGACTCCATTGCACTAGACCAAGCTACTAGGTTCCTACTGGTTTCCTCCAGCTGAGGTAGCTTTACCTCCAGCCTGCCTGCTTTGGTGGAGGGGGAGAACAGCCTGTAAATCCCCCTCCCCCGGAGAACGCTGCGAGAGCACAATGAGATGTATCCATGATTGATTATGTCGCTAGTAGTTGTATGCTTAACAAAGTGTTGCTGCTGTAATATTCCACATGGCATACATGGCTAACCCTTTCACACCATAGTCAGTGTTGTGCTTTGCCATATTAATCTGCCTCACACCTACACGGAGCATTGCGCTGGTCCTGACGATACCGGTGGGCCGGCCACAAAGCCAATGAAAAAAGGTGAAATGAAGGAGTTAGGGATGGAGAAATAGCCCCCAGATGTGGTAATATGATTGCAGGAGTGGGTGCGTATGTGAAGTGTGTGTGCTGGTAGGTGACTGGGTGAAGAAGACCTACAGGCCTGGGCGCTGAGGCACGCACAAAGGCAAATGGATGAATTGGATATGTTTGGGCTCCTCTAGGCCACCTAGTAGGCTATTTCCCTCCTGGCCCATCTTGAAGAGAGGGCTCCTAGCACAGGAAGGGTGGACTGTACTTAAAGAAAAGCAGTAAGGACTTCAGAAGAGAGCACAGCGGAGCTTCATTCCTCTCGATGCTCATCCCACTCCCCCAAAAGCTGATATAAGTGCTTCTGGTTCTGCTCCATCCATGCCCAAAAGGTTGAAGTAAGAGAGTCATTAGAAGAGATATTTGTTGCAGCCTGATGAGACAAAAAGCACCCCTCGATGGCCCGGCAGGAGGGGTTAGGGTTGCGTTGCAGAAATTATTTCCCTCTTCCCAGATCCCGTGTGCAAGAGCAAGCATCTGACGTGAAGATGTCAGTACCCTCCCTCATCAAACATGAAGGTGGTCTATGGGAAGGTAGATGGGCCTGCAGCTTAGTGTGAGCAGAGACGAAAGGACTGTGCGAATGCGTTGGGGAAAATACTACAATTCCTTTGTTACTGTTTTTGCTTGGTTGTTCTTTTGCCAGGGCAGGCAAATAAAACTTACAGGTGACATTACTGCATAAAAACTTTGTTTTGCCACCTCCAGTTGTTGCTGACAAGGAGGAGTTTTGGCTTAGGAGAGCAAAGTGGAAGTCCAGAACCCCAAGGAGCACACTATTCAGACAAGTCATTTTAACCCTTTTGTTGATCTGTTGCATTCCCCCTCAGAGTGGGCTCAAATTTTAATTACACCATGTAAGAACAAATCCATCTGCAAGGTCTGCAAATTAAAACATTTGATGAAAGCTATGGCACAGCTGCTAAAAGAAAAAGAGTTTGAAAACACAGATCCTTACAGCCACAATTTTGAAAACCACATTCTACCCCTGGACCCAGTGAGGGTTGCTCACCACTTCTCAAAAACTGGATCCCTTCCCTGGGCTGCTGACTGGGGCCTCAAGGCTTGGATTAGGGTATGGAATTGAGACCGTGGTCTCTCGAGTCTAAATGCATGAACAGAGATGGGCACTAGATGGCAGAAAGGGCTAAAAAAAAAGTACTTTGTTTATGGCCCCACACTTCCAAAAATTTCAGTAGCCAAATAGTTTTAGTGCTACTGAATCATTCCTACGGGCCAAACCCAGTACAGTAGCCCCTGAAGCAGAGCTGACAGCATTGAAAACATAGAAGAGCTTAATGAATGAAATGAAAATGACACAAGATACAAACTGAAGACTCTGCACAAACACAACGTAAGAAAGAGAAAATCGCCATCAGCTGCCTTGTCTGGAGAACAATATTCACTGGCTATGCACACTGTATATAATGACGCTTGGGTGGTTTTCATTCTTGAGGTGGTTTTTTTGTTCTTTACATCTGCTTAAAAGGAATTTGTACCCTGGCACACACTGAGCCTCCAACAGCTGCCATAATTTTATAGAACGCCAGCCGCGCTCACTGCACGTGTACCTGGAGCTCTAAAGCCTCAGGCTCCACGGGCTGGGCGAGAGCCGCTGCTGCCGCCCATCGCAGCGACACACACGCTGGGTGCAAGGGCAGGTCAGTTTAAAGGACCCCCTTCCTGAAGGTGATTTACAACCAAACCCTTTTTCCCGTGCGCGGAGGAGAGTGCGTGTTCCCATCCTGCCACGTCCAGGAGGAGAGGAGGTTTGCTCGGACACCTGTCCCAAGGCACGTCTGTGTGGCACACGAGGCAATACTGGTGAAGATGAGCCGGGTCACATCCTTCTCTTGAAAGCTCAAGCCTGAGAACCTCCACTGGCATGTCCCACCACAAGCTGCCCACAAGAATAGCTGCCCCTTCCCACCCCCCATGGCTCAAAAACCTACTGGGAAGCGTGTGCGGATGTGGTGGTTCCCGAACCACCTGGTAGCAAAGCAACAACAAAGTGGATCAGCTCTGTGGTGGGATTTCCATCGGCAAACGTGGCTGATGGGCAGGGCGCCGTCCCAGCGCCGAGCCTGATCCTTCGCCCCCGCTCTGCTCACAAACCCGGCAGAGCGCTGCCTCCCAAAGCCCCGGCAGAGCCGAGAGAAGATCCCAGGGAAGAGAAACGCTTCCCGCGCCCCGCGCCATGCGGCTCCCTGCCCTCCGCCCGCGCCGTGGGGCGTCCAGGCCGCGCCGGCTGCGCCAGCGTTGAGGGCTGTATTGACCCCGTTCACCGCGGGCAGCCGGGAAGCAGGGGCAGGCAGCTGGCTTGGTGGTGGTTCTCCAGGGAACCTGGAGGTTGAAACTGGGGGGACATCGAGCACAAGGGCGGCACGTCCAGGCTGAGCTCTTGCCAGGGGGTTCTGCGAGGCTGGGTGCCGCGGCCCGCGGGCTGAGGACAGCAGAACCCGGCTGGCAGAGGGACGGGTGAGCGCGGCGAGCAGGGGGCTCCCGCAGCTGGAGGCTTCCACGCTGCTGAAGCCAACGTGCTGGAAAGTGCTGGAAGGCGGGACAAGGGACAGGCCTGGCCTCAGCTGGGCCCGTCACAGCGGCGTCGCAGGCGGAGGACAGGCCGCGGTGCCTCTGCGCACCAGCCCGCGGGCAGCTTTTACTCGCTTTTACCGTTGGGTTTTATTTATTGATAATCGGGAGGGGAAGCGTCCCGCCAAGCCCGACGGGGGGCGTCCCACAGGCCCTGCTGCAGCCCGCCCGGCCTGCCCGCGGCCCCTC
>JAVJGI010000060.1:1348084-1371007 GCA_035590275.1 Ibycter americanus | reverse complement strand
GTAATTTCCATGTAAATATGAGGCGGTGAGGGGATGGGACAGATGACAAAACTGGTTTTTTTTCCCCTTTGACAATGGTCATGATGGTCAAACAGGTGACCAGGTTGCCTATGGAGGCTCCATCAATGGAGAGTGCCAAAATGCTGCCTGCCCATGGTCCTTAGCCGCCTGTTTTAGTTACCCTTGCTTTGAGCAGAGGCATTGGATGCTTGTGATCTCCAGCAGACCCTTCTGACTACAGATCATCTGTGGTATTTTTTTTATTTGTGTGCTTGTGTAACTATTACTATTTTTACCTGCTCAGAAACTGTTGTAGCCAAGCTTGGAAATTCTGGTTTTTGCTTTGTGTAATTAATTTGGGAATTGGACAGGGGTTGCTGCCCTCTGCACTGAGGGAGAACAGCCCACTTCTAGATGACACTGCTGCGTGTCCTTGGCCACAGACTGAAGAAATGACAAGCAGCTCTGAGAGGAGAGGGCAGGGTGCACCTACATGCATGTTACTGGGCTTTTTGTCACAGGTGTGTTTTGTACAAGTGTGTAACCAGCATTGCTTGGAAGGAGCATGTTCCGTCTGTATGTCACGTCATGATTGTTAGGGGGAGTGTTACTTTTTGGCCTCATATCAGCCCAGAGTCCCCACACCCCCCTCCAATATGGAATAAAGGGAGAGTGCAAGTCTGGCTTATGGCACTTATTTTCCTGAGATAAAGTGGTTTTTGGAAACACAGGGTCTTTTTAGGTGCTAGTAACTCCCCACGCTGAAGTGTTTTTCATAGTTCAAAAAGCTGAGAGTGGATGTTGGTGGTGATAGCTTTAACCAGGCAGCAGACCTAGACATGACATGCAGCAGGTAACAAATAGCTTTCAAAACTTAGTTTATTTTCATGCGTTTACTGACACAGGCAGAATCTACATGCTACTTGCAGAAGCAAGGCACCGTTCCTCATCGTCTCTCAGAAGTAGGTCAGAGGATCATCTCTGGTTTTGCCAGTCTGAAAACTGACAAGGCTGGGACCTTGGTTCTCATGAGGAAGGCTCTGAAACACCCTTAAGTGGACATACTCGACATCAGAAACTTGGACCTAAGAACCAGAACAGCGGGAAAGTGAGGTTGAAAGCGGGTTCAAACAAAAGGATGCTCTTTACATGCTCGGAAGAGCATCTTTGTTCAGCAGCTTAATTTTAGCTGTATCTCCATTTTTTACTTCAATAGCTCTTAACCCAAGCCTGGATAGTAACTGGTGGCAGAAACTGTCCACACCTGTAGAAAACTGTAATAAACCCCTCCAGACTCATGGGAATCAACAATGAGTAGGACTGCTTGGGTGTGGAAGCACCAGAAGGCACAACAGGAGAAAGGTTTTGATGGCATCCTATTTCTGTCATCAAGATCCCAGCACATCTGCTCACAGCTGCTTGGGACACTCGGGGTAGGAGACAAGAGACAAAGAGTAGATCTTCACAATGCTGGGGTGGGGCAAGATGTAGAGACAGTGTCAGCTCCTAAAAGGCACAGAAAGGTCTATCCAAAACCGGCACACGGGCCTAAGAAGCAATGGCAACTGGAAAGCCAGGATCCCTTGTCTGCAGAATTACTGTACACATCAACTTGACACATCTTGGTGCTTGTGGAAGTAAGCGTGAGCACCTGAATTAAGTACTTTTAAAAATAAACTCAGCTTCCACTCCAGAAAGTCCTTCCACAAAGACTTGCTACAAAGTTGTATAATTTTGTATGTACAGAGCCACGCACAACAGGGCCTAAACTCCCACTGTGTGAGGTACATAGTAGTAACAGAAAATACAACGCCTTAGGCTCTAAGAGGTTTTTACACGCTTTCTGGTGGCTGCAACATGGCACCGTGTCTGTCTGGGTCTGGGTTACATCTCAGTTGTAAGTCTGTTGGCAAAATACTAGTGATGTGGAAAATGCAAAAGTATAAAAGAATGAATCTTGTGACAGAGCTCATTCCAGGTAGCGGTAAACTGAGTAACGGTTTCTTGTCACTTGCAAGATCAGGAAAGAAGAGACAGCTCATCCATTTTCAGTGTTATAAACTAATTTCTTCCAAGTTCAGTAACACGTCAGTCTTCATTTCTGAGTAGTTTGGCCATGAGGCTTAGCATGGAGAGCAGACAAGTATTTCACATTGCCTAGGTCACCAATAAGATGGCACTAAGGGAAGAAATGCAACTGGGCATGACTTCTGGCTTTACCGCAGCCTGCCTGTAAATTGTTATTCTTCATTACTCAGTACTTTGTCCACAAAGGGAGAGCACATCTCACGGGAGCCAGGAAAGGATAAACATCATACACATAAGGAAGGCTCGGACTAGCCATGTAATAGGCAGCCGGTCAGTACCATCCCCTGGTGCCCACAGAGCAGACAGAACTGTTAAAGAGTTATTTCAAAGAAGGACCTGGGAAAGAAGGAGGTTTGGCACTGTCTGTCCTTCCTGGGATCAACTAAATATGAGACGCAAATGCTCATAATGTCTCTCTGCAGAATTCCTATCCCCCAAACTCTGCCTGCCAATTTCTTTAATAAAAGATTCTGACCCTTGTCAAGGGACATACCCTACCAGGCACGTCTGCACACACGCGGGGTTCAGACACAGCAGTCACACTCAGCATTCGCTCTACCTCCAGAAAGCCAGGCTGCCACCAAGCAACGCTTCTGCCCTTCAGGCGCAAAACATGCCCAGCAATTTCTTACACGTTACCTCACAGAGAGCGGCTCAGATCCATGGGTAAGGTTTTCTGGTAGAGGATGAATGATGCTATCAGAGGGCTCCAAATGAAGCATTACCCGTTTTTCCTCCACAACAGAAAGGGGTTTTGAAAAATAAAAGAACTAGCAGGCAGGCTGTACCTCTGCAGCACGTAACACAGAACCAAAACACGAACACACATGCTCACATGCAAAACTAGCCAGCAGAGTACGAGATGCTTGCATTACATTAAAACATTCGCTCTGACTCTCCATCAGATCCTCAGGCTGATTTCAAATTCATCGTCATAAACACAGTTGGAGGACACTGGTGCAACACTGGAGGACACTGGTGCAACATGAAAGCTACTTCGCCTTGAAAGGCAACAGGAGAGCAGAGTTATGACTAATTTAAATAATTTGAACTGATAAGGCAATCTGTAGTCTTTGAGTGAGATGATCCTAAGAAACTTACCATTCACATCTGAAGAAGCACACTGCACATTTGAAAGGGTTTTATATTCCTGTTCTACAGGAGCACCAAACAGGAATTTTACAGGCATCTGGAGACAGTGCCTAACTCTTAGTAACATCAGATGGTTTTCTACTACATTTGCTTCTCTTTCTTGCTATAAGCCACTATGCAAGTCACCTATATTGTTTAACTACAAAGCACTCCCTCCTATAATATATACAAACCTTAATGAAGTAGTTTATTCCAGCAACCACCTGGGTCTTATATACTATGGCTTTAAAGATGCCATATGTTCTGTTTACCCTGCTTTCAAATTGCAGCTTCACCTGTAAAAAGAAAGGGGAAAATGGTTGGCAGGTTCATATTTAGGCTTTTCTTTCACATCTACCACTCCAATTTACATCCTTTCAAACACACACCCTCCATGCAATAAACCCAGAACCCCCAAAGTACATCAGTTTACACCAAGACCTCCAGCCCTCTTTCCTAGCAACGCCTCCAGCATTCTTTTAAATCCTGTAAGAACCAGACTTCCTAGCTGATTTCCCAAAAGCTGTGCAGCTAAACGGTCTCCTGCTCAGTACAGGGAAACTGCTACCTGCTGCCCTTTTAATTCTTTGCCAAAGGAGCCGGGTCCAAGCCTAGCAGGGTACACCCCACATCAACCACGCTGTTACGCAGCAGTGCCAGCCAGCCCCCTCCCCGGGAGCCCCTGCGCCCATGCCAGTCAGCCTCGAAGCCTGCAGACCCCGTGTGTTTCACAGCTTCAGAGCTGCACTCGATCTGTTTAGTGTTTCTAAGGACTTGCAATAAACCGGGTTATTTGTGAGTTACCAAGACAACCACCTGATCAAGTAGTTCCTGAAAGTTATTCTAGTGCTGGTGGAAGCCCTGCAGCTAAAGCTGTAGTTTAAAGTAAATACATCCTTAAACATCTAGAACCGTGTAACTACAAACAACTCCAACAGTTAACAATGGTCCAGGACTAAGCTATGTACTTCCATCTCCCAAAGTGGAAGTAGGACCTTTAGCCTGTGAGCCAGAAATCAACCCCAGACCTGCATAAACATCCTCACTCCCTTACTGCACAGCAGCTGGAGGTAATGTAGTTCCAGAAGAAACAGTGCTCTGCGCCGACAGCGTTCACACTCACAGCTCGGGTTGGGGTGTTTACACACAGTACCCGGTTTAAGCCTTGTGGATCTTAAAATATGCCCGGTTCAGACATCTACAGATTTTTCACATACATATTTTAAAATAAAAAGTGTAACGTTTTTTTTCTGAAAACCACAAAGCGTAGGGCAAGTTTTAAGTTCAGCACCAATTACAGCGGTACTGTCCTCTTGAGATGCGATGTCCCTGGAACTGCTGGCTGCAAGGGCAGGGGGCTGGCAAGGGGGACAGCCGCGAGCCGTGGTGCGGGTCTGGCCGGTGTCTGAGGCATCACGCCTTACGCACCAGGGACTGTTTCACCACAGTCGGTGGCATCTGATGATACAAGTTCCCTGCAGAAAGGCAACTGCAGCATATGTAACCTGAAAACTTATTTCTGTCATCTAAAAAGCCTAACCAATCTCCAGCAGGCGGGCTACCAGCCTCTCCTCCGTACAAGATGCCCATGCTGATGGCCTGATGCATTCCAGAAGCCAGGCAGAGGAGCGCAGGGCCACTGGGCAGCCTGCTCAGGATGCCCCCAGGAGGGGCTGGCAGCACGTCAGAGCTTCTCACCACCCACCTGTTTTGCGGAAACACACAGAATTAATTAGCTTTCTCAGCGCATCCACCTACAGCTGGCTGCCACTCCCGTGGCATTCCTTCCTAGCAGGCAGGTCCCAGGAAACATACAGATCAACTATTTCCAGACAGTCAGAAATTACCGTCATATTCAGGGTCTTCAGTCTCTTACTCTGCTCTTCTTCCAAGCACCCTCCACAGGGTTTCTATCCCCGGGAACCGACAGCTGTACTTTCAGGTCAGGAGCTGCTAACTCCAGCAAACCAGGGAAACTTCAATTTCTAACCCTCTTCCAGCTGGAGGGTTGGGGGGCTCCTGGGATGCCCCTAAGTGGCAACTTTTGGTACGTATTATCCCCCTCTCAGGACAAACCAAAACAGAGCCTGTTCTCTCCAGTTCTACGATCTCAACTCCCAACCTCTGACTGCTGTGTCCCCCATTTGTTACTTGCAGGCAGAGCCCTCAGTAAAACCACAGGCAGACAGCTCCTTAATCCTCAGATGGAAAAATACAACATTCCTAAACTCTTATCTAACAGCTCCTTAAACCCAAAACGTTCCTCAGTTTTAGGCAGCAGCTGTAAAACAAGGAGACTGAATAAATCCCATTCCCCAGCTCACTAAGGATGGCGAGACACAGGTGTTAAGTAAATAATTACGTAATGCCACGAGCAGATAGATCGTGGGCATCCCAAGGTCGGCAGATGTTTGTCACAACTTCACCCAAATCACAGGAATTGCTTCTCTGCTTAGCAGAGAATAAAATCCCACGGAACTGCATCAGGAATGGGTGACACTGCTGTCTGGCTGGAACCACAGCAGGACTGCCCCAGCACAAGGTGTATCTCCGTGACAGTATTTTCCTTAGAGAACAATACCAAAGCCTCAGCAGGGGGAAAGGAGCAGGAAAAGTTCCCTCTCCTGCTCTCAGCACAAGGCAAAAATTTTAATTTGCAGAAAGTTAAGAGCAAAAAATAATTTGTTTTCATTTTCCTGAAGTTACTGAGAATGCAACAGCACCAAAATTGAGATCAGTCGTCTTCTGGAATCAAACAAAATCTGACCATCGCGTTTCAGATTCCATCTCTGCCCTGTGCTTTGTCAGCATGAACACAGCCTGATGCCAGCGTTCACTTTTTTAAGTGCACGTTCGCTCGCTGACATTGAGCACTGTGGTTTCATCTCTCCTACACACTGCGATAGGGCAGGATCTTCCGATCACCCATAGCACAGCCAAGCATTAAAAACATCGCTCGGTACCCGGCATGCAACGCTGGCCTCGCCGTGTTCAAAGGAGGGCCTTAAGGAATTTCACAGACTCCTTAGCCAAATTTCACAGCCCCCAGCTCGCACCAGACATTGCCCTCCTGATCTTACATGTGAGGAAACAAGAACTGCAAATACACGAAGGTTCCCCAAGCCCTGCCGAGGGTCTCCCCTCCATCGGTGAAGGGGAAATTCTGATCTCTGCAAGTGCTGCTCCTTCAGCCGCTTGGGCCAGCACAGGAGGAACAGTGACACTGCTCCAGAGTAATTCATGTCCCTGAACAATTCCAGCTAATCCTTCTCTTTCTGTTTTGCTTTGACTAACCTGTTACCACATACCCCAGCCCCCCCACAAACGCATGCCCAACCCTGGCAACGCCAGCTGTGACCAACGCAGCCCCACCGTGGGAGGAGGCTCAGAGCAGCTGAGCAAGGGCGACGTGCCCAGGAAACTCAGAAATTAATACCGGCTGTGACGGGCCACAGCCTGTGCGAAGAAGCTGACTTTATCCCAACACAAAGGGAAAAAGAGGGTGTTTGTTTTAGATAAACAGCTGTATCAGTTGAGTGGATCAACTGGTGGCGTAACTCCCCAAGTTCATTAAAAGAGTGTGAATGCCTCCCTGAGTTAGCCACACCTGCGAGGGGGGAGTGAATACGTGGCTCGGCCCGACACGGAGTATAAAAACTAAAGAATAAACAAAAGTATTTTGAAGGGAACAGCGGTCTTGAACTGCCTTCAGCCCACACCCTCCTTCCTGGTGACGGAGGATGCCCAGCATCGTGACAGTCAGCGTATTACAGAGACCAGGAACAGAGGTCACGGTGGTGGTGTTGCTGAACTATGCCTTGCAATTGCTACACTGTGCCAAGAGTTACTTACATCTGTACTGTGTTACCAGGGTATCTGTATCACTCTGCTAAATCAGAAGCCTCATGTAACATCAAACATCTTTGAATAAGTAAATTGGATATTAAACATTACACCCTCCACGTGTGGAATATCTAAAAGAACCTGGGCAGAGCACTGGGCTCTGACACCGCGCAGCCTATGTACAGGCACCTCCTGGCTGCTCTGCCCCTCCACACGCGCCGCCCAGCTCACCTTCGCCTCGTTCCATCACTGCCTGGTCCTTGCCTGCAAGATCGCAGGAGATGTGGAACGGCGCCGCTCCAAACTCCGTCCTCTGCGGCACAGCAAAGGATGGAGCTGGGAGCCCTGCATGCCCACAGGAGCGTGCAGCAGCATGGGCCATCGCGTTCAGCCCCACCACTGCCTGGTTTTGTTTCCTCAAGGCAGGCATAAATCACACTCTGTGCAGTTGCCAAAGGGGAAAGAGCTCATCTTTCAGAGCTGAGGGGGGGTGAAGGGGACTGGGAGGGTGAAGGGGACTGGGGGACACAAAAGGAGCCTTCCCATGCCATATTGCTCCCCTCCCACTCCTCAGGATGCACTTTATAATCTTTTAAGAGCTGCTGCACTGCAGAGCGTTAGCAGGGGTGTCCACACAGCTGCTTCCAGGACACGACCGCTGCCTGTAACCAACACCACAGCACCTGGCCTCCCCTGCACGCCTTGTGCTGAGCTCAGCTTGCCCCACTGGCTCAGCAGCAGCCCCTGCATCACAGCAGTGACTCTTTAGAAAACACTAGATGCCAGCAGAGAACGAGCCATTTACCCATAGCCTTGCCCTGTATCTAGCTTTTCTCAGCGCATGTTATCACATGGCTTGTCTATCCATGTCCTTCAGTGGGAAATGAATCCTACCCAGTACAATCACCTCCCTCCAAATGCACCACCTTTAATTTCAAACAAGCGACCTCAGCGCTGGCACGGTAGAGCTGGCCTTCGCACCACACATGAACGTTACCCGAAGGCAGCCAGTACTACGCCTGGCTACAGACAAGGATGGGACAAGGGAAGGGGTTTGCCTCAGTCCTGCCAGCACATCGCCTATGTAGAGTGTCGAGAAAATACTGGCAGCCAAGGGGATTCCTGTTTTCAGCACTAGCTTCTTCCACTTAAACACTGGTTCGGTATCCAGCTGGTCTCCCAGCCTTTGCACAAGCTTCAGGACAGCCTCTGCACGCAGAGGCTTTAGCTAGGTCTCCTCTTATCTTTAGCCAGGTCACAACTCACCTGGTCGACAATGTGCTGGACTTCTGGAGTAGCAGGCTTGGCCTCAGATAAGCCCCCAGGCATCATAGTGGCAGGTAACTTCTCCGAAATGATGGGTGGTTCTGAAGAGGGAACAGCGCAGTCTGAGCGGAGTCACCAGGCATCTCGTATTTATACATACACACATGTCATGGAATCATATGACCTGTAACATATGGAGCCTACCATTACTGAACTGGAAAAGGCAACACATGGGGAACACAGGGGGAAAAAGCAATGTAAAGCACTGATAATATTAATACTAAATGTAAAAAGCACTTTAAAAATCTTAAATGTATATAGTCTCCATGTCAGTAAGAAAAACAAACAACAGCCTCCAGCCACCCACATCTTAAGACAGTTGGTTTGGGCTGCAACCAGAACCTCTTGCTTTTCCACCCATGTGCAGATGACTAGTCTGTGCACTCAGGAAATGGATCAAAGTCACACCCAGCATTTCCCAACACCATTCGAGATCAGAAGCAAGCACACAGTCATCTCCTCAGCGCAGGTCCCGTTCAACTCGAAACTGTATCGTCTCAATACCCTCCCAAGAGGGAAACAGGACCGGACTGCATTTCACTTGCAGTGACTTGACTCCCCTCTGCCTGACCAGAAAGGTGCCAAGGTAAACACCTCAACCAGAAGGGGAAAAAATTAAATCCAAGGTTCAGGCAAGCACTGCAAATAAGTGATTTCTGCTTCTTTCCCACCAAACCTATTGTTGCACTGAGGCAATCGTAACAACGGAATATGCAGTCCCACTCACATCTTCATGGAAACTCCACTGCCAGTTTCCTGGAAGACAAAGTACAACCCCTCTCACTACAGTACTTCTGCACGCACAACAGCTGTTTTAATGGCAAGGTACTTCTATTTTACACTCTGCTGAAATATGTAAATGCAAAACATACAGTCAGAAGTATTTATTCCACAGTTATGGTCACAGACACATGACATAGTCATCCTCATGATCGTACATAAACGTACAAAGCTCAAAACACACGCAACCAGCTGAGGAAAGGCTAGCACATGTCAGCAGCCCTGCCTGGCAAGGAGAACTAACACTTCAAGGCTACAGAAGAACTTTCTCCCCTTCGCTATTCCTGCCATCCCCCTCTCCAGCAAACGGGAGGAACGGTGTTCCAGCACTAGGACCAGAGAAGCAGCAACAGACCAATTTTTAGTCCATGGAGGTGGATACATGGGGGTGGGTGAAATGAGAACGCGATGCACACAGGCAATGGACATTTCTGCTGGAATCAGCATTAGGGAATTTGCTAGAAATAAGCGCGTTCCTGGCCACAGCAATGGTGGCTGCGTGGCAGACTTATCTGTGTCCTACTGACCCTCCTCACAGATGACAAGAGAGGCAACAGACTGCAAACAAGTACTTCATATCTAACTTCAAGGCCTGTTCTTGGTACAGAGGACCCGAGATTGAGAAACTGGGGCTATAGGGGCCCTAAACTCAACAATATAGATCAAGATAAGGGCATGTTAACGATAAAGGTGTTGCAGAATTTCTCAAACGCGAGCAGCAGTGTTATGGGAGTGGGTGAAAAGGATCTGGGGAAAACCAGTTGTCCTGAGACAACATCTTTCTGAACAGAGAGAAAAATGTTCCCAGTTCTTGGGAATAAAGGGAATGGGAGGTGTTAAAACTAGAATTCTGCCACTTTCTCCAAATTCACCACTCCAGATGAGGAGTTCCTCACAGCCCAGTTTGTGGAGTTAACAACAGTTCAAACTGATGAGCCTAAATTCCTTCTTTTGCTCAAGACCCTACTGATTCACTCAAAGGCTGATCATCTTCCACCACGTGGCTACCGCGCATCTTACTCACACAGCAGGACAGATGAGCTAACTAACTGGAAGAGCCAGCTCACCTTACTGAGGCCAGGAGCCACGGAGCGCACCCAACAAGCGCGTAGCACCAGTGCTAAAACAGGACACTGCACAAACCTCTCCACTCACCAGGATGCAGATCTCCCTAACTCCCTTGGGACGGGATGGTGGTTAAGATCCCCAGGGCAGCGCTACCCCCCTGGAGAACTCTCAATTCCCATTAGTAAGAAATACACCGAGCACAAAGACTAGGAGGGTTAATTTATAATCTTGGGAAAACTCTAAGTGTGAAACTAGAGGTGTTAAAGTTGTATGAAAATCATTCATTGGAGTGCGTATTTCTGGGTTTGCTAGCTGTTGATTCAAAGCATAAGAACTCTTTTTTTTTCAGAATGCACAAAGTTGTGCAGAACGGCAGGAAAATCAACACCAATTGTTAGCAATCGGATTCTGAAGTTTATGCAGGCAGATCTGTGTGTTTTCTTTCCATGAGAGCACTAATGGCCATCCCAAAGTCCAGTGATATTTCTCAGACTGGGATGCAGTACTCATCCTGCACACGTGATTCATGGAGTCACTTTGAAACACTGATGTTTCACAGACAGGCATCATGGACAATCAGTGACAACAGACTATCCTCATTTACACCCCTTTCCATTAAGCTTTGGATGTAATTAAACAGCATTTGGAACACTGCCTTGAAAAGCACAGCCATCCCCACTCCATCTCTGGCACAACACTGACAAGCCAGTGAGTTGTCTCTACTTTAGCACGTGAGATGTGTTTGGTATTAGCCACCATTGCAGCCTACGCTCACCATTTGCACAGATGGCAACTTCTCTTCGCCTAACTGTACTGCTGTTAACTGGGCGAAGCTCTGCTGGGAGCACAGCACTAGTGATCTCTATGGTTTTAAAGCTGAGTAACATCTTGCACTATGTACTATTCCGATAACGAAGAAACAGATCTGTACAGCTTGCAGGCCAGTACTCTCTGGTCCTCTATAAGCAATTATAAAAAGCAGAAGCCATAGTCAACAAAAACACCAGTACAGTAACAAAACAAAGCATACAAGCAAAACAAAAACCAAACCAAAAAACAAAACCCACAAAAAAACCCAAACAAAACCACCAAGCCCCAGGTTATGTATTTATGAATTCTTTTTAAACCAGAAATGAAGCTCCATCGAAATTACTGTGAAAGCTAAGTCAGTAGGTCAGTCTTCTGGCTTCACAGTGGCAAGAAGCCACAAGAGATGTAATTGTGACTGGGTGAAATGACACATGGTCTGCACCACTTCAGGAGCTGCTAAAGGAAAGGAGCCCTGCATCTACAAACTGAAGATGTTTGTCGTCATCACAGTGACAACAGCCTTGACTTTCAACATTGCTTGTCTGCAAATAAAGGTTTCCCCTCCTGCTACCCGCCCTGACTTCAAACCTGAACAAAGGTGTCGTAGCCCAGCCTATGCTGAGCCTATGGTACCAGTAAAGAGCCTCTGCCCCTCTGCCTGCTTCAAGACAACCAAATTCTATCCTTAAAAAATTTCTGTAATCACCAATTTCATCAACCTTCATGCCTACAGGCTGCAGAAGACAACAGCACTGAGTGCCAGAAAAACCACACCTCTGTCTGTGTCACAGACGGAAATACAGAGCGCACGCTTGCGAGGACTTTCCAAGCAAGCAGGATCTGCCCACCTACACTCACCATTTCCAAGCGATGGGAAAGCCCCAGTAGAGGCAAGTCACCTGCAGGAGGTCTAGACTCTGGGCAGGGGCATCAATTGTGCTTTTCATTCAAGTGCCTTTAATTGCAGAAATAAGTTAGAACCATGAAAGGGATGAAATCCTGGTATTTGTAGCATCCATTATTTGATTCACATACAACTTCAAGCAGCCCATTAATTTTGCGACTACCTTAATGGTGAAGTTAAAGCAGGATTCAATCGCAGACTAAGCACGATCCTAGAATGGACGGGGGCACTACACACAGATTCTACGTGCCTTTGTTTAGCACAGCCCACAGCTCGTACCAACACCATTTGCACACCGTCACAAAACACCCCACTTCACAGGCAGATCTGAAGTACTCAAAATATAGAAAAGCCAGTTTCTCCTTCCCTGTGCCCCAAAGCATGTCATGCAATTGCAGTTACTCACCTTCATCTTCCACTAAGTTCAAGAGCAAGACTCAAACAGCCTCAGATCCATGGGATTCGCCACGTGCTGTAAGAGAGATCCCTCTGTGCTCAGAGCAAACTAAACAGAGTAATTCAACAGCTCAGTGCAACCCTCTGTACACAGGCTGCCAACACCTGAAGAAGGGATGTGTGGGACTTAGAAGTCTTCTTATGGTGTCAGAAGTTTTTCATATACAGGTTTGCATAGATCTACTTGTTTGGCCTTATATTCAAATGAAAAATAGTGCTATGTTAGGGTTGGGGTTTTTTTAAGGTAGTTTTCTCATAACAAACGCTAAGCTGGGCTACTGCAAAAAAAAAAAAAACCAACAAAACAATCTGCGTATGTATCACATCCACTTCACAGGTCATTTTTCACAGCATCTGCTTAAGTGAAGTTTTCGCACAACAGCTGAGCAAACATCTGGATGGATAGAGGAGGACAGTGATTAATTCTCATTACAATCTCTTAGTTTCTACAGAAATACAATACAAACAAATTTGAAGAGTATTGATGCCAACTCGATACAGGCTGGCAGAAGTTTCTATCAGACAACCGGCTTAAAAGGAGAATTTGTCCCTGCAGTTGTAGACCCAAGCCCTGGAGAGAACAAATATTTTAGACACCTATATTAGAAGTCAGTAG
Organism: Ibycter americanus; assembly: GCA_035590275.1. Taxonomy (NCBI): domain Eukaryota; kingdom Metazoa; phylum Chordata; class Aves; order Falconiformes; family Falconidae; genus Ibycter; species Ibycter americanus. The sequence continues at coordinate 1,357,985 of JAVJGI010000060.1, read as the reverse complement.
TAGAGTACCAACTTTGAAATCAAAACTAACTGTTCTCAACATCTCATTAGTGGACCATCTCCTGTGGAAATTACGTTACTGACAATTCAGCCCACAGTTCTGAGCAGTACTTGATTTCTACTTGGAGGATAAATGATAAGGATTTAGCAGTTGAAGAACAAACATGTTTTCTGCTTTCAGAGTTGCAGAAAAACAGTACGAATACTTCAAGAGAGACACAAACACTCCAACTGGAGTAAAGTTCTGCTTTGAGCAGCTGCAATACCTTAGGAAAAAATTAAGTTTGAACATCAGGATTTATATCCTCAAAGACTTAAAATTTTTATTTCTGCCTCATTCTCAAAGAAAAGTGAGACTAAATGACTCTGCTTCCTAAAAATAAAGGCCACCGTGTAATCTGAGTCTCTGCTGGACAAACAGCTATAAACTAGATGCTGCTGCCCAGGTTTTTGCCAGCTTCCAGTACCACAGGTACACTCCTCCATTTACCTCCCACCCCCACATATGCACAGCTTTTAGGGATATGACAGTATATAGCCATTTCAGTGCTGTTATTGAATTCAAAAGTGTTTACAAGATGGGGCCTGTACTTTTAAGGCTCTGTTCAAGTTCAATGGTTCTTAAAGACCTACCACTAAGTAATAAAAACAGCTGGCAACCAAGCAGACCTGGTCATTTGACCGTCAACCAGTTAAAGTTAGTAAAAAATAAAGGTATAACGATAGCAATTCTGCTTTCTCCGCACTTATCTGCTTTTAAATGCTGTGTTAAAGCTTTCTAAATACAACTCTATGGCCAGAATCAACAGGATCAGCTATGCACAGCTATTTTCTCCGTTCAAATGCAGTTCACCTATAGAATTAATTTGAAAGGTTCAGAAGGAGGGACAAAATAGGGTCACTGGATAGTTAACTCATTCCCCAATGAGACATATCATCTCCAACCCAAAGTGGTTTTATTTAAAGAAAAAAATCCAGACCTTGGCAACGCAGCCCAAGGGACAGTGTGCACCAGGCGCTGCCTGTCAGCGCTGTGGGGACAACAGCAAACCCCTATCCACATCCAGCTCTGAACCAACGCTGCTAGTGTCGCACAGTTCGGAACAATGCTGGCAGCTTCTTAGTTTCAGGAATGCCGAACCTATGCAATTTTTACTCCTGTTCAGATTTTAGTAGACTATTTGCACAAACACACCGTGTTCCCTGACAGTTTAGCAAGCACCAGTTCAGGGAGAGCCCTGTCCTCCCTGCTCAGAGCTGATTTTTACTGTTTCTTCCCCTCTAGGACTGTGGAAGCTGTAGAAGTTCAAGAAAGATGCCAGTTTCGCATTCCATTTGAAAATTATTTTAATACTATAAAACTCATTTGTTCACATATTTTGTACAAAAGATGAGTTGTTTTCTCTTAATTACAGGAGAATCATTTCAACCTTGAGATTTCAGCTAAGTAGGTCCAAAACAAAACAAGACTGGGTTCTACTGGTTCTGGAGGGTCCCAACACAGCTCACCCAAGGTCTCTTTCCAGTTTGGCTCTCACGGTTATGGACCACCTTGACGGAAAATACCCCACATCATTGACTCTTCGGAGGCTTGTAGTGAATTCGGCAACGCTCATTAAATACCTGAGACACCAAAAGAGAACAGCAAAAGCGAATCAGCCCTCATCCAGGAGATGAGGAGAACTTCAGAGCTAGTTCAGACAAGCACTTCTTCACGCAGCACCTCTCAAGCTGCCCAGCCCTGCTGTACCAGTACATGGTACTTACCAAGGCATCTGTCTCCATTCACCTTCTCTCCTGGCTTTAGTGAATCCACAGTTTGCAGCCTGACGCTGGGGGACTGCACAGCACTAAAAGTGTTCTCCCTCAGATAAGGCTAGCTCATAATCCTGGTAGTCTGTTATCATCAAGGATGCTGATTTTTTGTATTTGTTTTTACCCTCCAAAGAGGGAGGGAAATTATGGAAGGCTCCTGACCAGCTGCATTCTGTTTCGTTCACTCTGGCATTCAAATTTGGACACTATATTCTTCTCTTACCTAAGCAAATGCATTTTAGATTGCCATGACAGCTAAGAAGAGGTGCAAGGACTCTTGGAAGCCACGTTCACACTTTCAGTTACGTGACCGCAGGTGCTGATGCTGCCAGCACTCCTATGCAAAGGGCACACTGCTCTGGCCTCACTCGCCTCTGGCATCTCCTCCGGGTAAAATCTAGCACACAGGACTAGAGACTGAAGATCAAGTTTATTTAGTGAAGCAGACTGCTTACCCCAAGGAGGGCTAGTAAACGTGACTATTTAAAATAAGGCAGTCTGAAACAAAGCACAACGCCTAGGCTCACACCAAAGTTACAGGTGCTCTTTACAAGCGATTCAGTTATTTATCGCCTTGTTCCAAACTTTGTCCAGCACACGTCCTGAGAAGTGACACGAGCACCACCTAGCACCAAGCAGAGGCACTGGGGGGGAGTGGTTCCCCCACCAGCACTCATGCAGGAGCACGTTTTGCCAGGCTCTCCGGGCATTTTCAGATCCAAGCCCGTGTGATGGTCAGGACATCAAGCTTCATGAACTCTCCCACTGGCTTCACATGCAAAGGGAGTGGTCTCGTAATCTTGGGGAAGTTATGCATCACTTTTATATAAATATGTTACTTTAAACCATGTGTTCCTAGAATCTTCTAATTCTACAGCCAATGTCCTCTTTCAGAGTTCAGAACCTATGGCAATTTCAGCAAAAGTGAAGTTTGGCGCTTGCATTAGTTTTAGCATTGATTCTTAACAATTTCTGAGTAGCTTTCAACTTATTTTCAAATTTAATTTACTTTAAGAAACAGACACGTATTAGAAACTGCTTCATATTGCAGAAAATAAAAGTTGTGATACAGTTTCTTCCACAGCTACAGCCAGCCTGTCTCACTACGTTACCACACGTCACAGACAACTCTGGAAGAGTCGAGTAGAGTATGTAGAGGTCTGCGATCAGGTAAGTGATAAAAAGAAAATGTAGAAATTAAAAGCCACAAAGGGTTCCCATTCAAAAGCATTTTAAGATTAAGCAAATTGCACCATTTTTGTCCATTGCCTGTTAGACATTTTAAGGGCATATATGTCTGAAAGGGTGATGCAGAAATACCACACAATAAAACGCTGTAAAGGTCTCTTGCATCAAGTAACACACCAGCTTGCTATCATGCAAACTTTTAAAGCGCCTTTACCAGTAACTCTGCAGCCTGTGGAAGGAAGATCAATACTGCAATCTCACTAACGCTGCCTCCTACTTCTAGGATCATCGACCCACAGATCTCAGTGTGTTACTCAGGCCACTTAACTCCATCGGTCTCCCTGTGAAATGTTATTCTCATTTTTTCAGACAGGAAAAACAGTGCCTGAGAAACCTTAGCATTCATGTTACTATGCAGAAGTTTGATTTTGCTGTCTTTTACATATTAATATAAAACACTCCAACCATAAATTCCAGTGTGGAGGTGCTGTACAGAGACTAACACGAGTGTCTTGTTTTGGAAGTCAATTCCTTGTCTGGTATCAGCCAAACAAAATTCCACGGCACACGTTTCTACAAAGCAGCATCTCTCTGTATGCCACTATCGCTAAAGCTACCTAGAGTAAATGTTTGCAAATAACTGTTCCCTACTCAGATTTTTCCAATCAGCTTTCAGTTGGTTAGGGCTGATGTAAATACCCAAGCGTACTTTCCAACTAAAAGCCTGCAACAGTAAAAAAAAGAGTGGAGGTCCTCACCTGCAAACCGATAACCACTTCCACGCAATGAGTTGCATTCGGTCTGCAACTATGACTGGTTCTAATTCCTTCAGTGACATATTTTCACAGACAGCTAAATGACATTTATGCTCATATTCAGAGGGTGACAGTAGCAGAGCTGGAGCTAAAACCCAGAAATACTTTTCTCTTCAACCCCACTATAAACACTAGCTGGCTAAAATACCCCTGCACCAGGCATACCTCACTGTTCATAAACTCTCCATCTTCAGGAAAAATGAGATAATTTCTCTTACTAGCAAAAGCTTAATGCAGTTACAGGAAATCGCTGGCACCAGTGCTAAGTTTGGTGCCAAGCCTGGGCTTCAGAATGAAGATGGGGGTGGGGATTCTCCCCCTGTAGCAGAGTCACCATAAAATATTTGCCCTGGTAATCTGCAGTGTGTTGTTAAGGCTGTGGCATTGCTTAGCCATATCTGAGCTTGTTTAAAATCAATTAAGCTTAAGGGGATCATTAGCTTTTCCAGACAGCACAGAAGTAGTACTGATGGCAAAGCACATGTGGAGAAGCATGTAAACGCTCGCCTAACCAGCTTGCACTGAGGTTACTGAAGAACACACAAGACTTAAAGCTGTATTGCCTTCACACCGATGCTACCTAGGGGACTAAACTCCTGAAGCAGAGATTAAGAAGGGAGCTGCAGCTAGTACCGGCTATTTGCAAAAATCCTTTTTGCATTTAGAGAGGGAAAGAGGTTCTCTGTACAGTACTGAAAGCTCTGAAAAGCTACACCAAACGAGCAAAGGATGCCAGACGTGAAGCGCTGCAGTGACAGAACACAGCCACCTCAGAATTTAAGCTGGGTGTTAAGATCCCGTCGTAACAAGATCAGGTCTGGGGCCATCAGTCCAGAGGGTGACCTGTCCCCTCTGTAGACACAGAAGAGCAACAGCAAGCCTGCCCTTTGCACCAGGGAGCATCCGTCTGGGCCTGCAGAAGCTCCATCAGGAAAAGGTTCAACTTCTACAGACCCGTGCTCCCCTGGCGCCCGCTCGGAAGCGTGATCAGTACCAAGCACAGCCAAATTTGACAGACTCATCCCTCTCACATTGTTAGAGGCTCAGCAAATCTTTTCAGACAGGCCACCACGGAAACGTCTACAATGTCCTTAGCCACTGGGCAAGGCAGAGAAAAGGATCTACACAGGGAATACTCCACTGTCCTTCCTCCCCTCTAAATCAGATGCTTTTCTTTTCTGTGCAGTGCAATTGAAAAGCTTTGATCTCTGCATCCAGAACTGGGAAAATGATTGACCCGAAACATTTCCCACAGCACTGCCCTCACCTATTTCTAATTTATTTCTGATTTTTTTCTAAATTTCTAATCTAACCTGCCTCATAAGGCACTGGTCCCACACCTCCAGTGCAGGACTGTCTGTTGGGACAGAACATCATCATTATTTTAAATGACTGAGTACCTTCCAGCTTCTGTCGTTTACCACTTCTTCAACATTCAGCTCCGACTGCATCAATTTCAACTGCAGAAAGTAACAGATAAAAGAGGTTATTGTCAAACAGGCCTCCCTGCACCTTCAGTACTTACTATCATTGCAACTTTCTAGATCATAATCCCAACATCAGGTGTGCGTCCCCTCCCATGGTGCAAACTGAAGGGCTGGTACGTAATCATCCCGAAAGCCTGGCCCTTCCATTCAGCCAACACTCGGGGCAGACTGAAGCCTGCAAGGGCGTGGAGACAGCCGACCTGCAACACAGCCTGGCAGAGGTAGTTCCTGATCACTAACGCTTCCTTCTTAAATATTGCCCACCAAGACTTGCTAACCATTAACTGATTAACATTAGTGGCCTCACAGGCAAAACCAGCTATACCTAATTCAAGCATTCGGCACAGGGAATGCCAGGGCTGGAATTAGCACTGCAGACTGGACTCATTCTTCCACACGTGCATTGGTAGAGCCACATAGGGAGCTGGCAGCAAAGCTAGGACTGAACACACTTCTCAGATTCTGGATTTAGAATTAAGATCATCAGGAGATCCTCTCCGCTTCCTTTGCCATCTACTCTGTGCACCGACCAAAAAAGGGTCTACAAGAATAGATCAGGTATGTTCATGCTATCTGAACCAGTTCATACGTTATGTGACCACATAACAGGACAAATCAGGTTTACACAGACGCAAAAGCTCTAGCAAGAACTACTCCAACACAAAGGTCCTTCAGCACTCACTCGACCCATAAGAAATGTAAGAATCTCTTTGTTTTGCACCTAATAAGGATCGAGGGGCAGGTGTGACAGCTGCGTTCGAGTGACCTGGCTAATTTGACCCACGAAGCCCTGCAGCAATAGTAGGGGATCTAAGAACCACCTGCCATTTTTGCCTACATTTAGGATGTATTTTTGTTGGAGTCTTTTAACACAACAGACTAAGGACGAGAGTTTATCCATTTTAAATACATGGTTCTGATTAGAGAGTGGGTGAACAGATGCAAACCAAGACAGCAATCCCATCAAAAACCTTCCAAGCAAGATGTCCAGACACACACAGCTGCTACAGTTGTTGGATGGACTTTTACTTACTCAATAGGACTTCAAACTGTTTGAAATAACAATCTGGCATCCACAGAGTGACTAGATGACCAGGATTAGTCTCTAAAAAAATAACCACTCAGAAGACCTTTAGCAGTTCAGAGAAAGTTTCCTCCTGCTGGAGGATGTGAATAGGTGTACAATCGTCTGGACTGTCACAGGAATTGCCTCTGCCACCAAGTCTAAGCAAAACTACTATTTTAGCCTTTTCCTTCGAGTTGCAGACCTGAACAGAAATAGTGTCAATTGGGGGGGCTGCTGTTGTTGTTTTTAAAACATACTCTGATATTTTAACAAGCCTTTCTAATTCGCTTGATAAAGCTAATAATCATTATGCTGTATGTTCTGGATTTCCAGAATTTATTTGGTTGGATATTTTATGACACTTCATTCAAGTAAACTAAGACGATAACAAATTAATACAATAATCAAATGATGTTTTCATTTAAGTGGATTAAAAGAATTGGCTGCTAGACTGACACTACTCCAAGTTTTCTTGTTCAACAACCCAGAAGTAATATTTTTGGATAAGGTCCTCCAATTTGTACCATTAGCAAGATGAAACACAAATAAGAAGAGAAAACAGATCTGTATTGCAACCAAGTGAATATACATTCGAAATGCATAACCTTTAAGTGTGGGATGCCTTTTGTCAAGATAGCTTATTTGAGTTATAGGAAAAACACAACTCTCATGGAGAACAAAAAAAAAACAAAAAAAAAAAGGTGGGGGGACTACACCTCATGAAGTCCAAGTGCACATTTGAGATCATCTCATCAAAAGATTTCTGGGATGTTTCCATATCATGGATCAAATAATGGATTGCTTGAAATCACCTCCAATTATTAAACATTATCATTGCCATCCTCCTAGTGGTTTCAGTTTCAATGACAGGTTTTGGGCTCAGTAACTAAACAATTTAAAGAATTGGCTCTGCAAACAAAATTTGTAGAAAACACTAAGCTACCGTTCTAGTTTTTCAAACTAATATCAGTGCTTGTTAGTTCCATAAGTGAGGCTTTAAGAATAAAACCACTCACCTGCCACCTGGTTCTTTAAATCTGAGCTCACCACAGAGTACTGAGGAGCACATGAACAAACAGTTCAGTGCCTGGGAAAAATCAGATGCCCGAGTTCAGATCAACCCTCAGGAAGGTTTTATTACAACTGCATCAACATCCAACTGCTCTTTGAAACAAGGGCTGCAACAGGTTCCTCTTGGAAGTACAGCGGTTAAGCGGATTTTGGGGTAGTTCAGCACCGCAAAAGCAAAGTTTCGAGACCCATCTCTCCAAGTCTTATAGTACTGCAGCAGGGAAAGCCGCACCCGGGATGCAGGACCATGTATATACACACACATATGATGGTGGGATGTCTGGCTGTTACGAGAACTCACCGTTACATTGGAAACTCAAAGGCACCGGTTTAGAAACCCTGACTAAGACAGTCCTCAACAGAGGAAAGTTCACTAAACTGCTGAACAGAACAGATATGCCTGGTCAGTGTATGCAAAAAAAGCAATAAGCAAACAGTCTTATTTGCTTACTTGCTTATGTCCTGCAAGCATATGGCGTGGGAAAAAAAACGTGAACATGAGCCATACAGAGCAGGTCTGGAACAGAACCAATGGAACAGTTAAACACTCTAGAGCTACAGGTGCAGCATCCTTTCCTCTACAAAGGGGGCTCTGGAATGGGGGCAAGACCTTCAGCAGGGTTCCCTTCTCCACTTCTGATACTCCACCTTGATCACCTCTGTTCAGCTCCGGTGAAGTACACCGTCCATCCAGAGGCCAGAAGGTTAAGAGAATGTTTGCACATTAGAGTTCCTTATGCAAACACAGAAGTCTCGCTCACACCATCACAAGGTACTCAAAAATTAATCTAAGAAATACTAAATAAAAAAGTTGGGTAAGAGGAATTCAAGGTTGCCTGGCAGCTCCTCACAGAGGACAGGAACTGTGATTAACCCACCAAGTAAGATTGATGCTTCTCAGGGTGACGATGAAAAAGGACAGCTTTAAGACTGCGTAACTGTGTGGTGCCCGAGACATATACAAAAGCCATATTTCATTACCTTCTGCTGCCTGCATCTTGGCACCCATACTTGCCATTTGCAGACAGACTAGTTTTACAAGATCTCAGAAAGGCAAAGTGAACTGTCAGGCATTCAGAAAGGACTAAGCAAGCCCCAGGTAGGTTGTACACTAAGTGGCGTTAGACAGTGAAGGTTAGAGTCCACCATGGGGAAGCGCAGATGTTTTTCTATGGCATTTGTGTATCAGGATCTCAAAGCAGCCCTGTCTTGAGGGCTAGGGGAAATGTTTCCCACAAACCCAGCCAAGAACCTCGGAAAACACTGCCTGAGTCAGGATCCGCTTCAGGTTCTCTCCACCACATTGGTCTTTCCGTTTGGGAAAGATACCCTCTTCTTCCTAAGTGATCTCTAAAAAGCTCCACCACTCACCTTTGTCTGTTCTTTCCTGAGTTGCTTTAATAACGCTGCGTCATCCTGGGCCTTTTCCCTCTCTTCTCTGAGAGTTTTCACTATGCTGGAAGTCTGAGCGATGCAGTTTTTGATGATTCTCTCTCTGCTGGTGTGAGCATCTGTCAACTGAGCAGGGATAGAAAGAAAGTCACAACACCTCAGCAGTGAATAAAACCCTCCGAGCTGCAAGTTAAAAGAGAGACCTTCTAAAGTCAAGGTATTGCTGTGCCTATAGAAATCCCTGGGACTCCATAACCCCCACATGCGGGAAGCAACGCTGCTTTGAGCAGCAGCTACCCACCTGATCAAAAGTCAAAGATACACGCGCAGGAGTCTTGTAAAGTAGCGCAAGAAGTGCAATCGCACCCATTTCTAAGAGAAAGCAGCGGACTGGACCAACGCCATCCACTGCAGCCTGAAGCGCACCTCAGCGGATTGCGACTGCAGGAGAAACACGTTCCCCGCGTGGCTTTAAACTGAAGTGGCTGTCGCACGTGTGAGGTTCAGGTGCGCAGAGAATTGAGCAGAACAGTCACAGATACGTAAAGCACGACGCATCAAGGCAGCGCTTCCCTTAGAAACCGAGGGTGCTTTACCGGCCACTGCAGGGGACAGAACCCCGGGAAGCGAGCGGAAGGAGTGCACACTCACAGACTGGTACAGCTCCTTACACGTCTGGCCGGCATCGATCTTCCCCGCAAAGGAAGCTGTGGGAATCGTAGTGTTTAATTCGTGGACGATTCTGTCATCAATCGTCCTCATCACCCTGAGCAACTCCTGTATTAAAAAAAAAAAAATTTGCTCGTACCTCTGAGAAAAGCCTACTCCAACAACAAAAATTTACATGATTAAGGCTTTTAATATAAAACGGAGTGGATGGCTTACGTAGAGCAAAAAAACCCGCAGCAAACCAACGATTTCCACAGGTCTGTGCGGGAAGCTCAGGCGGTTCCCTCAGAGCCAGGGCCGGAGGCGGGGAGCCCCCCCCAGGGCTGGGAGCCCAGCGCCCCCCCGCAGCCCCCGGCCCCCCCGGGGGCTCCCCGTGCCCCTGACACCCCCCTTCATCCC
>JAVJGI010000060.1:1297584-1347235 GCA_035590275.1 Ibycter americanus | reverse complement strand
TGCCTGGGGCCGGGGCAGTGTCTGGGGCCGGGGGGCGCTCGCCCGGCGGCCTCCGGGCCCCCCGTGAGGAGCGGGGGGGTTGTGCCCTTTCCACCTTCTCTGAGACCCCGAGGGGGGGTTCCTTGGCTGGGGGGGGCACGCCTGTAAATCCAATTTATATTTTTTTTTCGCAGCTGGAACGTCTTATGCCTGGAAAATAACGGGCGAGTTTTTCCTCGCAGGGACGTTTTCAGCCAGCATAAAGAAGAAAAACCTCAATGTATATTTTTTTAAGTGCCCCTTTGCCTTTCGAAGTTAGGTTTTTTTCCCTCAATGTTTTCATTATATTAAATAATGAACTAAAAGCCCTTTCTTGAGAGTATGGCCTCATATATAAGGTGCCCTGCCCTCTCCAAACGCGCCGCAGAGCAGGTGTCGCAGCACAGCGAGATTCTGCTGCTTTTGGCTTTTTTTTCTTGACTCTCTGACTTGCTTTTGGGAGGCGACAGGGCTGGTGGAGAGCTGCTGGGGGGTCTCTGAGATGGCGCTGGCCACAGTGCGTCTGCGGCGATGGAATACATCCGTCCTGTCATCCTGTGATGTGTGTTGTGGTTTAGCAATTGCTTGCAGGCTGTAATCCTGCATTCCCGTTTTCCTAAATCAGGTTAATGGCCAAGCTCATGCCAAAGTTTACAGAGAAGCTTTAATTTCCTTGGTAGCTTCTGTTGCGACTAAATTTGGTGTTTCTTGCATAATATTAGATTTGTACGTACTGCTTTGCTTTTTTTTTTCTCCTGTGTTTATAAGAAGAAAACCCCACACTTCCATTTCAAAGCTACTGTTCTCATTTTCTACTGTTCTGGGTTGGATTTGGCCCCTTTGCTTCCTCTGCTTTCTTTTCCAGATCGGGCCGTTAAACTGCTGGGAAGAAATATTCCCTCAGTTCTGAGGATAACTAAAGGAACGGATCCGAAGATAAGCAGAAGGCTTTGCATTAAATCCCAGGAAGAAAGTCAACCTCAGCCAAGAAGTAAGAGTTTTTGATAATGATCGTGCTGTGTTTCATGCCACGAAATACTTGGGAGATCCAGGCTGCCAACATCTGAACAGGAATTCGGCTGACAGAGATGCTAATATCCCTGATTTTGTGAGAGAGAATTCTGATTTTTAGACTGAAAACCTGAGCATTAAATTCAGCAGTAAAATCTTGGTTTTTACAAAGCCAGGGGTCAGTATCTCTACTCGTGGCAGTAACACAGCTTTGGCTTTGTAGCAGGTCACTGGTATCTTATCTGAGGGGCAGGCCTACACTGAGGCTTTTCAGCTGTGCTCTAGAACCGCCTGTTCAACCCCGATGTAAACTATCGATGTTTAGAAATGGCGTACGAGCTAAAGTACTTCTGCAGTTGTTCGTAGTACAACCAGCTCCAGCCGCTGACAGAACTGAACGTGCCCTGTGGAGGGAGTTGGTCTGAGTCGCTGGCTTGGTCGCTGTTTAGGCGTGGAGTTGGGACAGATAAAGCTCAGGCCATGAAATATTTTTTTCACTAAATGTGGGACGGTTATGATGCTGCAATCAGACCTTCTGTATAACGGGTTCCCTTCGTGGCCTCCTGATGCTAGTTAAAAGGAGCATACAGATGTGAGGCATTTTGCATACTGCCGTGCTAAAAACATCGTGCAGCTGTGCTGGGTAGGACCAGAGGTCTCCTTAACGGTGCGATGTCTCCAGCAGTGGCCAGTAAAGGAGCTCCCTTACGTTTTTGTGAAGACTAATCGGAATGGTGACCAGCAGCAAGGATCTAAGGGAGGGTATAGAGAGAGAGCAGACCTAGTGTTTCTCCCGTATACATTCCAGAGATGGCATCTTTGTGTTTAAGGGTCCTCACTGGATTTCTCTTCCATAAATTTGCTCAGTCTCTTGAAGCTGGATGTATTTTTAGCATCCACGTTCTCTGAGAAGGAATTCCTCAGCTGAACCATGCTGTGAGAAAACAAGTACTCTTGTGGTTGTTTTTGAACCTGATGCATGGGTTTTTTTCAATTCAGCTTTTATTCCGTAACCTTTCCAAGACAGAACCTGTTCCTTATAACCCATGCTCCTGATGCCACTGGGGATTCTGGTGCTCTCTGTTGTGCTGAAGGGACCTGCAGCTGCTGCTCTCCCAGGCCAGGAGTCTCGGTCTATGGTACTGCTTCTTACGTGGTGGCCATTCCATACCTACGGCCATCCTCACCAATTTTCTCTGTTCCCCTTCTATTTCAGCTGTTTATGAGATGGGGGATCAGTGTTTCACGTGCTTTTCAAAATGCTGGAGTCATAGTTTTATGCGATGGCATCATAATATTTTTGTGTTAGTCTGTGCGCCTGATCACTGCCGGTCATGCCGTTTCCCTTTCTGACTATTACTGAACACTTCGCCAAAAACTCTGAAACCCCGAGGACTTTCTCCTCCACAGTAATGGTTGGGTTAGAGTCTGTCACCTGTATGTCAACTGGAATTGCTTCCCGTTGGTATGCACAGGGTTCCACTGGCCATCCCATTGACTCAGGACTCTAAAGCCCTGTGCTTAGCTCCCTTTACATTTTTTAATAACTTGGTGTTGTCAGCAACTGTGTATCCACCCTACTTCCTAGGTAATTCATGAATCCCCAGGCAGCACACACGCATACAGGATACCTCTCGTTTAAAAAAGAAAAAAAGCTGTCTATCTTTGTACTTTGTTTGCTAGATTTTAACGGTACGTTATGTATGGAAACCTTTCCCTATCACGTTCTGAATATTTTGTGTATGGAGTTTGAAAGACAAGCTGAAAATGAAGGGTCTAATCTTTGCCTATGGTCATCTCTTTGTTTATAGCAGATAAAATCTTACGCTGCCTGCAAAAGTTAACATTCTGTGATGTAACAGTGCGGCATGTTGGCTTTTCTGTAGCAGTTCCGTTTATTTTTAAAAAACTAATTTAAATGTAATAGCAAAACTATAATATCATAGCACCGTATGAAGTTTAGATGCTGGAGCAGGTTCTGCAAATTTAGCTACAAATATAGAGGTTTTGAGCAAGATCAGGCTCTCCTTACATGGCCTCAGTTTAACCCATACATATTTACAGGTTTGTTCACCTGACTGTGATACGCTTTTCCTGCCTGACCAACTCTAGCAATCATACTTGACGTTTTGCACTGCTCACCCTAACTGGTTTCATTACAGCTGCGGCAGTTCAGCTTCTCTGATTGTTTGTTTTGGTGGTGTTCTTTTGTTTTTGTTTGTTTGTGTATGTTGTTGGGGTTTTTTTAGGTCAGTCTCCTTTGAGGGTGCCTGGACACAAACCTACAGACTGGGAAAAAAGATTTTTGTTGTGGGCAGGCCATTTCAAAAAACCAGAGGATATACCAGAGACTGTCTCGTAAGTGCCAGTTTTGAAGCTGTAAAAGAGGCATTGTCTGTGCAGGAATAACTTACTTGAATGCAACTGTGGGAAAACTTTTCTTAAATGGAACGGGGTTTCACAGCTGAAAAATCTTAACACTGCTGTGTTTGGTGTATTGTCTTGCAGATGAGATGACCTGAGCAATTTTGTATTGCTGAGATAATACATCCATTTTGATTACATTTTTTTTTTCTGAAGTCATGACGAGCATTTACCAGCTGTTTTGTTAGAAAAACATCATGAATCAGTTAATATTTACCCTTCTCTCCCAATCAAAAAGGCTTTTTGCAGATATTAGTGTGAGCTTTTTCTGGTGTTTTTCTTTATACGTCTTTCATTGTGTGACATTTTCATGAGGTAGTTGTAAAATAACCGAAACTCATTTAAAATATTTAGTAATGAATGTCTAGAGGGCATGAGCCAACTTTCTTTACACTTGGAATTTACACTAAAAAACAGTGGAAAGGCTCCCTAACAAAAAAAATATATATAGCCCGATTTTCCCTGTTGATGGTGGAGTCCAAATGTCAGTGCTTTGCCCTGTGTGAAAAGAGAAAATAAAACTGGATGTTCTGGTTTGCCTATCTAAAAAGAAGATCAGATTTAACAACAACAGGCAATTACTAGTTTATAAGACATTCCTGGTGGTAATACAGTTATCTTTTAAACCATGTGTGTAATGCTTTTAATATATGTATTTATTTAAATAAAAAAGATAGAGTAAATCTTGTACTACTAGGGTTAGCTGCCCTCTAAAGATACTGTGTGTGTTTGGGTGCACCATACTGGAGTTGAATATCCACCCATGTATCTAAGGGTTTTTTTCTAAATGTATCACAATGGATAAATATTGTTAAAAATTAATTCTTCAATTCTGTACTGAAATATTTTTCTTAAAATTAGATCTGAAATACCTAAAGGTGGCAATTATTAAAACTTAGTAAATTGTCATTTCATATATTTTTGCATACCGAAGACTCATTATGAGTGTTTTTAAGAAAACAGAGTTAGCAGAGCGATTGAAGTCATCTCAATGGTTTATTGAAAGGACACACCAACTTCTGATAAAAGCTGACCCGTTTTGCAAGTGCATAGGGAGTTCTTATTCTCTATTTAGGCAAATAGTACAGCCAGAGCTGAGAAGACAATTGAGAACTATAAAAGCACAAAAGCTTGTTTTCCTGTTCTGAGCTGAGTTAGAGAGGGTTGTAAGGGCTTGTGATATAACCCAGACCATCTTGCAAGACGCGGTGATCAGAAGTAACTCATTTACTAAACAAATGTTAATCTTAGCCACTGAATTGATATAAAATGCAAATTGTGTTCAGGTAACTGCCTTTTCCTCTTGTATATTTTAACACACCTAAGGTACTTCAAAAATTAACCAATGAAGTTTTTAAATCCTACTTCGGTGCATTTCAGCTTAATTGCAGCCTGCACCCAAGTTGCTCATCGTAGATTAGCAAAAACAAATAACCTGGAAGCTAAATTTAACTATTAGTTTCATGGTAGATGGATATGTTTCCTATAATCAGAAATCTTGTGCTCAGCTCAATACTCTGAAATGGTGATCAAATCACTCTTGCCCTCCTCTTCAAAAACAAGAACAAAACTCTTCAGTTCTCAGGTCCCATGTGATTTACTATGTTGAAGTGTTGTGGATCCTTTGGTATCTTTTTTTTCTCCAAGTCTAAGGGTCAAAATGTGGTAAAAGATTCTTATTCACTCATATGCTCATTTGTGTACAGTGATAATTTCCCAGTTCCATTAAATCCACTATCCGTGTTAGTTCTGGGGTGTAATTACTTAGTTTGATGCATTTATTCTTTCATCACAGGATGTCGATGCTTTCCTAGTCATCTGTAATTTTATAATGTGCCAGATTTAATCAGTGAGAGTATTAGATCTCCTTGAAAGAGTTAACAGCTCTAAATTCTGCAAGGAGAGTTAAATAACTAGGGTGTAGGTCTTTGCTTTTAGATGTGCTTTCCAGAATAACCATTCTGCTTCACTGGCCTTTCTTGCATTGGCATCTCTAATACAAACTTTAAATTTTCTGTAACTGAGATGTCACTTGGGTAGAATAATCTTCAGAATTTAACCCAACTTAAGATACATTACTTTTTGTTTTAACTCATACAGTGTACAGTTGGAAGGCTTTAGTAACTGATAGTCTTCTTGTGGAAGATTTCTGGTTTTTGAAAGATAACAGTAGCCTAGGCAACAGGTTTCCCAAAGGAGTAGTATAGCTACTGGTGTGGCTAGATAAGGCCCCTGAAATAAGAAAAAATTTAAAAAAACCCACCAGATTTAAAGGGGCCCCCTGTCCAAAGCTGATGTTGGAAAGCTTATGATTTTCCATGGCCCCTAATTTCTTAGGAAAACAGATTACCTTAAGACTATTTACTCTAGCAGGAAGGAAGTGGTAACCACTGGTCTTCTACCAAGTCCTATTGAGAATGTCTGAGGAGCGTTACATTCAGCAGCCTGTGTGTAACCTATAGCGCTATCAAATCCTGTAGCAGAGACGGCCTTCTTGCTGCAAAATAGATGGTGTCATAAATGAACCTGTTCAGGCAGAAAGAATTGCTAAGCTTTTTGTGATAAAGCCTCCCTCTGTCCAAGAAACTCCAGCTGTTAAACACGCTGTATTTTATTCCTGCTGACAAATGGGGTTTACCACACTTATGCTATTAAGGGGAAAATGCATGTTTTACACTGTTAAATACAGCACAGTTCTAATATGGATGGAATGCTCCCTGGCTCTGCAGATGGTGGAAGGTGGTAGTGAGCGCAGCAGGGAGCGAACATTAAGAAAAACACCGTATTAGTAAAGCCATCCCTCCCTTTCCTGCCCTCTCCATAGTGAACACACATAAATACTGCAGCCTTCCTCCTCTGCGTTGCAGTCAACTGGCTGGGAAAGGCAATACTGGCTTTTTGCAGTTAAATAACCAAAGGGAAGAATGTTGGGTTTGTTTCCACCTTTGAGAGGAATACCTTTGTGACCAGCTCTCTCTCAAGGTCGCTGGGGATCAGCCTTTCCCGTTCTTGTAAAATCTTTTTGTGAAGAGAGTCAAGTACTGTCAGCGTTATACAAAATTACCTAGATAGCATGCTAGGAGAAACTAAACAATTAGCCAAATGATCTGGGTCTCTGATAATGAGTCTGTTCTTTTATCATTATTTCTTGAGGATCGAAACAATCAGAGCAGCAAAGACCACGCTGCGTGTGAAGTGCAGCTATGTAATGATTGCCTTGACAATACTGGGATGCATAGCGATGGTGATTAGAGGGAAGCAGGTAAGCACAGATTTTTGGCCGGTGAGTGCAAATGGTGAGTGCAAATCAGTCTCCATGTAAACTCCTCAGCTCCTCCTATGGATTGTTAGTACTGCTTTGTTTTGCTTGGTTTGGGGGATTTTTTTATCAATGAGCAAAACTTTAAGTCTTCCTAGTTCCCCAGAAGTGACCTGCATGGATTAATTCCCCAAGTCAGAAAAGGGTGATGCCACTGTAAGACTGTATATGCTGTCTTTAAAAAAGGAGGGAGTGCAATACTTAATTTTAGCTTGCACTGTTTTAACTCCTTAATTTTGCCGATGGGCTGCAAGAGTTTACAAGGTAAGAGCACCTTCTGTTGTGAGGCTGCGGTAGGCAGTGACTGTACAGACCTATTACAAATGCCTCTCTACATGCTGCAACACTCAGAGAATCAATGTAATAGAAATAGAAAATGAGTATGTTTCTCCACAAACAGACGTGAGAATTCCCAAAATTTTTAAACCTTGAGGAGATGGTCAGTAATAATTCTGTGCCTTTTAACTGCATTAGAAAATAATCTTCCTTTAGTGTGGATGGAACAAGTTTTCTCAAATTACTGTTGTTTGTTGATTCAAAAAACCTATTTCATAGAAAAGCACCCAAGTACTGTAGATGCTGAGCATCCTTCACTTGCACAGAATTTGGCAAAGTATCAGAGTTGTTCAGCATGTGGCAGAATTAGATCTGGAATTTGCATCATATGAAGAGGTAAGTGTGACGTTTAAGATTCCAAGTGTAGCAAAGGTTACTCATGCTTTAATTTCATGTGTTAACATAGTTGATGAACTATTAACTTCAAGGTATTTCTGTAAAGAAGCAAGGAGCGCTTTTTGCATACCGAAGCCAAGGTAAAGCCTCTCAGCAGCCCTAGTCTTAAAGTCAAGGAATGTGAATATAATCTGTGCAGCTTATTGTCATGTTACTTCGGATAAAAAGCACAGTGGTAACAGAAACAGTCCGCTACATTCTTTTACAGATGACTGGAAGTAGAAAACTCTGACCTTAAAGCTTCAGCATGGGCAGAACCTTACTGGTATGCTGCCTTTCTCAGAAGCAGTTCTTCTGATGACAACGTGCAGACCATGTTTTATAGACTGCTAAGTGTTCTAGAGAAACCTTAACACTCGTAACAGTCTCTCAACCCAGCACTGTGAATTATTCAAGTGCCAAGTGCCATTTCTGTCAGCATTTGTCTGTCAAAATGAAAAGGATGCAGCACTCTGAAACAAAACAGTGGAAAGGTTTTTCCCTGGCTTTACCTAAGAGATCAAACACTGACAACTCCCAGAACATTTTCCTCTGATGTTGGAGGAGTATGAATGCAAACACCGGGAAGAGAGAAGGACAGCTGCTTTGGAACCCTTGTTTTCACAGCAGCTGGAATCTATTGTTTAACTTTTGATTTGTTTCCAGTACCTCCGACTTCTGAAGACCAGAGATTAGTAATAAATACTGACCAGAAGCACAGAACATATCTTCTAGTGCCTTAACAAAAGGGTTTAATTTATTCCCAGAGAAGTCATAAGTTGAAGCCAAAATAGTCTCTGGCTGGTTTATTTTAACCCTCTCTCTTCCTGGCATTAAGGCTGACAACTGTGCCTTGGTAAGGATAGGCCAGATCTTTTGTAAACACTACCGATTCAAGCTACACCTCTGCAGTCCTTGAGGTGATACTTTCTGCTCTTGCTTTGTTGTTTTGTAGGCTGTAAAAAGGCACGAGTCTCTCATAAGCGTGAACTTGGAGAAGAAAGCTCAGTGGAGAGAAGGAGCTGCTCAGAGTACATCTGCTAAACCTTAGAGGAGGAAACGAAGAGACCAATGACTGGGGAAGAAGAGCTGAGTCCTTCTCAGCACTGGAAGGAGGATACAGTCACATCCTTCCTGTATGTTAGTTCTGTGCTGTCATGTTCAAGAAAGAATGAATACATTATCCTGTAATCATTAAAACCAGAAATACCTATTTTCCTTTCCTAACCACCACCCCTTTCCTCCAAACTCTCTTCATGGTTAGTGGCACAGGACAAGGTGAACAAACTGGATAGACAGAGTAGTTGTTTCCATCATGTGCTATGCACTAGACTAAGCATCTTTTAAAAGGCTGCAGGAGCCGTACCTGCATTCTTGGCACCAATCTCCTTTATGAAGTCTTAACTCTCTTACTTACCATTTACAAGAAGGTAACTGGGACACGAAAGGACACCCCATTTGGTTTCCACTTGTACAAACAAAATACCTTCACTGGGCAGTCATCTGCTATCACTGACTATTTCAGGTCCCTTCAAGAAGAACGGTGCTGTATGTATTCTATATTGTTACCGGCTGCTTCAAATATTCCATGTGTTCCTCTTTGTGCAAGACAGAACAATTATTCGGGGAGCCCTTGAGTCAAGAATAATTGTATGACCTGCATTAACATCATCAAAATGGTCATAAGTTATTAGGAAGTCTGCTTACCTGTTCTAGGTCCAGTGTATTCTGGCTGCATTTAAGTGAAGAATTACTTTTTGTGAAGAACTGCCTGCCTCTGATAAAAAAAGGAGGGAAGGCAATAGTGAAATGGCATTCCAGAGCACCGGTGTGTTGCAGATGACAACCTAATGGTTTTTACACTAGAGTGGGTAGTGAGATGAGAGAAGGTCCACGCTAAAGGAACAGAGATAACTATTTTGAGGAATACAGCTTCAACCTAATGCTATCAGGTTTACTATGTAGGGGCAGGTGACGATGAGAAAGTCAGTCAGGCATTCCTGCTCTCTGCTCCTGAGCTCTTTTTTCCAAAGGTCATTTAGATTTACATGGATTTTTCTCCCCTTGAATTGTCATCTGTGCTTTCATGATGCTAGCCCACTTAAAAGATCATCTGCCTCAAGTTTTAGAAGTGGCAGACCCAGTAATACCTGCAAAGAGCAACTCCCAACAGTCCTATCTCTGACATTCATCCCAGAAGAGTCACGTACTATTCATGCTGAACAGCCTGCAGCAACTGTATTTTTTCTCCTCCTTACAGTTCATGGGGAAGGAAATGTAGATTGGAACTGTCAGCAGTGCTTGAAACTGTGTTATTTCCCAGACTGCTTGCTAACTGGCCCTGGGGACTCCAGAAACAGAAGAGGCATGCATATGGGTTTGACAGATTTAGTTTGTGAACTTCATGACAGTGGGAGGCAAATTACTTTTCTTGAAACTTTTTCCTGATTAGTTTTTGTTGTACTACTAAAAGTTAGCACTATTGCTGAATAAATTAAAAGCCCTACAAAAATGCAGAGCAAATTTGGCTTTATACCTGGAAAAGAGAAGCAGTAAGATATCTAGTGCAGTCCTCTCTAGTACTTTGTCCTTTATTCTAGAGCTAGAAAATAGCTGCTGCAGTCCATCTTCCTGTAGATTGCATTTCTGGGTACCACTCATATTAGCGAGACCTAAGTAATCAAACAAGCTGTGCAGTCATTCCAGCACACAAATTAAAACCTCCAGGTGATGCCATGACCTGTCACCAGAGTCTCTGTAAGGCAATAATCGCAAGTATGCCATCAAATCAAGGAGAGCAGGCTTCCACAGATTCGTCCACTCACTTAGCACTGAATGCAAGTCACGCTTAATCCCACTGCAGGTACGTGAACCGATCTGCCGTGAACAGCTCTGGTTCTTTGCCACACCAGTAGGCACACACACACCAGACAGGAACCAAAAAGAAAAATCTTCCCAGATTGTGTGCCTGTGCTCAGGTATGTATTAAATGTGACCAAAAAGGAGAACGTGCACTCCAGACAGTATTTCAGGTTACCATGAAGAGAAACTTATGATTTATGCTTGGTGGTGGCAGAGCTTAAAACCATGCATCTCAAAAGTATCCCCCTTTCAGTAAGCACCTCCAAGTGCACTCTGAACAGAACTGGCAGGTACCTCATCTAGTTTCGGAGATAAAACTATTTGGACTCATCCAGCTGGTAAAGTATTTCAAATAAAGATATAGTTCAAATAAAGATACATAAAATACCACTTAGAAAGCCACACCTCAAAGCAGCAGTGGTCACCAGTTTTGCATTTTACTTACATTTCTATAACCTTTATGCCGTTTACTCAAAAACTGCACTCTGGTCCCAGTGGTTTGACAAAAGCTCCAGGCAGAAGTCCTGCATCCTCTCCTTCTATCACACTGGTATCTCCACCATTCCAGTATCTACCATAAAAACTGTGTGTCACTGCACACCTTTGTGTTTTCTTTCAGCTTCCACACAGCTCAAGTCTCAAATAAAAGCCTGAGATGGGTATTGTGCTGTCTCCAGTGCGCTCCCAACTGTTGCAGTACTTTCTTTGCAAGTAGTTGGGTACTAGAAAAGTAATGTAAATCTTTCTGAGAGCGCCAGTGAAAGAAATCATGTCTGTCTTAGTGTGATGGCTTCCAAGAAAGCACTCCTAAACACAGACAACGGTTAAAAAACCAGCGCACGTTTCTGGCCCAAGCAGCCAGCCTAGCTGACTGGAGAACTTTGTAATACACCTTGGGTCACCCGATGAGCTCACAGCTTTAGCTCACAGCCTTTTAACAGTGCCTGATGGAAAGGAACATACCAAGCCCTTAAACAGTGTTTCATTTTCTTTCTCCCCTTTGGCTTGGTCTGCAACACCATTCAAAAAAGTCCAATTATCAATCCTATACTGTATGTCATATTGCTGTACCTCTTCCAGAGGCAAAAAACTTCGTAATGCAACGATCCACCTGACAACCTGAACACTGCCTCAGAAGAGCGCGCAGGAGCCCTGTGCACATGGCTAAGCAGTACACAAAGAAGTCTTGTTTATTTTCCTACTAAGACTCCAGCATCTGAAAAAAGACCCTTTATGTCCAGTGGCTAAAATTGGCATGGGGAAGTACTAATGATGCGTTATGCCAGTTCCAGAAGCAAAGAAACCATACTGGAAGACGTGGGGAATTACTTAAAGCTTGCCCAGAGATGCAAACTGCACAGAGGTAAGAGCTGTTCTGGAAATCCTCAGAGCAGCACAGAGGTATTGCCAGCAGCACCATCACGTGTAGGACTGGGTGGCGCGATTTGGTTCTTCAGCAGTCTCAGTGCTGACAGTTAAAAAGAACACAGGTTCAAGAACACATAGGTTTTCCAGGGTCGTTGCCTTCCTCTCTTCCTTTAAGATTAAGTGAAGGGACCTTGACCACCAGTATTTGATTGCCATCAAGGAATCAACACAGGAATTTAAGACCAGGCTGCAGTCTCTAGGCAGCAGCTGCCTCAAATGACTGATTGCGTGTGTGGTGTCTTCCCAGGAGCCCCAGGCACCAGTCCTGCCTCAGCTACTGAGCTTTCAATAACCTGCCCCCATCATCTGTTGTATCTTCCTGAATCCCAGAGAGTGACCCTGCCTGCAGTGCTCCACTGGGAACTTTACCAGCAGAAAGAACGACAGCTCCCGTTTGCTGCCCCAACAAACATGCAACTTAAAAGGCGTTCTAGCTCTGTGGACAGGACTGCTAGATAGCAATTCCAGGCAGTCCCGCATCTTCCTTTCTCTAATGCCCAGTTTAAAATTAGTGTTAAAACCTGAGTGTAATAGTTCCACCTTACTACTGATGCTGCAAGCAGCAGTCAAGAGATTCCTGGTTCTCAGGTATCTTTTCACCTTACCAGCCTGTGGGGCTTTTGGAAGGTCTCCGCAAGCAGACGGAAACAAATGCATTCATTTCAATTTTCAGAATAAGACGAAAACACATGAGATCACTTGTCTGGCACGACACACTGCATGGCAGAGCGAAGAACCCAAGAACTCCAGCAGCTCCCTGGCCCATCCTCTGAGACCACGCTGCCTCCTACTTACAGACAGAAGAACAGATCATTCAAAACATAACACGGCCTTCACACAAGTGGAAGCTAGAGGCATTCTCTGAGATAGTTCCTGTTCAAGCAGCAGCACATCCCTCAGGAAAGCAGAGAATACTGGTTTCAGTGTTTCTAGTAGGGGACATAACCCTTGTTACTCTCATGTCAGTCTAAAAAAGTGCCTCATTTCTCATCCGAATGCAACTTAGAACCTTTTTACAGTCGTTGCTGTTGCTAGTTTTTTACCGTCCCTTTTAAACTGCTGCTAGCAACGCTGAGAGTGTGCCTGTAAAAGACTTTCACCAATGCCAAATACAAAGTTAATATAAATTCCCCACTTCTGCTAAAAACTTCTTTAGGCACCCGTCAGCATCATACTAGCCAGACAGAATCACGTTAGGAAGCAGTGTTCAAGCGATAACATATAATGATCCTCATACTTTCAACAGCACTTTTCTTCCAAAACAGAGTCCTTCACCTGCGTCCTGAATGTTATTTATTAGAAGGGTAACATTACACTACATGTTTAGCTCTATTAAAATGCAAATAGTTTACTTGCCCTTGGCTTACCGCGTAATTCTGATGAGTCTGTATCAGCGAGCTGTTCCTTTCACAATTCACAAGTCTGATCTCCCTTCCGTACTCATATAATCTGCAGCCTTTGTTAGAAGGAGATTTTGTTTCTTTTCAACCGAGTAATAAGGCTAAGTAAAGCAAGGCCAAGAACTGGTTGCTGGAAGATCCTGATGGAAATACACTCAATTAAGCACCATTTAAAATTAAATTGAGACCTATGAGTTAGCCACATTTTAATCCATTTAATGTGTGCCATGTTGACTTCTGTATTGTTTTAGTTTTCAGTCAAAATATTATGCAGTACCAGTCAAATGCCTTACACAGTCTAAGTATATATGACAACAATATTACCTGTGTCAACCAGGCCTGTCACTTCAAACAAACATACCAAGTTTAAAGATTTATACTTATCTGCTCTGAATTCACATATCCACAGCAAAAGTAACAAACACTGGCCAGGCTCCTTACACAGGAAGGCACACCATTCAGCTTAAATGGACTCTCTTTTTAATTCACTCATTTAGAGGCAATTGTCATTATTTTCTTGGGGGGCAGGGGAAGGAAACGCCAATGCACCACATTGTTTTCACTAGCCTGGAAGAGAAAACACTTATATATATATAGATATATAGATATGTATATATACACACACATAGGCATGTGTGTATATATATACGTGTGTGTGTATATATGTATATATACACACTAGTGTATATATACACAGAATATACATATATGAATATACAGAATATATGCACACACACTTTGCTCAGATTTGTTTACAAAATATGTAGCATTTTTATACCATCCAATAAGAGGTACATGATTTTAAACAAATCTTATAGAAATGACATGTTATTGGAAATTTACACGTAAAAAAATCCAGCACAAAAAAATCCAAAAGCTAAAACAAGATTTTGCTACTAATCAGTGCTTCTATCACCCTTCAAGAAAAGAGAAACACAGTTATTTATATGTGATGTAAAGGCAACATTGAGGGGTTTTTTTGCTTTTTTTAAATTAACCACCAAATTTAACCCCCTAAAATTACAAAGAATCGAAGTCCATTTACAGATCAAGTGCAGTAAACTAAATGTTCCTTCAGCACAAAGCAGCACTAGAGAAAATAACCGGGAAAGGGAAGGTGGAGGCCAACCAGCTTAGCTAGGGAGGCAGCGGGTGGCTTCTGCAGTGGCCACACAGGTCAGAGTCTCCATCCTGAAGCACAGACAGAACTGAAGACTGCATTTAAATAATGGTCACACAGAGCTGATGTTCAGGCCCTTGCCTAGCTTCTTTCAGCAGTTTGACAAGTGATCTATATATTTTTGTTATTCTGTATCCAATGGGCTGTTTTTGCTTGTGCAGTGGCTTGTCACTGAGAGGAGGCATAAGGAGGATCTTGCAGACAGTTCTGCCACTAACGCTGACCGCAGGTACATGACGCTGCTGTTTGTTGTCAGTGGCGATTTTGAAATGTTTACACTGGACAAATGTGTGTTCCAAGCATCCAAAATGGCTTGAAAGAACATAGCCCGATGCAGGGGGGGAGCGGACGGCCTGGAGAATCCACTGCATTTACAGAAATGGAACCGCCACTTCCGATCAGGTGGCGTCTCCCCAGTTGTGTGAAGCGTTTGGTGTCAATGTCAGCTGAACTCGGTGAGGAGTGGCTGGCCTTTGCATCAGATGTCTGTGATCCAAGCAGGTTGCAGAGCCAAGAACATGCTGCTAGCAGAAGGGCAGTCTACAGCTGCAGATGACAGCTGTCATGCAGTCAGCGATGCCTTATAGATGTCACCTGTAGGAACCATGCCTTCCATGCTAATTCACCTGAAGTCCCGTAAACAGCAAAAGGGAAAAATGAAATGAAAGGGCCAGGTGGATCTGGGTGGAATATTACTATCCTTTGAATGTAGTGTCATTTTAGTTGTTAAATAAGGGACTTGGACCAGGAGGATTCTATTTGATCAGGTGAGCTGGAGAAGAAGTTCTTGTCTCGTGAAAATGAAAAGGAGATCTAACACTCCTTGTGCTAGGCTTTACAAATTAAGATTTTTGTATTCAGAAGGTAATTTTTCAGAAGATAAATCTGTTCAAGTCACGCTGTGTAAAAATGTAAAGAGGCAGACAGGAATTTTTCAGCCATAACTACAATACCAAGGACCAGATTCTGGAGCATGAAGTCAGAAAGGGCTTGATTTTTAAGGAAGGCCCGGCTGGATCATGCTGTGCTGGCAAGCAGGAGCAGGGGTAGTTTCTCCGTTCTAGAAGCTGGTCTGGAAAGTCATGTCTGGGGAGGTGGTGAGTGACCTATTCACAGGCTCTTTTTTTGTGGATGGAGAGGAAAAACTGGGAACGTATACATATCTCCACAGTGGTCTGCAATCCAGCTTGGGAGCTCTGCGTTGAGAAGAGATAGGGCCAGATGTGTTCAGTATTCTTAAGAACCAGAAAACATGTCCATTGCAGCCTGTTGTTGCAGGGGACAGAGAACTTATTCCATTATTTGTAACATGTTCCATATGCCAATAACCCCAGCTGGCATGTACAGCAAAGTAGATGCATTGCATGTGAAGATTTAACGCATCTCACAGCCATCCAAAGAGGCATCCAGGGAAGAATATGGGGAATGAATTCAGCTACGTTCTCGAGAAGTCTGAATGTCTCCCTGGACTGCAGGCACACGCTGCAGCAAATATAAGAGAAAGGCAGCCTTATCTTGGATGCCAGGAGTGTGGGGGCCAGTGGAGGAGGGATTATTTTCCTGTAATAGGAGCAGGGAATACCTTAAGTGTAGAAAGGTGCCTCAACTCCACAAAGATGACAGTGGAGAGGTTCAGAATCTAGAGGAGAAGGGTGATTCTGGTGACCCCTTGCCAAGGAGGGGGCATCCTGCCATGGAGAGCCAAAAGTTTTCCAGACGTATGTAAGAGCATGTGCACAAGGCAAGCGAATGAGCGCAAACAGGGTTATGGAAAACACTGAGAGAATCACTCCACGGGTGGCTTGTGGCTCGACAACAGGATTCGCTAGATAGAGGAGCACACAGCACAAGGGGCACCTCAGAGCTGGAAGCCTTCCATGGGAGCCTCACACTGCTGGAAGATGTACTGTTGCTGGTTGATATCCACCTGCGGAGCAATGCTGCTGTCTTCATCCTCTGTTCCAAAGTAGTGCTCAATCAGATCAAAGGCCTTCTGATAAATCTCTTGATTCTCATGGCTCTGCAGGAATTCAATCTTGTCCAGGCCTGGAGAGAAAAGAAGCACATAGAAGTTACAGCTTGGTGAGAGCTTATGCCCAGGATCATTTTCAGCCTGTTGTGAACATCAAGTTCCATGACAATTCTCTCCCACATTCAGGAAGAACAGGTTCCTCTGTGGAGACCCTCACCCAACTTATACTCTCCACAACCAAGGAAAAACAGGTTGAACTACAGAGTTCCCGGTAACTGCGTGATGTGCCTCACTTTGTGTCCCTCTCTACCCTTTCACTCAAAAAATGAAATCAACAAGCTTGCATGTGTAAAGAACAAGGCCTCAAAGACTTCTTCTGAAGAAACTTTTAGGACCACGTTTCCTGAAAGTGTGTTCACAGTGCTTTGATTGCAAGGACCATGACTACAGAATCACACAACTGCAGGTTGGAAGAGACTTCTAGTAATCGTCTAGTCCAGCCGGTAGCCCAGCCCAGCACCACCACCAACACCAGACTGGGTCAGCTGTGTCTCGCCAAGACTTAAAACTTCCAGGATGGAGAGTCCATTACCTAACCTGCATCACATGTATATACAATACAATATATATACTCATGCAACCAGCTTTTGGGCAGACGTTAAGCAGACGGGCAAATCTCGCTTAATGTACCAGGCCTTGTAGTCACAAACAAATGCAAAGCATACAGCAAGCTAAACTACCTTTGATAACTAGGAATGATGCTATAATGAAATCCAAGTCTTAGCCACTCCAGTACATCTCTAATATTGGGAATTGCAGTGGTTTTCTTGTCTGCTCCTTTTACTATGTATGAAGACTAAAGGAAACAATTCCCTCATACTCCATAGACATTTCTGCAACACTGACGTGAAAAGGGAGGTTAAAACCTAGAAGCAGGCAAGAAAATAAATCCTGTTCTGATACAGCTCTTCCCTGGAAGTCAAGGGAACCATGGTTCAAGAAACTATGTTCAGTGATACATACTCTTCTATACTGCTCTGGAGAACTCATTTTTATTTTTCTTAATAAGTATTTGCCAATCAACAAGGAACTAACCTTAAGAGCAGCAGTACCTCAGAACCGGGGTGAAATCATGCTGGTACATGCCAGAATCTCAGCACAGCAAAGGCAAAGAAGTTGTGGCTGCTGCCTGAATTCTACAGGGCAGCAGAGAGGGAAGGGAAAGGTTTGACACCTGAGCAACAGAGCAGTTTTATCTGCTGTGGAGGGGGAAGATACTGAGGCAGAATGACACCCAGAAGGCTCTCTCAGGGTCAAAAGAAATTAAGAAAAGAAGATCTGGACACACTGTCTCCAATCTACACACAGAAAAAGATAATGTAAAAGATGGAGTACATTGGTAAATGAAGACTTATCGAAAAACAGTTAATTTTCAGGCAATAGTGATGAGGCAATTGATAGAATTGGGTCTGCTGAAACTAATGGGTTCGTGATCATTGCTTTAACCCCTGACTTCCACAGATGTTTTGCTCATACCATACGCTTCTTCAATAAGAGCGCAGTAAGGATTAATGCCAGTGCCACTTCGTTTGGATTCCTGCTCTCCGAGCCTCAGGATGTTCTCCAGCCCATTCAGCGCTACTTGCACAATCTTTGAGTCCATTACTGTAAGGAGGTCGCAGAGTGGTTTGATGCATCCCAGTTCTACTAAGTACCTGAAAAACACCACATGGGACCCAGTAAATTGTCTGCAAAATTATAACTGGTGTAGCCATTTAAGCACTTAGCATGAAGGTCTAAGAACCAAAACAATCAGATAAAATATCAACTTGACCAGAGAAACCGTAGAAATTATAGACGCCTGTTATATCTAGTCAGTTCTGCTGAAACAATGAAAATGACCTTCTCTGTCTCTCTCTCTATAGACAGACATGAAATAATAATTTGATTTTGTAACTTCAATTTATAGTTCTATAACTACAGTTTATAAATAGTTGCTATTAATATCAACTATACTAATTTAAGATAGAGTTTTATGATTTTATACACCAATACATTATGCTTATATGCAATTTTGTAAGTTAAACAGGAACAACAATGCACACGAGGCCCTTGTTTGAGGAGCTGAGCTGTTCCTCTACGGACTGCTAATGCACTTTGTTACGCTGTACAACGACCACTAAGGAATTAGTTTTAAAATTGCATTTAGCTTTTTCACAGAAGAGAAATGGTTCAATTAATTAAATAAGTATTACAGTTGAAATACTTAAGTGATTTCTCCCTAAAGGAAGGAATAGCTCATTCACAACTCAAAAAGATATGGTCTCTCTGGATACAACACTGGAAGTATACATGCAAGGATTTCCAGTTTCTAGGTTATTATTTTGATTTCTTGCACAAATATTAATTCACTCAATTGCATTGAAAGATTTGAACTATTTCATACTTGATCTGTTCAGCAGAGCCTCCAGATGTTGCATTTGTGATTGCCCAAGCAGCTTCCTTCCTTGTCCGAAACTCAGCCGTTTGCAAAATATTTATAAGAGCCGGAAAGATATGGGCATCTATGACTGTCTGCAAAAAGAAATGACATGTCAGGGTTATATTAAAAAATAGAAATAACTCCCTTGTCCTGAGCTAGTTAATGTCTATGCTCAGTACAACACATTAAACAATCACATGTTACTTATCAAGGGGTTAAAAATAAGTTTTCAGCTTTACATTCAAAACCCTAGTTATCGCCAGGGTCTGTGCTTATCCCAAAACAATTCAAAATGCTTTCAGACTGAAGTGACTGCCCTATCTAATGTGTTACTTAATCATACTTTGAGTGCAAAAGAATGCCATACTTCCCTTTTTTTCCAGGTAGTGAACCACTCAGCTATTAAGTCAGTAAACCACTAAGTCGTTAAGATCCCCTAAACAGAGAAAAAAACTTCATAAGCCTGTGTGTCATACTACATTTCCACTGGGCGAGACAACAGAGCAAGAGGAGAATGTACTGTAAGAACTCCCCAAAAGAAGCAATCACCAATATATTCCTTCCCGATCAAAAGACAAAGCAACGGATGGTTTACTAGTATTGGTTAACTGCTTAGCTCACGATCTAAGTTCAAATGAGTATTCAGTCAGGAACTCAAAGTTTCTAGTAACTTCCTCTGGAAAGAGCCTTTCGCAATAAGACACAAGTAAAACCAGTTTAGTTTCACACGTACGACAAGGATCCGAAACACGTTCATAAGGATCATTCAAAGCAGCAAGGGCTTTGAATTGTAATTTTAAGCTACCATTTTAGAAACGTAAGTCATCACAGAACTGATAAAGACAAATTCAATGAAAGCCAAAGAGATCCTTTTCAAGGAGCTCTGCAGAAGAAAACTGAGAGATGACAGTGAAAAAATCCCAACTGTTTGATATATCTTTTACCCTTCCTGTTTGTCCAGGCATCTGCACTGCATCTACTTTGTACATCCATGCCGCCTACCAGTGGTACCAACAGTCCCACGAACACTGCCTCCTTCACCACAGAATCTGCGCTTCTAGCACAGCAATCTGGGGCCCTCAAGGAAAACCACTTACACTTCCATCATGCCACGTTACATTAATTTGTACTTTGCCAAGAATATTTGGCAAAAAGTCCTTAACTGAAATTTCTGAAGAGGAACATATGCTTTTGAGCATCATAAACAGGAGCCGCCTATTAAAAAAAAAAAAGATAAAAGTATCTTCAGGAAACAAAATGTGTTTTTCCCCCCGACGTATTTTACTGGAAAAAAGCCACTTAATTTTTAGAAATATACAAAGCAACACACTGTAAGGGTACGTGGAATGCAAGAGCTTCATTAAGGTTATCAGACCAAGGACCTTTTCAGCTCCAAGGGAGATATAAATATCAGGAAAGTAATAAATAAAACAGATGAGGACACAAACCTGATAGACAAGAGATAAGAGAGACAATCACAAAGGGGGAAAGGCTTCAGTCACTAATTAATGGGCCATTAAGAAACTACAGGCAGGGCTTTGCAGCAAGCCAGCCTGGACTTTGTAACTGGTTAAGACGTGGACAAGCGGGACTATGCCAAACTTAATAACTAATCTTTTCTTAACTATCTTACCACGTAACCTCCCTCTCTAGCTAGCAACAGAGATCGGCATGACAGCATTTGGGCGAGGAACTGGATCAGAGCTCAGCAGAAACCCCTGTGTCTGCAGGGCCAGCAACTGGAGTGGGTGGGGGTCTCAGCATCAGTAGCTGGAGGGGCCATGGACTAGGGAGCATGTTTCTGGGGTGCTCAGAAAAGGTGAATTCAGGGTCAGCAACTGGTGTCAGACCTCGGGTGAAGGGGCCCCTGCAACTGGAACAGATAAAGGCCCCAGCATCTGCCACTGGGGCAGGATCACAGCCCATAGGGCCCCTGTGCCTAGATGCCAGCTACTAGGGGGCCTGCAGGGAAGCTGCACGAGGATCTCAGCACCTCAGCTAGAGTGGGGCCGCAGGTCACAGGACCCACGTGCCTGGGCACCAGCCCCATGCGATGGGGGGATTTATGTTATCCCCAAACCAGATGGTGGGAGTGGAAGATCACCACGTACATAATTTGCTGCCAAACTGGACTAGGCGGCAAGTAGAAGCCTCAGGATCTGGGCAAGGACAGAGGGCAGCGCTGATATTCAAGGGGTCTGCAAGTGTGGGGGTGCTTGTGACAAATGCATTCATCTGTTTGCTCATGAAAATCAAGCTGAACTAGCCAGCGAGTAGGAGCCAAATTACAGCGAGTTGAGAGCTCATGATCTAGCCACAGACAACAGATAGGCAGAGAGCCCGCAATGATATTCAAGAGATCTGTGAACGTGCATGTGTGCTTGTGGATCTAGAGAGTGAGGGCATGTGTATTTTCATCAGTGACCTTCAGTCCTGATCAGCTGGAGAGGAGGAAGAGGACTTGGCAGTCTACACTTACATTTTATGTGAGTCCAGGTAGTGCTATACAAGGGTGGTGTTGAGGTGGAAGCCCTTGGTAAGAACAGTGTGTTACATGATGTTAAGCATTCTGTACCAAAAAAGCCTGATATAGATCTAGGATAGAATGAGGGCATTACTATTTTAGTATTCTAGCAAAGAACAAATTAAAAAAAATCTCATTATTGCTTCTTAAATCCTCTCCCCAAAACCAAACTTTTACACGAGATTTATTTCCTTAGAAAGTGTCTTCTTAAAAGCAACTTCTTTAGTAAGTACTAAAATCAGAGTATGTTACATGATAGCATGGAAGTAAGTCAGCACATCTTAGCTCACAGGCAGTAACATACTTTAAGCCTTCTTAATGCCAAAAAAAAAAAAAAAGATACCTTAAAAAGTTTCCATTTAGACTTGTAAAATAGTAGCAGAATTACAGAACAATGGGAGGGCAGCAAGTAGGAGAATCACAAAAGATTGTTATTGTTTTCCTTCTAGCTCAATTTTAAACTCTTGGCTTCACTGCAAAGACTGGTGCGTAAAATTAGTCTTCTCAGAGTAGAGAAATGTGCATTTGAATCTTTTCAGAAGGAACTGAATCCAGATCTCACATCTATTGTGTGAGGGCTCTTATTTCTAATACTACTTATTTCTGTTTCTTAATCTATTGCATAAAAGGCTGTGGGCACCTTGTTTACTTTCTGCTCTGCAGTGCTATATACAGGCTATCTTCACCCAAGCACAAGAGGCTAAAGCACCACGATGAATTACAGCCTCTCATAAGGCACTTCACTGAAAGAGACTGGGTCAAGAGAGAAGCACATTATCAATCACTACATTTTTGTTTCCTACTGCTTGACATGCAATGCAAGTGTTTTCACCACCTCACCCTAGCATGAATCCCAGTTAAAGGTACTTAACTGTACATCTGTGGTACAGCCAAGTTTTTTTAACGAGCAGCCTGTTGACAGTTGAAACTGAGAGCTTAGGTTAAAAAAAATAAAAACAAAACCCAAACAAAACAAACAACCAAACCCCATGAATTAGGTCAGAAAATAGTTTGCTTTGGCCTTAGTATCTTCACTAGATTCCAAAAGCCCAGTTAAGCTCAACAAGGGTGGAAATATTAGAGCATTAATACAGCAAAAGTGCTAGCAGCATCTATTATTTACACCCTATGTCTTGCAACCTTGCCCACGGCAGTTACTTGTGAAAGCAAACTAGAATGCCTAAGGATTCCCACCTCTGTGATATTTTATGTGGGAAGCACAGTTATTGTGGAAACATGCCATGATTCCCTTTCAGTTAAATTCCTTCCAAGTGATAAAATAGTACAGTACTAAAATAGAATTTGGTTTTGTTTTCTTCTTGAAGAAAAGCAAACCTCTGGCAGAGCACAACCCTAAAGGACTGTGGCAGGATGAGGTACTTAACACTTTCTAAATCCTCAGAAGTTTTAATTCAAATGACCTTTTAGCATTACTATGCTATGTGTGCCTGACACATGGAAGTGTGTTGAACACTAAAGTAATGTAGTGCACATAAAATGCTCGAGGAAAGGACACCTTTCAAACAAAGTGAACACAATTAAGGGATTTCAGTTCAACAACTTTAAAAACATGGGGAAAAATAAAAAGGAAATTAAAAAAAAATCAAGTTGTAAACTAAGGACTGATGTACAAACTACTGCAGAGCTCACTCTGTCACCTGTTCAAATGTTCCACTGTTCCTCGAACAATGAAAAGTGCCTTGGCCATTCATGAAAACAGCAGGCAGCTGCTTCCTACGTGCCATAAAGTAAAGGATGTTTAAACGTTCTTTTTGAGCAGCTGACATGTTGTAACACTCGCACTTACGCACCCTAAATGTGACAGGAATTTTTCAAGGAGAGTAACAGCAGGCCAACAGGGTAACCAAAATGTGAAGGAACACTCCAAAACCTGTATCATTTTTAGCAGTTTTATATGGATTTTTTTTAATCCAAATTACTCCTGTGCTTGTGTGTAAGAACAAAACATACTAACTTCCTGCCTCCACCAGTAATCAACAGCAGATGCACAGGAAAGTGTAAACTCTAGTCATGCTGATTCTTCTTTTTCTCCTTTCTACGTATTCACAGTTGCAGCAATGCATTCCAGTCACACTGCACCTGTATGAGAAGATACGTGCTCGCTTGTCTTAAACGCAGCACCTACTGATTTTTCGGATGACTCTTCCTTGAAGCATTTTGCTTAAAAAACAAAGAAACATCATTACTTGTTCACCTTCTCAGATGACACTCAGGTTTCTACAGCATTCTGCCACATGTCCCTTTGCTTGTCTCATAGTCTGCAAAGTTGTTCCTCATACGGAATCCAGTTGTCACTTCATCGTCCCTCCTTACCACCCATTCCTACCATATTCTCTGAGGACGGGTCTACATACAGGGCAACAGTGAAGATTTATACTAGAACAAGAATAAGGATTCCCCTTCTGGCTTTTTTTAATCCCTTTCCTGATGATTTCTAATATTCATATTGGTTTTAGGCTGTTACTAC
The DNA here is from genome assembly GCA_035590275.1 of Ibycter americanus. Lineage (NCBI taxonomy): Eukaryota > Metazoa > Chordata > Aves > Falconiformes > Falconidae > Ibycter > Ibycter americanus. The sequence goes on along the minus strand of JAVJGI010000060.1, from coordinate 1,323,416 downwards.
CAGGCACTGAGGTGGTATCTTCAAAATACATTAGAAATCTCTTCTGTATAACAGGTAATCCTAAACCCATCCTTTAATACATCAAACACTGAAAGTTTTGCCCAGCTGCATCCATTCGTATTTGTTGGAACTGAACTCCATGTAACTAAGAGTCTTTCAGAAAAGTGATATTGAATTTTAATTGAAATCTGCATTTTGAAATTTAAATTGAACTGAATTGTAATGCTCAGTCCTTCAGCAAATTTGGTCCTCACTTTTGAAGTGTCAACTTTTTTGTGTTTGTTTGGGTTCTTTAATTTTTTGATTTTTTTAATTAGATGGTGTATCTTGTGCTGTGGCCCTCCAAGAGGGTTGCCTGTCTCTTGGAAACATTCTATCCTTCTTATGTGTTTTAATCAAGCTTCTTTCACTTTATAATATTTGATTTTTAAAGTGTGAAGCTAGATAAAAGTGAATTTTCAGAGTTTTATTACATCTTCATGGATGTTAAATATAAATACATTGTAGTCACTGTTAGAGAGCAGGTCTTCAGCAGTAGTACATTAAATTAGTATTTTGAGCTGGTCAGTTCCAAGTGAATTTGCTTCTCCTTCATTGGATTCCCACAAATAAATCACTTGTGGTATGCAAAACTGCACATAAATATTTAGTATGCAAGTGTTGGCATAGTGTGTCTACATATGATTCATCACATAAATGTGAAAGCAAACAAGTCTTACAGACTGGCTGTTTTCCTGCTCCTGCAAGCTCTCTCATTACCTTTAACAAATCCAGATTACAGTCACCACCCTAGCTGGCAGCTGCAAATACAGCCCTCCTGCTATCATCTCCTCCTCTTGGCTGGAAATTTCAGTTCATAAAGGCTTCCCAGTTACCTGCATTCCAGTTACCTTGTTTACTGATTCAATTTACAACTGCTTTTTAGATAACATAGCAAATATTTGTAAGCCAAAGCTACCTAATATGATGGCATAAGTACAAAACAACTGCCATCTGAGAGCCAGGAAGGAAGCACTTCAGATCTCAGTTCTAATGGACTTTTATGTTGTTGACACAAACACCTAAGCCTATATACTCCCAACTGCTTATAAAGCAAACTTCTATAGCCAATTCCCACAAGGTTGCTACTGCTGTCAGGAGGAACCTGCGCTGTAATGAACAGCGCCTTGCTGAGGCGTCACCAGCTTCCAGGGTCTGCCCTGCAATTAAAAAAAGATGGCACTATACACTGCTGAGGTTTTCAGGCAGAATAAAGGAATTGAAAGTATTCCAGCTCTGCTGCACTTGGTGTGGTGTGATGTATGGGACTCAGCACACGCAGAAGCCTGAAAACAGATTTTTTGTATTTAAACACAAACTTAAACCTGAAAGAGCTTCATCTTGGACTTTCGCTGGTCCTCAAACAAGTACGGCCTTGTCAGCAATGCCATATTTTGCTCCTAATTGAGACAATTTTTAAAGTCCTGCCACCACAAACAGCACATGAAGATTTTAGACCACTTGTGCGAACTATGGCATAAATCAAACGCATTTTATATTTGAGTAATGTGATACAGTTTGCCTGTGTAAACCACAACTCTGTGTGAATCACGTCATTCCTTTTCCGTGTCCCCAGCGTTACTGTGGTCTTTTTGAAGAGCCTCTGAAAATTCTTAGGTTGCATCTTTAACCCCAATTCAGAAACATGTATTTCATTCCAGAGTTTTTAAAACTGACAGGCAATGTATCATTTGCTCTACTTGCCCATTTCTGCAAGGATAGGAAACCCTAAAGGAGGAAAAATATGGCACAGATCCTGTTGCTATCATGCCGAGCCATACTCTGGTTTCCAGATGTTCTTGTGAGAATTTAAGGCATATTAGAAAAGAAGTGATAAGTTTCTTAACCTGTCAACAGGAGAGAACTCCTATGATGTCTTCACTGTCAGATATGGAAGATTGTGTCTGATGTACTGCCTTTCATAGCTTTTCAACAGGTTGCGAAGTTAAGACACAGAACATTTTCTGAGGTATTGATAGCCTTTCATACCCTTCAGAAGGGTCGACAGTCAGGGTTTAGCTTCAGCTGTGCAGTTCTCCTTCTGACTCCCAGGAAGATGTAGTTCCCCTTCTCCCTGACTGGGGAAGCTATCCACTGAAGTACAGCAAAGCTGTATACAAACTAGGAAATTAACAAACAAAAACTATACTTAGTGACAATCATGACTGCATCAGGATATACACATCCAACCCAAACCTTAAAAGCACAGAAATAAAGAGGGGAAAGACTGCTGTATTCCACCACACTTTGCTGTTGCCTAGGCACTGTTGATAACACACTCTGAAAGGCTTTCACTTCCACTTTTGATGGGGAGAAAACCCCAGACCTCCTGTGCTTTAGTATGAGCTACAAAAGAAAGTTCAGCACTTACTTTCACACATCCCATGCATGTTAACTTATATTGCCTTAACACTAGAAAGAGTTTACTTCATTGTGTTTGAGTGCAAATCTAAGGGTGACAGGCTGCTGCCTTATCTTTTAGAAATGGCAGTGAAAGCCTCTGGAGTGTGCTACCAACCAGCATTGTAGGCAGTGTGAAAGTGGAAATGAATAGAGAAGTCCTTCCCTCTAATTTTATATTTCTATACTTTAGAGTGGGTGGATGGAGGGAGTGTAACCCAATGCAATCTTAAACAACACTAAATATAGCTCTGTCTGTTAATATTGATTAGGTAAAATACCTGTTAGATTTATCAAAATACTTGGTGTGCAGAAGGGATTGCTAAATTACGACTTCAGCACTACCCGAAGTTTCCACAGTATTCTAACATCCCGACTGCTCTGGAGCAGTAACCCACTAATGAGATCAGCTGGTAACTTGCCATAATGTGGTTTACTATGCCAGGCAGACATTTAACTTTCAGGAAAAAAATTACCATGTGCTGAAATTATTCTTGTCTGATTTCTGGCTAAAGATTGTGCATGTTCAAAATCCAATTAGTAGCAGAGACTAGAATAGATCTGGCTACAGTGTATGACCTCTAGTAGGAGCTATCAAACAATTTGGAGAGACTGAGAAGAAAGGAAAATAAATTATTTAGTTTAGAGCTGCACCTAGTATTTTAGAACTCCTTCTGTAAGGAAGACCAATTCTCAGGAAGTAATGTTTTAATTCATCACAATGTGCAATTAATTTAGAGAAAGAACAAACTCAACTCAGATGAAATATTTGTCTGTGAACTTAGGTAAATCAGATATTCTTCCCAGATGGGAATTATCCTTCGTCCTCACAACAACTAAAAACACAACTAGGCTTTTACTCTCCATTTTAGCATATGACCATCTTCAAGAAACACTTTACCAAACCACATTTTCCAACTTCAGAAATTATTTTAAAGTGGTTTTTAGCTCAAATGTTTACAATGATTTTGACACTGAGCAGGAATTGTCTGAAGTAATACCTCAGAGAAGGGTTTTCTGAGAAAAGCCGGCTCAGCTCTGGAGCTGAAAGGAGGTTTCATCATACCTGGTATCTCCCATGACATTCTCTAGGTTGAGACCAGAAACTAAAGAATTAAGAACCTTTCTGGAATTTGTTACGTATCTGTGATGAGAATTCCCTTTCAACACAAGATAACCATTGCAATTACACCTGCAATTGCCAACTTCACTTCCAAGAAACAGTAGCCTCAAGATCTCTGATCAAGCACATTGTAAACATTCTCTCCTTTATTTCACAACTTTCCTCTCACAGGCCTCCTTTTGCAGTTCCAAAAATCCATGCCCCATGACGGACACAATTTGCAATATAATTACCAGAACAGTTATTTCCTGACACACTATTTTTTTAATCCCTTTTATACCTGCTAGTATAGATTAAATTGGGTACGTACTTAGGGCAGTCAGCGTTTCACTATGTAGCATGCACGTGCTTAGAGTTCAAAGGCAGCTCAATTACTCTGAATGGGGCCTGAGGGATTCTTAAATGAACTATAGGTTTCACTTTTGAGAAGCTGCTTCTCACACTTTTCTCCCCAGCCTTCAGTAATGCATCAACATGCTTCCAACCTCGTCTGTGACATCCTAAGGCAGCTGCTTTAAGCTGGATTCTTTTAAATCTATGTGTATTTTGGTGATTTGGTTGACACTGTTTTCTTCCTGATGCAATAATCCTGAGAAAGCAAGCCTCTACCCATGCAATCATGACAATTATTTTTTCTGTGCAGTTAAGAGGTTTTTTTGTACTTCTAAAAGAATTGTCTTCTAGAAATGAAGGTGCAATATTAATGGCTCATAGCATTAATTGCCCTCTCCCTGCCTTCCCACCTCACCTTTCCAAGCAATTCTGATCTGTTCTCAGTAGAAAGGGGACTATCTAAACTGGTGGTAAGACACCTCAAAACCTTTAAAAAATACTAAACACACACATGCATAGAAGGACCTAACAATTTTGTTTAGCTACATTAGGCAAACTTTGTTTTAACGAAGGAGAGATTTCATTCCTATTTGTTTTCAAATAAAGATGTTACAACTGTTTAGAAGACAGAGGATTACCAAGGGTATAGTTAAGATTCTCCACCTAAAGCCTTACTTTTACATGTCGGAGTAGTGGGTACCAGGCTTAAGAATACTGTGCAAACAAGGGCAGGCACTTACTCCTTCACTTGAACAGGATGACTTAGTACAGTGAATACTTATGTAGAAGTCACAGAAGTAAATACACTATTGAAATAGCTTCTGGTGCACTAGAATTTAAGTTACCTCTAGGACTCTTCACAACTGTATCTTCAGCAGATCAAGAATACAAAAACAGAGGTCCTGAAGTTTTGAAAAAATGCTCTAATAACAAACTTTACTTTCTGTTGCCACTTTCAATACTTATTTCTTTATGGAATGACCTGTACAGCTATTCGATTTTCGCAAACTCTTCTTTAAGTCTGCAGCATTCCTATATGATTGTGCAACCTGAAGCAACTCTGATAAACTTGGAAAAAACCACAGAGTTAAGAAAATGTATTGGGCTAGACCTTACGCAGAAAACACTCTTAAGACTTCCCAGGAGAAGCAGAAATGGCCTTCTAGAGACAAAAAATACCGCTCCTCCCTGTTTCTAAGGTGGTAGTAGCATGGCTAAACCAGCGAAAAGATTCTTCACTGCAAGAAGAGCAAAGGCAAAAATATTTTTACCTTAGTACAAGCAGTAGTAACTATCTCCTCTGCACTGCTAATTGCACAGCAACTAGAATTGCTGATGCAGGAAAATCCAGCGGTACAGTTGCTGATTTTACACAGCACTTTGTTAGAAATTCAGCTAATCCACAGATTAACACACAAGCCACAATAAAGGCAGAATCAAAATACTTGGAGCTCTACCAAGGTTAGATTAAGTAACCATATCTTTCTCTATATCCAACAAAAAACATGATCTTCAGTGGTAAAAGTAAAATCTTGACTGAGAAAGCCAGAGCAAATAGAAGTGTAGGAGGTTTCTTTGCTCACAGTTCCACTTCCATCTTACTCACATCCTTACATCAGACAAGGAGAACCTACACAGCTTTCCACCTTCACAAGTTTTGGTGTTTTGCCTACTCATTTCCTAACATAAGCATCTCTGGAGTTAGATGAACATTCGCTCTTAATTCCAGCAAGCTTAGCAGAGACTGAGTTATCTTCCACAAAAGCATTAACTTTATTTCCTATGGCTTCCGAGATGAAGACCTCATTTAAGGTGTTAAGGCTTCCTGCTGCCCCTTCAGCAGGCTAGATGTTCTTTGTAAGGGAGACCGTATAACCAAAAAGTTGCAAGTACCACCTGCAAAGGATGTAACATACTTTTTCCTCAGGAAAACATGCAGCCTTCTTACAAACTCCTGCAAGTTTTCTGCAAAGAGAGAAATATTTTCATCCCCTGGGTGTAGAGGGTTAACCACTTCACAATAATTCTGATCTTATAAAATGAATAATCCAGAGCCATCAGATACGAGACTAGCAAGTGTCAGGCTGCCTTCCAAGGAAAACGATATGGTGGAAAGAAGTACTTCTTGGCCACTTCTGCCAGTACATTATGGGACTTGGTTTACTTTGTGTGAACATGCACTGTTTCTGCCTGGTTACTAATGAGTGAGGTATTTCTAATGTCCAATATATCTGCTACTTATTTCTATTCCTCAAAGAACAGGTATCTCCAACTGGACTTCCACGCATCCTCTGCAATCTCTGAAAATACTCTCTGTATTCAGTGAGGGAGAAGAGCCTTGAGAAGCATAACTTCAGAAGAATTAGATTTGATTTACATGAGACTTCCATTCAACTGCCTTGATGGGAACTTCGTATATTTATCAGGTAAAGCCTGGTTTCACTACAATCTGTTTTTCTATCACTTCTGAAAAAGAGAAGTAATGAGGCACTGGCCTTGAAAGCCAAGCGAAATATTCCCCTGGCATAGCTGTTCTGAAAAAGCTCCATATGCTGGCAAAACAAAATCTATTTAGCAGCTTCTTCTTTATCTAGTCAAAGAAGAACTTTTTTTCTCTGGGGAAGGGATGGTCAATCTCTCATTTATACCATCTGGAGACACTGAGCCCAGACTCAGAACAAAGATGTGGTCCTCTGGAGGCCTAATTGTAAAGACTGACATAAGGGAGTGACACTTTCATTTGCTTCTGTGTGCTGTCACTTAAAATGAAGGGATCACAAAATTTGGTATAATCAGAAAGGGCGAATCCCAGTGCAACATGTTAGATATCCTCCATTATTGTTCAGTTTAATAAACAGCTATTTTAGATTTGGCTACGCACAACTGCCTGTATCAGGAATTACAAGAAAATATAAACAGGAATAAAGAAAGTATTTTATAATGTAGGTGTCCATATCAGGTGATGAAGTCAAGAAACATGTAAAGTTATTTGATTCTCAAAGTTTGTAGCTTATTCTTTTCGAGCTTGAGAATTTCTGTATCTTAGTGACTGTCAAAGGCATGAAGCAAATTAGTTAAGACAAGGTTTTCTTGAGCTTAGCCTCATTTTGTCATCCTCTAGCATGACTATCTCCCCCCCCTCCCCCTTAGTCTGTAGATGATTATAAAATTAAAGTTTGAATTAGAGAGATGACTGGGCCATTGAAATACTCAATGACACACAGAGCCTATAATATATTTTTGCTTATACGTAGTTATGTATCTGTGAATGAGTATACATACAAATATGCACTTTATACACAAAAAACAGTATACCGCCTGACGTGTGTTTCTTCTAGCCTGCAAGACAAATATTACTGATCATAGCTGAAAAGGTTACCTGGATCTGGGCTCTGTTTCCAGCTGTTATATTAGATATTGTCCAGCATGCTTCCTTTTTGATAGATTCTTTTGGGCTGCTTAGCAAGTGCAGTAAACTCTGCAGGGCTGAACAATTCAGAATTACCTGAATACAAAAGAAAAACATAACAAAACAAACAAACCACACCTTAGAGGAAATTTACAATAAAGTATCACAGGAACAGGGAATATTGTCTTCAAAATTGTAAAAGCATACCCCATCAGACGATCCCAAAAAGTTAAAAAAACCAAAAACCTCAAACAAACAAAACAAAAAACCAGCAAGAACTAAGAAGCAAATGTTTACAGGAAAGCTAAAGAGCAAAACAGCTGAGTAACTCAGGTAAGACATCATGCCTTCATTATGATTTCAGTGTCACCTGCATACAAGAAGATACTAAGCCCATTATGCCCGAAGAAGAATAAGATGACAGTATTTTTCTGTTGTCTTGTTTTCTGTATTTTTGAACAACCGGATCTCCAACTACTTCTGTTTTCCACATCAGCTGGCACAGTGGGGCAGACTGTTGCCAGTGTTGGGTCCAATGACATCATAAATGGGCAATTCTTAATTAAAAAATTCTCCAAAATTGTCAAAAATTGCGATTTCACAGAGCAGAAGAATTGCAGGAAAGTCTGCATTTCCAAAATAAAAATTTTGAGTGCCCAAATTACAAGAGAAAATGCCCCAGAAGAGGGACATTACAAGACAGAATCCTCTATTAGGTCACGTGATAGTGAAGGGCTTTTTGCCCCTCTAAAAGGGCATAACAAGATTCAATGACTGAAAAATGAATTATGTTATTATTAAATTTCAACTTCCTACAAATTAAAAAATTGGAAGAGCCTACCAAGAAGCATGGTAGTTTTGCCTTGTATGGCAAAAGCAGACAGCTTAGAAAGAACAGCACAGTGCAGAATTTTATGAGAAATTCTTCAGTTTGTCAGCTGAGGTCAAAAGGATGAGAGATTCAAGCTAAACTATGGTGATGACTTCTGATCATGGAATCTCTGGACTGAATTCCCTTGCTCATATCCACCACCATTTCCTCCCCCCATATTCCTAAAATCTTTCTACTCCAATTAAGATTAAAAAAGCAAATACTATGGTTTAGCACTGTATCGGGTATGTGCTTCAAGTATTTTTTCTTCATGCATACCATCTACGGTTTTGTCCATCTCCAAGCATTGGCAATAGTTAATAGTTAAAAACAAGATCTAAAGTAAAAGCAGGTTTGCTCTGAGGCTGTACCGAGAAGTTTTCAGGCAAGTGACTTGTATGTTGCATTCATATTAAAAATGTTTCAACTGTCAAAGCTGGACTCTTCCCTCTGATTCAGGATTTTTACAGGCATTCCTGGGCACCTCTGGCATACAGCACAATCTGCAGGGCAGGACTATCAAGCTATCCTACTTAAATAGCTCTCTAATAATTTTAGGAAAGCTTATGGTATGCTCCTCAAAAAATTGTGCACAACAAAGAAGTTTAAACATTTTCTTGAATTAAAATCTAATTTATACAGTATTTAATAACCTGCATTACACGTGATTTATTGATCCCTTGTGGTTTTGTTCTTAATGGAACTATGAAACCACAAAACACACCTCAATCATTTTTATGACTGATCTGCAAAAATGCCACTGGAAAAATACAAGAATGCCTATGCAATTCAGGCACACACAAAATATTCTAACAATCAAATGATCATGTTAACCTCCTCCTAGTGATTATATATTCAGTGTCCTGCTGCTGCTAACTTGTCTTTATCTCTAATCTCACCGTCACAGAACTACAGAATTCCAAAGGATATATTTATACAAACCAAAAAACAAGCATTGAAAGAAGCCTCAAGATTAGGAACCTAGATTTTAACTTCTGCATAATTTACACAGAAGGCGTAATTTAACACTTTGAATGAGGAATCATAAGCTTTGTATATCTACACCTCACTGAAAGCATCCTTCTCCACACTCTTCACGTTGTCTCACACCTCTAGCTGTTACCACTGCCTCCTGGATGTCCATTTCACTGCCTCCACTGCACACACCTCCCCATTCACAGCTGCTACCGCTTCTTTGATACCATTTCTGCCATCAGTTTACTAAAATAACAGCCCACGACAGCAAGCCTCTTTGAGCCTGTCACTTCAATCCAATTTGGCTGTGCATGTCAGGCAGCTCTGCACCACACAGGCATGCTTTTTAGTTTGTGATCTAGAGATGGAAGCCAAGAGCCAGTAAAGTTTCAAGAGCATTAGCCTACTCTGTACTCTTCCTCATTACCAACTGAGCCTCACAAAAGGGTGTCAGAATCCACAAAGTGGGAAAAAGCCTTTAACATAAGGTACCACAGCAGAAGCCCATAACTGGAGCTTCTGCTCTACATGTAAAAAGAGACTGCCACCAGTCAGTGGATCACAGGTAACACATGTGCAAGGCACGGACTCTCTGCTCCCACAGATTTTAAAAATTGGTGGGAGCCGCTGCCTCTTGCAAAACCTACCAAGCGGCAAGGTGACAACCTAGGGCCTCTGAAGCATCATGTTTCCTGGCTCCCAGTTTAATTTCAATACAGCAGTGAGAGTCACTGCCTCCTACCAATGCTTCTCCAAACATGTGCCCAGACACAGCTACATACCATCCGAAATCTGACCAGACACTCATTTTTGGTATATTCCAAATATATATATATTTGGTATATATAGAGACTGTCAAGCATCAAACGTGACTAGCCTTCAATAGCCATATCATGCACATCATTCAGCATAAAATTCACGTAAGAGACAGACTTGCTTTAAATAAACCAGAAAAAAAAAAAAAACCACCAAATCCTCAAATGGTATTGCATAGCTATATACAAATCCCAGCCATAGCTATATAAGAACCAGCAGCAGTTCAGGACTGAACACAAAATCTATGAAAAGCACCACATGCTTTAAGGCAACTAGTGTCATCAATCCTCCACTTTCAAACTCCAAAAAGAACAAGAGGAGTGCTTGTGAATAAGTTACCACAACTGACAGAAAGATGAACTGCAGCAGGACATGAGAGAAAGTGCATCCATACCTGGGTCTGGATATCATCTCCTGTGACAATGTTCCCCACAGCTCGTAAGGCAGGAGATACAACTTTGTAGTCATTGTGCCTGAAATTACCAAGGAAAGATTTGTGTTAACCATCCTGAAGCATTTCCATCTTTACATTCTCAAGGAAGGAACATCCATCAGCCAGTGGAAAACTTCCCTGCTAAACCTGACTTAACTCTCACTATCTGAATCAAGACACTCTGTTTTTAAACTAATGGTAAGTCTTTCTAGGGTTTCTAAATATTTAGGCCTTCAGCTATCATAGAGCAGCATAAAAATAAAATATGAGATTAAAAGAATACAAGTACTTCAGAGTATAGGCATCCTTGGGAGGGAAAAAGTTATGTGCTTTAACTACGATAGACACATAGGTAGCATGCGTGAAGGCAGAGCATGAGACAGAGGAACACAGAGAGAAGCTGTGTGTTTAACCCATGCAGTTGTTTGAGCATCTTCTGTCATCATATGCACCCTCCCATCATCATTAATCCAGGATTGGAATAGAACGGGTGAAGTAAGGAATTTTTTTCTCAAATGAAAACACTTCTTTACAAAAAGGTACCTTAGGTAATACATTCTATTCATTAATTGAGCATCAGTTTCGCTTTAATCTGAAAAGCCTCAATAGTCTTATTTACATCACTGAAAATCCTTATTTCTTAAGTAACTGAGTGTTCCATGTCCTTCCCTTAGACCTGAAGAAATGTCTCTGAACAAGGCTAGTCTCCCTGACCCCAACTCCCCAGCGTGAGTATATTTTTACAGTAAGGTTTAAGAAATTATTTACCTTTCAAGTCCCTGGTACTGTCAATTCTAGTAAATTTTACTATTTCTTACATTTCTATCTTTGATATCCTTCAGTAGGCAGTTATAACATGGTCTTCAATGGCACAGAGAAAATTCCAGTATATGTTATTGATTTTACAAAAAATGCAGCTGTTCGGTGCAGGAAAAAAATCTCTTTAAGAGATAGCAAAACTAGTAGAAGAAAAGTTCCATTGTTTCTGTTAGTCAGAACAAATAGAGAAGACTGAACATAGGCAAGTAAAATTAAAACTCAGATTTTGCTTTTTGGAAATTACTACATTTGAAGACATATCTAATTAAACTTCTTATTGCTGGAACTTTGATTTTAGGGAGAAGAGTGGATAGTACATTCGTTCAGTACAAATTTCTTACATCAGCAATTCCACAAGTCTTCTGCAGACTCCTGCATCAATCACAGCCTGGATTTTATCATTGGGGCCATCAGACAAATAGGACAAAGCCCAGCAGGCATCAGCTAATACATCCGTATCATTGACGAAGAGCAGCCAGGAAAGCACACTAAGACAAGGTGAAACCTGTAAGACATTAAGGGGAGATACATACATTGTGCAATTAAAAGTGCCAGAAGATCTATTACCATGTCAGTTAATTTTGTATGTTATATTATACGTATTATAGGACATTATAGGCCTAGGCACTGGCACCTCAAGGTTCAATACTCAAAAAGTTTCAGACCTAGGTAGCACTTCTGTGCAGGACTGAGCTACGACTGTAGCTACATGAGTACAGAGGAGCATGTCAGCAGAAAAGCACTATCAGAATTCTTCAGCCTCTACTATACAATGGCTGGCAACTTCAACCCAGACTTGTCTGCTAAGATGTGCCATACTTCGCACTACAGCAACCAAGATGTACAGAGTTTTGTTCTGCTGTGGGATGGTCATTTCCAGTACAGGAAAAGTAACAAAAAGCTAGGAGGCAGCTATATTAAAACAGTGGTTGTGAATGTCTGCCTAAAGGACTGAATACATTCAGCAGCTCCACCTGTAAGAAGCCCATATGGTGTTTCAGAGAAATTCTGAAATATTTCTTCTATTTAGTTTAAGTTTCACCACCCTTATTGCTTATTTGACTACCACCTCAGAATGCATTTCCTTTCAAAAAATCTCTTACCTTGGCAAAATCTGGGGGAGGATTTTTCCCTCTGCAGAGGTTGGATAGAGCCCATACAGCATTTCGGGTCATAGTGAGACGGTTCTGTTTTGAAAGCAATCTAAAACAAACCAACAAAAAATTCCAACCTTTGATTTTTAAAAAATTAAAAGCCAAGCAACCTGGCAGCATCAACTGCATGAATCATTAAAATAAACTCAGGCCTACATTTAAACATACAGAGGGGCAAAACATGCTAGATTTATTTTTTTAAAAAATACACCCTGAGGAAAATCATGCTTGATGGCTGGATACTAACACCCTGCTAGACACATTAGTCCCAGGATCCCAACAAGAACTATAACCATTACACTAAAAGTGTGTTCATTTAATAGCTTAGATACTGATGTGACAGATTAACAGTCAAAGGTGCAGGAACTGTGACTAAATTACTCTAAGTAGAAGGATGTGCAGGTATTTTCGGAGAGTACTTGCTCCGCTGAACCGCATTTTTATGTCAATCTCAGACTATCAGCCCCACTTGTACACTTCTACACTTCGGTACGTTAACTAGAAGAACAAAACTTATCCTCAGAAAACATGAATAATCAGGTTTAGGGTTTCCCAGACATCCAAGACAGTCACATATCTCCCAGCAAGCACTGCTGACAGACTTCCTGCGCACACTAGCTCCAGTCCCTGCATACGAGAGCCTTGCCCACTGCATTCTTGTTAAAACGGAATTCCAGGCCACCCCAAATCAGTCTCTTTCCACAGCTGTTAAGGGGTGGCATCCACACACCAGCTGCAGGGTTCAACTTCTACTCCGTAAGGCGCAGGGAACCCACCAGTGCGGTGAATTGTAACACCGACAAGGTGTTTTCCTGACAACTTGAGAAATGACTAGCCATAGTACTCTTTGGCCTCGGAGGAATGCAGTAAGGTGGGACCTAGTTTTTTCCACAACTTAACAACTCTTGTTTCTTTTTCTCATAGCCATCCTACACTGTGCCAATGTCTTTATGAGAGCGCTGGAGAACTCCACTGCTGCAAACAGTTTGCAAAGGACAGACTGAGTAATTCCAATTTGGATGTGACAACACAAGATGGTGTCACTGTTTCAGCAATCATAATAAAGTCCTCCAGCAGAAGACCGTCAAGATAATTAGCAGACTAAAGAAATAACACACAACAGGAGGGTTAGAGACCTGGATTTGTTCAGCCTTAGAAGGAGCCTTTGTAAGGGGAAATAAAACTGCTGTCTACAACAGTTTAACAGGGGGATACAGAAAAGAGGAAGCCAGATCCTTCTCAAGGGTGCACAGTGACAGGACAAGAGGCAACTTGTAAAGTCACAAGGTAAAACTGAGAACATTGTTTTTTACCATGCCATGGTCAATACTGCAACAGGTTGCCCCAGGTGGCTATGGAATCTACCTTTGATGTTCCAAATTTGACTGGTTAAGTAGTTGAGCAATCTAATCTGATCTCACCTGCTATGAAGAAAGGCTTTGACTAGATGACCTCCAGAGGTGCCTCTCAACTTATTCTATGACTCTATAATAAGCTCAGGCATCCACCCACTCTGTAGAGTAAAATAGTTCCAGCTTAGCTGCTCCTAAAACATGCTTCCATTTTAGCTCCATTACAAAAGTGGTTCAGGAGCCCCCATTAAAAAGTCTGATTAGTCCACAATTAAAAAATAATAAAAATAATTCTTCTTCAAGGGAAAACAAACTTCAGTCTTATCAGACACATGAGCAAAATTCTGGAAAACATATTAAAACAGACTTACTGCAATAAAGGGGGCAGGATATTACAGTCCAATACATAGTCTCTGCACATAGTGCTGTCTCCAGCAATGTTGCCAAGAGCCCATACTGCCTGCAATGAAAAACAAAATAGTAATTGCTTTTATTCTCACAATTCAACCAGTTTAGCGTATGTATTAAGAGTGGGAAATACTCTGTTCTCACTGTTAGATCCTGGACAATGTACAGAAGGGGAATGCATTCTGGTTGAGTTATTACATATGTACACCCAAGCTCATTATATGACTCAGATCTAAGAGGAATACCAAAACAGCCAACAAGTATGTCTCCAAAGACTTTGCAGGCAGACATAGTCTTGCTCTGTCCACAATATAAGAGATGAGCTTATCTCCTCAGGCTTAGTAACATACTAATTCTACACTCCTCCTGGTTCAGAGCTGGTTCAAGCCCAGACATTCATAGCACAGGTCAAGCAAGTTTCTATCTACCCAAAAATGTTTATGTGGAACAGCCCATATTAGTATTTCCTAAGAAGCCATAAAAGCATGCGTTGTTTACACAGTCATATTAAGAATGCCAACACCAACTAAGATGAAAATGAGAATCTATATGCACGATAAACCAATACGCAGGATCAAAGAGTTCAGATGGGCACTGGCATATATCCTTTCAGAGAAAACTATACAAGGCAGAATCAGTGTTGCCTATTAAGACATATGCATGCCAAAATGCAAGGACATGTATTTTCTCCCTTTGACATCAGTACTAGTGTAACCCTTCATTTTGAGAAGAAAAGATCTAAAATACCAGAAGATAATTAAAGAAGCATGAAATCCATCTTCTGTACTATTATGAGAATAAAAGGTTTAATTGCTTTTGACTCATACATTTGGGTCAAGTGGTGTTTTTGATATCACTGTCCACTAATATGAGAGCTGTAACTGAAAAAAAGTAGAAGTAGTCTATATGAAGTATAAAAAATATTTTATGAATTCCATGTGATTTATAGACAATATTTTGTCACACAAGAAGCTGTATGAAACTCACACTTGCTATTTATTTCAAGTTAGCAGAGGTTTAAGCGTCATATCAAATAGATACAGGTATCTGCTTATTTGGGATGACCCATACAATGTCTACACAACCACTGGAAATACTTCCAGTACTGCACAGAGAGGACAAAAGCAATCTTATTTATCATTAACAGCAGCTGAATGTCCTCCCCAAATTTCTCTTCAGCTGAAGACTATGTATTTACTTGCAGAAAAACACGTTATAGTGCATAACGATTTCTCCAACAGAACATATGTAAGTTCCCTCACACAAAATAAGTACGTTTTTCTCTCCATATCTCTACTTGAAATAAATTACTTCTCTAAAGAAATTGACAGAATAAGCCACATTTGTTACCTAAAGGAAATTCTCAGATAATCTGAAATAAACTTATCTATTCATTATCCATATGCCAATTGATTTGTGGCATAAGCTTTCTACTGTAACACATTTCTAAACAGTGGCAAAAAGAGGCTACCTTAAAAAAAAAAAAAAAAAGATTCCAACCACTCTAGAGGCCCAAAGCCACTAGCAAATCCTGCAAAATTAATACAGGTAAAAGCAAATGTATATAAAAAAAATGTAAACACAGATGTCAGCTTGCTAGATACCAAATAAAAAGACAGCTCCTCTGTACCAGTATTACCAATAACACCATAGATAGATCGGAAGTCCCAACACTGCAAGTTATTCAGGGACTAGGAGACTATTCTAGGGAAGGATTAGTTTGCTTTGTTCTTCTATTGTTTTCCAGGCTTCTGCTGTCAGCCACAGTCAGAGACAGGGCACGAGGCTATACTGACCTTGGCTGCGAAACAGCACAGACATTACTACACAATGTCCTCCCAAAACTGATCTGCATCATGAAAATCTATAATTCTTAGTATTTTACAACTGTTGTGACAACAGTTTATCTGATCCAAAAGTATAACGTTGGGTCTGGAAGCCTCATGGACTCAAGACAGAAGGCAGTTACTGGAAAAATTTAGCTTAAGAGATAGAATGCCACCTCCTGCAAAATGTCATTCATATCAGAACTGGAAGAAGCCATGCTCGTGGCTCTCTGCAGTGCCTGTATTTCTGCAGCAATGAGAAGCCCAAGGAATGAATCAAAGATCTCAGCTAGTTCTAAATGAGTCTTGTGGGTCTTCTAAAAATATTTAGGGGTGAAAAAAGTTAGAATTTACAATAATTTCCTTTTATTGAACATGTAAGTAACTTTGTATGAAGATACAATCTCCTTGCCTGGACACCCTAACACACGTTAAAACACCCTTGGAAGCTGTATGTCATTTGTGTATGGATTTTGTTTCTGCCATTATGGCAACATCTATTTTTAGGGTTGACAGTGATAATCACTTAATCCAAGAATCTATTCTGACCCCGAATGACAGACTGGTTTTGCAACAGCAAATCTCACATCAAAAAGCCTGACCAGAGAAGTCAAATACCATGTCACTGCTTTCCCACTCTTGATTTTTTTTTTTTTATGGCAAGAGAAGTCTGGCCAAGTAGTCTGCTATCAGAGGACCTGGTAAGAGAGGATGTTGCAAGAAATCCTTGCCATCCTAATGACTGATAGTACACAAGATGCAAAGAAATTGAAATATCTTTAGAAAAATATACAAGGTTTCATTTAACAAGGAAGAGGTCTTTCCTTAAGGAATTCCTTCAGTTCTGCGATAAGTGAGGAATGCGAGTCAAGCTCATTTAAACTGTTCTCATCAGACAATGCTACAAATACAAAGCTCTGTCATGGCTCCCACAGGCGATGTGAACAGTGACAAGTGTATTCAAGGTTTGTTTGTCTGAATCATGTTCAGTGATTTCCATTGCTGCTTTTGTGCATTCCTCAAGATGCAAATGCCTTGCCTGCCATAACATTTCAGCTTCTTTCTATACATCCCAAATGTTTTTATCTTCTTTTCTGGATAGTTGCAGAGGTAAAAAGGGTATTTAATTCCATTAAATGTCAGTTTATTAAATCCAAAAAATACTTGACTCTAAAAAAAATTCCATTTCAGTACTTTCCAATATCTACATCCAGACCCGAAGATGAAAAGAACTTGTCATTTTGAGATTTGTAGTTTGACTTTTTAACCAACATCTTACATAGCAAAGTTGTGTGTAAACTGAAAATGCAGACGCTGCCTTGCCAATTGACAGCATCATTTTTTATAAACCTCTATAAATTTCCATTTATTGTTAATAGTGGAGCAGGGATCGTTGCAGGTCTCCAGTTTATTGTTACTCATTATTAAACTCCAGTGTTTTTTCCTGCAAGTGCTAGACAACTTCAGTAGCAACAGTAAAGTGCAAGTTTTGTAGGGTACTGTTGAGCCATATGGTGCCCTCTGTGAATAATCCACGTGCTCTCTGACAACCCTTCCCCTGGATTCTGAAGGCCCTCAGCCACTATCTCATTAGGTCTTTGGATATTGAAGCCAAGTGCTAAACCAGCCACCAACAGCATGTAGAGCCTGTGCCTCTTGGTGGAGAAGAAATATTATGAAGTGAGAACCAACACTGTCTCTACTTCTGGCTGCTGACTTGGGAAATGAATCTAATGCTGCGGCGCAGATGGTGAAGATCAGCTTGCACACAAGCGTGACTGGAGAAGTTGACACAAGGAAGTATACCAGAAGGCCAGATTCCTAGGACATGACTCCTACTATGTACCAACACAGTAAACACCTTTCTTGCAGTGGCTGGAGTGGTCATAGTTACTTATTTCTCACACCTCACGCACCCAAACAGAGAAAGTAGCTCATACTTGTGCCTCAACTGTTCTTCGTGATTCTGAATACTCAGACCTAGTTAGGAGAACTGCTGACAGAAAAGCCAAACAGAACCTGGACACCAGATTCACAGGTAACCTCTGCCAAACAAACGATAGTCACCAAAAGAACAGCAATACAACCAGAAATGGAAATATGCTGAGGGGAAAAACATGTTGGTTGCTTTAGCTGAAAACACAAATGTTCCCAAAGGAGAACAGGGCAGCTGGGAATGCTCCTGCCACCGGCTGTCCAGCAGAGCATAATGACACATATCTACCACTGTGAGAAAATCTCAGTAGTATCAGACAGGGAACATAACGCCTTGCATGGTTTTTGAAGGAAATTCAATGTTCATCAAGGAAACCCAAGTTGACATCTGGGTTTTAAATACCTCAGCGAGGGAACACAGCAAAGAACTGAAAGAACTGCAGCTAAGACAGTGCTGAAGCTAGATCAACCGTAAGCATGTCTAAAGGGCTTTGATGGAATCCTTCAATGTAAATAATTTCTGGCTGGCACAGATAAATTTCTAAATGTCTTTTGAAAGAAAAAACTGTGTAAGTGGAAGAAAGCTAGGACATAAGCCACTGACTAAATCTAAAACTCAGTACACCAAAAAGAGAAATGGGGAAACGTGGGGAGATGTAGCCAAAGTGTTTTTCATGAACAATGGAGATGTAGCTGCTGTAATAAACTCAGATTCTTTGATGGGAAAAAAGGACGCCAAATGGTTTGACCACTGATCACAGAGAAGACTGATATACAATCCAAGAAAGACTGATACACAATACAAACAATGGAAGAGTTAAAGGATGGTAGGGTAATCAAACATCAGCCTGCACAACTTAATGGAAAACAGATTTTGTAAAAAGACATAAGAAATAATTTCACTAAAATACATGTTGTTTAACAAACATAGTTATAAAGATTCCCTCACACAGACTTCTACAAAGCTGCCGATTTACAATCACACTAGACTCAGAAACTAGCATATGCCAAAGAAACAGTGCAACACATTAGATAAAAACTGGCTTATAAATATGAAAAATAACTGTTGGGAAAACATGACTGGATAAGGTAAATCCGTATCTGTTCCTGAGCCACTGCTAAAGGAAGTTTGAAATAAAAAACAAATTCAATGGTGTAAGTCTCTAAGATTGACTTACTGTAAGACAAAAGCAGTGGATAATGATCAGCCAGTAGGTCAAATTAAAATAATATTAAATATTACTTTTAAGTTTATGCTATGCTACATATTCACAATTATATTACCGCTTTATTAACATTTCCTTCTACAGAATTACTATCCCACTTAGCACAAAGAATGGCTTACTAGACACAGCCTTCAATATTTCTTTTTCTCTTCATCCTTTACTGTATGGTTGTAGGGCTAGCTTCTGGCCCATATGGCTTGAATGTGTAGTCACATTTTCTGTGTTCTCCTGTATTTTTGTAATTTGTTGCAATCATAGCAAGAGTTGCTTGCAAAGAATAATCTTCACAGTACTACTGTGAGAAGCCAAGAATCATCATTTTATAGGGGAGAAAATTATGGCCAAACATCTCCCAGTTTCAGAAATCCAGCACCAGATCTACTCAAACCAGACCTAACTACAAAAGTTACTTTCTAAAGTGCTGAGTTGTCTTCAACTACAAAATGAAATGGAAGTAATTCACATTGAGCATTCAAAAAACCACAGAACTTGTATCCACTTACTGAAAACTGATATAAGCAAATTGTCCAGCATCAGACAATAAGCAGTAGACATTTATCTCAGAAACATGCAATCGCCTTGATCGTAAGCATCTCTTTGCTTTTCTCCTTCATTGACTGTAATTGTTCCAACTTTAACAAACAGGGCCACAGTGTGACAAATAACAGCCTCCTTTACTAGCCACTGATTTGTTACCAGGGCCACAATCTGTACATATACTGAATGAGGTGAGAGTGATGTGCAAAAATACTATGTAATTGTGTACTAATGCTATCCTGTAATGCAGAAGTACGAGAGCTAACTTTTAAGCGCTTAATGATTTTTGTCTTAGTAGATGACATGGTGAAGTGTTTGGGGGTTTTTCAAAGCTGTTGGAAAAAAACGTAATTTCTTTCATGTTGGCCTGCATTAAACCCAAAGTCAGCTGTAAGCAGGGCTGCAATCTCTAGACATGCAGCACAGAAACCCACTATGAAAAGGGGTAGGTAACACTTGGCAGTGGTACATCTTCCTTCTTTAGCACAGCTTACTACAGAGGAATTTGTAACTGGTATTTAGAGACTTACTGGTAACAGAGAGATCATGGATTCAGCACCTGAATTACATAGAAAAATATTTTCCAGTAATCACAACCCACTCTGCCTGCCTGCAATCTGAACTTTAACACATCAGCAGTTTATTAGGAGGCAGAGGGGGAATGAGACAGATAAACTACTTAACTGTGGCCCCTAAGCTCTTCTGTTAATTCACACATCTTAAGGCTGAAGGCTGCACAACTCATTTTAAACAGGTTCGCTCTTCCCACCTGCTCTCTGAGCATCAGCAGGGATGATAACAACAACCTATTAAAAAACACAAGTTAGCTCTTGCACAGAAGATCATTAGGAGCAAAAAAACGGAGTAGCCCTTACCACACTGAAAGCATCAGTCATTCTGCAGGAACAGCACTATACAAGCGATGGCTGAATTTGGAAAGTAATGCCACCAATCTGAACCCTCAAAAAACACACTCTCAAAAGCATCATCTAGATAAGACTGAGGGGATTTTCACATCAGCAGAACATAGCATTTATCTGCCATTTTGGCAAGCTCCCTATCACATTTCTAGTTTCTACAACAACAGACTTATTTCCTCAAAGAAAGCTAAAAAAATAAGGATGAAAAAATACTTATTTCCTTTACTATCATTTTCTCAAGCATCTCAATTCAATTTCTCCAAAAAAAACCTTTTCAAAAATAATTCAGCCTGAGACAGACCACTGAAAACTGAAAGTTGCAGGGTGGAAGAAGTAGTAACCTATAAAACAACTGAGAAGGAAAAAAAAAAAAAAAAAAAAAATCTGTTTTGTGGAAAATGTTAGGCAACCTTAAGTACAGGTGGTACATTCTGAGCCAGCTATAAGAAAGAAAGGCAAGTTACACAAAGCGATCCAATGCTTATAAGTTGGGACTCCTCCAATCATGCATCTCAATACAGCCAAATGCAAGGTCAGACATCTAGGAACAGAGAATAGAAGTCACACTTACAGGATGGAGAACTGAACCCTGGAAGTCAGTGACTCTGAAAAGAACAATGGATCATATTGGATAATCAGCTTAACCTGAGCTTGCAGCCAGCTTCAGTGGCAGAGTCCGCAAAGACATCTTGGATATTTACACACCAAAGTACCAAGCAGAAATGAAAATGAGGTGCTATCTCTGCAAACAGCATTGCTGGAAGAATGCTACTGGAATATCCAGTGCTTGTAATTTTACCATCACAAAAAAGATACTGAAACAAAGAAACATTCAGAAAAGCGTCACCAGAAACCAAACCATCAGAGAAATGCCCTCATAATGAGAATTCAGAAGTTAATTTCATTTGCTCAAGAAAAGCTTAAGCTATGATCTCTAAGTAGCTATAGCAACAAACAGAGAGCTTGCTAATTGACTTGTCAATGAAATAAAAGCAAACAACCTCGACCCAAAGCTAGTCAAATTTGTACAGTAAAGGTACATACTTTCAAGTTAGGATTAAGATTAACTGAAACTCTATTTGTTAACATGATTAATATTTCATCACCTTAAGTCTTCAAAGCAAGATTACATTCTTGTTCAAACAGAAGTTATGGACCTCATGTGGAAATTAGTGAGTCAAATGTTTGGTCTGTGCTTTACAATGACCTCTTTGGGCCTTCAAGAATATTAACCTACTCTGTAAGGAACGTAGAGAACAAACTGTAATTTTCTCTGTAGAGCACAAACTATAATTTCCACTCATGCTTTATCTTCAGGAGAAAGAAGCACAAACTTTCCATCTCCAAAGCAATTTTTTAAACAAAGCTTCTTGAATTCCTCAACACAAGAGAAAAATATTAACCCATTACAGATCAAAATGCATTACCCCATTGGCTGTGGTTAAATATATCATTTCCAGAAAAAGAAAAATACAATACTTGCTTAGATATTGTAAGACATGCTAGGTAGAAAGGAACTGTTGTGCAAAACTGCCAAATACTACATTTCCTCTAAAGGCTTTCTTACAGGACAGCCCTATTCCTTTCCGGGGAAGGAAAAAAACCAAAACGAAAACAAACCAACCCCCCTACACCAAAAAAAATAAACAAAAACCCCCTAGAAACCACACACACACCAAACCCAACACCATTCTTAAATCTTTACCTGTTCCTGCACATCTTCAAACTCTGAACTAAGCAGCTCTATGAAGATGGGGACGGCTCCTGCTTGGATCACTATTCGAGTCTGAAGGGAATTTCCCGAGGCAATATTTGTCAGCACCCATGCGGCTTCAAACTGTAAAACAAAATACAAAAGACAGTTTACTAGAAGCCTTCTGTGCCACACCATAAATGAAGACTAGATGTCTTTAAAAGACAGAAGGAATTGGTGTAAGGAAAGCATGAGATATTAACACAAACAATTTGCAAAGTAAGAATCAGAACTATAGAGTTAAAGTTACCGATATCAATTGAAATCAAAATTTGCAGAAGATCCTTATGCAAACAAGATCAGGTTTGCTGTGGCTTTTCAAATAATCTTTTTTGCTATGCAATTATATTACCTTTGGCCTGTTCTACTGCCTTTCCTTACCGACTAAGAACCTATACACACAAAAATGAGTCTTCCCACAAGACATCGGATACCTGCATTCACTGAATCAGCAATGATCTTCCTGAAGATGCATGAAAAGACGTGATGGATATAAAGCAAATAAAAGCCACTAAAAAAACCCCACAACAACAACAAAAACAAACAAAACCCCCCAAAATAAGTTAAAAAAAAAAAAAAAGGAAAGGAGGTTTCAAACAAAAAACAAAAAACAACCAACTTTGTGATCACAGTCTGGTAGAATTCTGCAACTACAGCGAAGTACTCCTCTCCAACTCTGGTGATTGGTATTACTGTATGATGATTTACTCAAGACCTGAAGCAAAACTGAAATCCTGAATTAACACTTTGCATCTCTTGATTTAGCTGTTTCTGTAATTTATTTTTATTTTAATCTCAACTTGTGAAAGCATTAACTTTTTAAGATGAAATGCAAGTTTTAACACTACCTGCTACAGAACTCAGAAAATATAGATTCTAAAAATCTAGATTTCTGGTAGATTTCCACATGCTTTTCAGTCCAAGAATTATTACAATACACTAGCAAATTTAAATCCTATCAGATACATTCAAAATCTAGAGAATGAAGACTCATAAAAGTTGAATGAAAAGGCAAAAAAAAAAAATCAACAAACAATAAAACTGGAAGGTTGCATGCTATAAAAGACGAATTTTGATATTACTAATAAATTTTATTAAACTGATGTTGATCTGGCAGCATTCCAGTGAAAGTCTTGATATACTTTCCAAGACTAGCTGTCTCTGAAGAGCAGCAAGGACTTATATTTAGGATTTACTAATAAAAGCACCTTCTGCTAAAGGGACATACATATTCCTGAAATGGGCCTGAAATAAGAACTCAACAATTAAGCCTAGGCTTGTAAGGCTTTTGTTTTCTAAGTGTTCTTAATTATTAAAGATTTTAGTTTTAAAAATACAATTAATTCTGCCCTCCTAACCAACTAAAGGAGAAATTATCTTCTGTTAAGATGTGATCAGAATAAACGATTCCAAGACATATCGTTGTAATACACAAGGAATATGGGCTGCAATAAAGCAGAAACACACAATGCCAAAGCTGCAACACTCATTGTTAACGAACCAGGAGCAAAACGTTCAGGCCGGAGCTTAAGGCCAATATAAAATGTACTTGCTTTGCTGTAATTTTACTTTCTCTGAAGTGAGTATCCAGTGTTTTGCGATGCAGTATAACAGGATTACTAGTCATCTCTCAACCACAGAGGTTTCTTACTCATATTTTAGAACGTGCCCTTTGGCTTCCACCAGGATGGTTGCTACCAGGTTAGATTATTCTCAACTCAGACTCACACTCTCTCCAGTCATATACCCATAACAAAGAAAAAACACTATGCATAAAAAGATTAATCAAATTTAAGACCAAATAACAGGTACTTCTTGTACTTTTCTTGCACAAATTTTTACTTGTCTTCAAGTATTTATAAAGTAAGTTTTGATTATGAGCTAATTATCTCCCCATCTTTTGTAGAACGAAGTTCTGTTAAACTGAGCTCTTCCCAAAAGCTGACTAGAATCAAGCATGAATTAGATGATGCCCTTGTGTGAACACCACTTAACATTTCAGATGGTGTAAGTTACAGAAAGGTTAGCTGAGTGACAGTTTCTCTCCTCCATCTCCACTGTGGACACCTGATGCTCTGGGATCTATAAACTAAAGAACAGCCACATGCAAAGGCAAAGGATAGAAAAAACAAAATACTTCATCATAATTAAAATTAATCAACAGGAAGAAAACCTCATCCAAGGAATGATCTTGGTATCTCTGTGGTGCTGAAATCTTTTAAGATTTCCCTCTCCATCACAAGAAGATTTTGCACATGAGACAAATTTACTTGTTCATGTATGGTTTTACGTGATCATGGAGAAGAGGGAAGCCTTTTTAATTCTTGAAATTGCTTGAGTAAAAATTGGACAGGGGAATTCCAGACAAATTAGGCCTTCCTACCACTGATACCAGAACCCCAGTTTTTAATGGATATTCCATTGACAACACAGAAGAAAAACAGAGCATAAAGTCACATAAAGTTCCCAAGTTCATCAACATGGACCTATAGTACCTAAGCAACAAAATACTTCAGCATTTCCAGGATGAGTTGAAAATCCTTTCCTTCTACAGCTAGGCTAGAGCCAGGAATGCCTAGAACGGTGAGCCCAAAATCTACACCTGTGCCAAGAAACCCTTTTGGAAACACTGACAGAGTAAAAACAAATATTAAAAAGTGAGGTCAAGAGGAACTTCCTAACTGATCACAGCAAAAAGTCCTACCTGCAGACCCTCAACTGCCAAGCAGGCAGACAGATTTGGCAAGAAGAAGGAAAATTAACCAGTCGGAATGGAGTATCAAGAGCAATGTACTCAGGTTTATATTTTCAATGCTTTGTTACAAACTCTTTAGGACAAGCTTGGAAGTTTCAACTTTGGTTTTTGCACAGAAGGAGCAAAGGTCAATACAATACATGTTACACCAGTAAAACCATGAGAATTTGACTCAGTCTACAGTTGTTTTTGAAGTTTTTTTAAACTAGAGATGTATCTGCATTTGATGGAGTATCCTCTACCCTTATTTTCCCTTCCTATTCAAATATATCCTTCAAATATTAGGAGCTTGTTTCCCTGCATCTGCCTGTCTTAGGCTTCCATGCCAGAGCCCTATCAAGTAACAAAAGGTATTCAATATTTTTTTTTTATATCAGATCGCTTAGAAACTTTTCACTGGGGATGCAAACCAACTGGCTTAAATCTGATACAGGCTCTTAGTTACTGTCCACAGACTCCTCAAAGGTAGCCAAAAGACCTTTGGAATTCTGTGGACGTCAATTCGGAAAGTAATTCCTATAAGTTATACCTTTTCTCTAATGTGTAAGAGAAAAAAAAAGTATCAGTTTTTTGCCTATCTCCACTCACCAAAATTTGGCTTTCACATGGCTTTAACAACCTTGTTGCCTTATGCATTTTGACAGAATACTGATTCTAACCTATACATATCTAATGGTTACCTGTTAACTTTTTCCTTTTACTAGACGATTTTTTTTTTCATTTTCTACTAGCCCAGAAGAAAGAACTT
>JAVJGI010000060.1:1281401-1297574 GCA_035590275.1 Ibycter americanus | reverse complement strand
AGAGAACAAAAAAAAAAAGACAGCTGGAAATGAGACAAAGTTCCAAGAAGCAAGTCCAAGATGAATTAACCACCATTGTAGCAGACACAGCTTAGTTCTTCAAACCAGAGCAAGCAAGTTTCAAGGTTTCTGTGTTTATCTGGTTTATCTGATTCTAACTAATTTAAACTTTTTTTTATTTAATTAAAAATTTAAGTCATAATTCTAAAGACTTAAAACTGTCTTCAATTAGTACAAAAAAGACAAACACTGAAGTTTCGTTTAATCGCTTTTCATTTGTTGAGGTCTGAATTTTAAACTCTGTCTTTCTTACATGACAAAGTGTAAAGACCCTACCCAAGCAATCACACAATGCATCTCAAACATGTATCTCTCTCCCATCTCCAAAGGTCTTGCTAGAAACCCCGAAGATAAAATAGCTTTTAACCTAGTGAAAAAAAATGAAAGTACAGCTAATTAAACAAATCACTGATTTTTTTCTACCTAATTTCATCACCAAAAGCCTTTGTAATATAGGAAGATATATTTATATTTCTATACCTGTAATGTACAGTTTTCTTTTCGTTTGAGGAACTCCACAAACCTGGCCACCACTCCTGGTGTGCTTATGACTTCATCTATCGGGGGATTTGGTTCTATTTAAAATAAAAAGCAAAGTTAGATACAATTCATTTTTTTGTAGGGAAACTCTCAAATTAGTGCATCAAAATAATATTCAATGACATACTGACTCCTCTTTTCTAAGAGTGTGTTATTTTTCTATACAATACTGCTTTACCTTTACTAAAAGACAAAGGATTCCTATCTGTCACTATAAGACAACTCCAGCCTGAATTCTGAGGTAATGAGCTAACATTATTCAAAACACTAATGCACTCAGTAATTTAGGCAGACCAACTTCACAGCAGCAGTTCTGTGAAGTCACTCTGACATTCAGACGTGCAGAGAAACTTGGGTATATCAGCATATTTAAGTCATAGAGATACTGCCTACAATATTAAAACTTAAATTCAAGAGTAGACATCACATCTGCATCACCTAGTTATCTAGACTTCAAGAAAAGAAGCAACTATTACATACATCTAGCTGACATTTTGCAAAACAGAGCTTCATCCAGAAATTTACGTATGAAACTCAATCTTTATTGCTGTCAAAGTAAAAACATATGCCAGGGACGCTTCTACATTTTTCTCCAAGTAATTTCAGTCCTTACCTTTAGAAAGAAGCTTTCGGAACTTCTGGGTAGCTGAAAGCTGCTGTTCTGGACTATTGGAGAAAATCATCTCAATCATATCAGAGGTGATGACTGCACTCTAGGATTCAGGTGGGGGAGACAATGAGAGTGATAGAGAGCAAGTGGGAAAACAAAATCTGGAATTAGTGGTAAAAAAGTTACAACATTGGCTACACTAGTATCAAGTTAATCTCTTACCGAGTAAAAATCTAGATAAGACCATCATTATGGAAACAAATGAGCCATCATACATGTACATCTACATAAGCAGCATCATTCTTATGCGTAGCCTTTCTTTTCTGGAAGCCAAAATTCAAATTTTATTTAAGATATGGTAAAAAAACTACTCTTCAGAATCTCTCACCTGTATTCTTTTCCCTTTTTTTCTATCTCCCCTCCTCTAAATAAATGTAAAATTGTCAGCTTCAACAAAAGGTAGTTTAAATTGGAATAGCAATTACTGTTATACAAGAACACCACTTTGATTACACTATTATTTAGATTTCTGTAACATGTACATTTTGACTTGTTCTCTTACACCAAAATGTACGGGACCTGTCATTTTAGAAGAGCTGGCAAACCTAATGCTTGTCACCATAATCAACTAAGAGTATTACATTTTCCATAATACTGATGGTTTCCACTAATACAGCTAAATTAAATCAGCAACCTTTCCTATGCCAGGTAAAATCTGACAATCTGATCATCACATATGTAAATCCCTGTAAAGAAGCATGAGGAAAGTCAGATTTTTTCTTTCCACTTCTGATCTAAACCCTTAGACAGATCTGATTCAAACCCCTAGACAGACAGCGAGATAGATGACAGTGCTGAAAATACTTAAGCTTTGTCTGTAACAGCTAACAGCTCCAACTGTTAAGATCCTGAAATTAATGATATATTAGTAAACTGTAGTATCTATCTCAATTAGACACTCCTTTCCATACTTTTTACTGTCTACTCATTTCATATAAGCTTCTACACAAATGACTAAATGGTATTTAGGACTTGTCTGACGTTTAAAGAATATCTTGAAGAGCAAAACAGCATATACTGTCAGTGATCTACCACACTGTTTACAAGCTTTTCTTGTAATCTTGTTTCTTGTTTCGCAGTAATTTTCAAGGGTAGTATAAGCACCAACAGAAACCAAGCCCAGCCTGATTTCTATGAAAACATCATTTGCATACTCTGAATACAGACACAAGTGTGAAGATCAGTGGTCAGACTTTTAAGTGAGGATTGCACTTTCCTTAAGCCTCTCTATTACAGCCTGAATCCCTTATCATTTTTCTTTCCAGGGACAGGACTGTGGTAAAGAAACAGGGAGAAAGCCAAAAAGTCTAATTTTCATTAAAAGTTTTTTCTGTAGGATGAAATTCCAGCTTGGAAAGGAGTTTCAGGACACGCGCAGATAGATAAGCTAGGTCTAGCTGTGCTTCCAACACCCTAGCTAAAAATGGTGCCACTTGAAAGTCTACTAACAAAGTTTTCCACTGAACCCCTTTTTACTTTGTAAATTGCAATAACACATTGCCTGGTTTGTATTTTCATGTTGCAAGCATTACGAATTTCAGATTAAAAAACCCCAACACCTCTGGGCAACAGTTGATAAAATCACCCGCAACAGTGAACACCAAAACCAGGAAGTAACCAGCCTGTCTGGAGCAATGATGTTTTAGTTCATTTTCTTGAAAGCATATCCACTGAGCAACCACTCACTCTTATCCACAACATTTTTCTCTCCTGTAATCTGTTTCAGGGCAGGACACTGAGACAGGTGCTTAAGAGCTGTCCCTAAGCAATCTGAATGCCAGTTTTCATTCTTCTGGAATTCCATTCCCCTCAAGTCACTGCACAACATGCCTGCCCCTTTCAACAAACACCATACTCCTTTCTCATCACTTACAGAAGTCATCTCCATGTTGTTCATCTGAGCCTCATGGAAGCCGCCATCTGACATCACTTCCTCCTCCGCTTCTTCCTCAGCTGTTGCAACATTTCGGCGTTTAAACAACTAAAGAGAGAAAGTATTTAATACGGATTATACAGCCAATATATACACAGCATGTCAAGTTAGGCTGCAACAAAACCAACATATGCTATCACCTGAAAAAACACTAGTATACTGGCTACAGGACTCCTCCTGACAGTAAATGGAGAAAATTCAGTCACGGAGTAAATGAAAGCAGCAATGTGCTAGAATATTGGTCCCCAACATTTCTCAAAAATTCTCACCAATATTCCCTCTTCACCATTCCCTTCCATCTACAAACTATCTCTAGCTTCTGGACAATTGCTTCCTTGCAGACGATGCTGCGGCTCAAAGACCTGAAAAATTGCCATGTATAACAGATGTCTGCAGAACACCTGCAGAGGCTGGGATAACTGAGCTGCAGTGGCAAACAGAGGGCTTTAGGGTGTGATCACATGCGATTGAAATTATACTGGGGTGAACAGAATTTCATTGCTAGCACTCAGAGAAGGTACCCAGTTTGAGACGCCAGGAGGAGAGCTAGAGAGGCTAATTAAGTCTCCTCTTAATCCAGCTGCCTCACTGGAAGAAACATTAGCAATGACAAGACGGCTCTGGGGGTACTGCTTGGCCTACTGAGTTCAGGAAGCGAGCCTCCAGCACTGAACCATGTCAGATTTGCACCACCACAGACAGGCAAGACAGAGCCCTGACACAGACCTACTGTTACTCTTCTCTCCAGAGAAGATGGGGAGGAAACAGTATGCCAAAATGCTAAGTCTACAGCCACCCTAGGTCAGTGACGGGCATCCTTATGGAATGCTATTCCTTCCAACCTACTGTATGATGTGCCCACTCAAGCTCAACAAAACACATGCCCAAATACAATTTTAAACCACAGTTTACACATTGTCGAGTTATGTGAAAATTCAGAGGTTGTTTTTGTGGGGTTCTTCAGCTAAAAAAAATCCCAAACAAGGCAAAAGCAAAAACCAGGGGAATTTAAACTCCCATGAGGTATGTGCCAAATACGTAAATGAGAAATACCTGTACAAGGTCTGAAATTATAGAGCTGCAGACTCTGCTTGCAACTCCACTTCTGCTCCACTGTTAGTCCAACTAGGACTAACAATTTTCCTTAACAGAAGGAAATACTGCCACACACTATTTAGTCAACCTGTTGTAATCGGGTCCAAGAGAGGTCAAGAGGCACACATTAGACAGAAAATGACTCATTTTCCTAATTTAGTAATGGCTTTGCCAGTAAGACCAACATTCTGTGCTACCAGTAGCACATCTGGAAATGATACCTGCAGATACTGAGCAAAATCAACAAGAAATATTGCAATTCCCTCTCAGAACTCTCCCCTGCCTGTCCTTGAAAGCATCTGGTATTGACACTGTGAAAACCATGTTAAACAGATCAGATTACAGACTTGATTTACCATTCCAAACAAAAGCATATTACTATCTTCATTCTCACTCCAGAAACCTCAACATCGATGAAAAAGGCTTCATTTAACTTTGTTTAAAATTGAACCAATCCCTTAAAGCTTCCAATGAACACAACTAAGAACAAAAGGAAGATCTGTCCGGTGCTACCTGTTTCTATCAGAAGATGGTTTTCATCATGTCTTTGTCACTGCTGCTGCTTCCTGATTAAACCTGCAGAGCACCTGCCATTTTGCAAAGTGAATGAAGTAGTAAGAACTAGGGAAGACATGAGCAGGTAGAGAAGCTTCATTTCCAAGCATTTTTCTCAATTATTTTGCTTACAACATGTACCAATCGTACCACTGTAGATACCAGCTTTATGGGCATAAACATAACGCGAACTTCTGTAAACTCATAAATGAGCTGAAACTTAGAGACAGAAAACTAAGAAGAATTAGGTCAACAAAGTATTTCTTCCATCAAGCAAATCATTACTGCAACTTATAAGGACTTGGTCAGACCACCTGCTCTTTCTATTCCAGCTGCAGAGTTTCCTTCCTTGTCAACCCAGCTTGCCGCTCTTTGAACAGAGATTAAAGCCACAAGTCTGGTAGTAACAAAAAAAAAAACCAACTAACCAAAAAAACCAAACAGACACAAAACAAAACCATAAACAAAAAACAAAACAGGAGTTCCTCAATCACCTTAAGTGCAAGGTCAGACAGCTTTATTCAAATCACCTTTAAGCTGCTCTGGCCAAGCTTACACCTAAGTAAATGAGGAGCACGCACTTTAAGTTTTGTAAAGCCTGCAGAAGAGACAGTAAAATCTGCAAGTGACTGTGACTTCAGACTGACAATGTATGAACTTGGAAGGGCAGAAACAACTAAGAAGGGGCATGGGAGAAGCAAAGAGCCAGAAACAGTGCAAGACAAGACTGTTTAAGGACTGATTACAGTTATTGCAACTGTAGTACAGTACCTGTTCCTCTCTCTTTTGCTTCCGTAGCTGAAGACCTTCTTCCTCCCGCCTGCGACGCATTTCATCAGGGTTTAGAGATTTGTTCTTGTAGCTCTTCAGTCGGAAATTCTCTTTTCCTGAGGTCGTCATGATTCCTTTACAATGAAATTTTTAAAACAAGTCAGAAAAGAACTACTCTTCAACAACACGTCATTTTATATTCTATCTCAATCTCTGTAGCCATGCATTTCCAGCCACTGCCCCTTTATATCCCGTCACCTAATTTTCAATAACTTAGAAGGCGCAAAGCAAAATTTCACAGAATTGTCACTTCAGCATGCCAGTTCTTCACATCAGAACAACAAACATTTCACTCTCTGAGGGTGCAAGGTATGAATAAGTGTAATATTTTATTAAGAATGAACTAAGATCTATAAGACAAAGTATACAGCCTGGGCTAAAAAGAAAACTGCACCAATAAATCTTAACATTTCTCCACACAGGGAATTAGCCAGACTAATTATATTCCCCTGTCTTCACTCAGAACTGAAGGGGTCTTAGCTGCTTTTTAGCTTAATTCACTTTGCAAGTCAGTATAGGGGCTTTTTTGCACTCCAAATCCACATTTTAAGTTAATTCAACACAACCCTGTGTTCTTTCTATCCAGACAAGGCATACAAGGAAAATCAAATGGAGAAATTTTAGATGGGGATGGTTTAACCACTGATAATGCTCACTCCTGCCCGTGCTATTCTTGCCCTCCTCCCCACCCCCAGCCTCTAATCCTACCACTGTCCGTGCGGAGGGGCCTTTTTTCAGTCTATGATTTCCAAGGACTCTGTCTTACGTAACGTACTGGATCAGCATTTATAGCTCCCCATTATGATTTCACGTGCACAATGCTGCACTTTGGAGTTACTTAGCATAAAACAATAGCTACAAAGCTGTGTGGAAATACCACGCTCCCCCTTAAACCAATGGGCTGTGGATCAGGCCTTTACTCTTAGCACTCCATTCTGCTGCTACTTCTCTCCTTACATCTTCCTTTTAAATCCAAAAAATGATGGGAACCAAATTCTAAACATCTCTGTACTTCCATATATCTTCATACAGATGCAGAATCTCCAATACATCGTAAATATCTGCAACTCTGTAATACAAAATTTAGGAAATCATGCTCTATAAAAAGTTACTCTACAGGGCTTCTAAAGGTCTCTTTCAAATGCCCTAATGTGTTATATTAAATAAGCTACCTACCTCAAATTCCATAAGCACAGAATCCCCAGGTGATGAATGATCTCCTGTATACTTTTTACTTTAAAATGGAGTAACACAAGTGTAAACAGACTCTCAACAGCTTAGGTTTCCTATTTAAAATACAAATGTAGAATCAAGTCTACTCTAACCTCCTCTTCTTTCAGTTAGAACGAAGACTTTTGAGAGATTAAAAAAAAAGATACACAAATGTGCTTCTTATTAGAGCCTGTTTTAAAGTTCCGGCTGACAACTGTTTGTAAGAATTCTGATCAGAACTGACTCACTGAAGACATTTCAGGCATCACTTCAAGCATTACTGTATTCTGCCAACTGAGATTTAAAAAACTGTTAAGGGAAACAGAACTACTGTATTCAAGATCAGTCAATCACAGATTGCACCGAATGCAACATAAAAACCTAAGCATATCAGCAAGTCATTCAGCAGCCTAATTCTGCCAAAAAGGCTCTTCCTGAAATGGCTTTATTGGAAATAAAAGTCCTACAAAAAGATACATCTCAGAATGCCTTAAGTTCCCTACACCATTCTTAACAGCTTAGAGGCTCCTTTCTTCCCGTGTTTAGGTGCCTGAGCTTAAAGTCTTCATGTTTCTTGCAATATGCTTGGCAATAACATCTTCTTCCCATTTTTAGTTTAAGTGACTACTACCCGTATATTAAACATAAAAACTATTTGTGCAAGGATTGGATTTTAACTGTAAAAAGTTCAGTCTAACAAATCCTCAGAATACCACCTTTCTTTTGTTTCGAAAACACTTTGAAAGAAATATTTGATATGTTCTACAACTAGCAAAATGAACTCAAAAACCAGATGGACAACCACGAGCTAAAAGGACATGCCTCACAGGAAAATGGCTTTGCAGCCAACCCTAGCCAATCTGCCTTTGAACATGAACAAACACGGGCATACACAACAGCCCAGATAAGATCTCAGGCCTTCCGTGACATGGTTAGTAATTCTCCATTTCTGTCTGAAACACATCATCTCAAACTCACAACATTATATTTGCCTTTTTTGGGGATTTCAGGACTTTGATAGCTCCTGTGGTCATCTCACACCTTCATTTTCAATCCCTAAAAGTTCTTAATTTAAAGAAATCCTTGCCAGGGAACATCTTCATTTCTTAACACAGAACTTCACCTCATTTCTATTATGTAGCCCCTTTGTATGATGTTCCAGTGTTTCTAAACATCAGTGATGCCATCCAGCTTCATCATCAGCAAGTTTCCTTAGTGTATTCTTCCTTATTGTACTTATTTACCTAGTTTCCCCTCATCTCCCAACCTGTGTACTAATTGAGAGAAATTAATTTTGCTTCTGACTTCAGTAATAATTTTCATTTTCCTCTCAGAGCTCTGTTAGCCCTCTCCTGTTATACTTTACATCATTGTTTCATTTCTGGAAAATACAGGCACAGGATTTACTTGAATTCTGACTTTACCTCAACCCCTCTACCTAATGGCTTCACAAGATTTATCATCTATTTATTCCACTCCTTACAAGCCTTAGCTGCAATTTTTAGCTATGCTCATTTCTGATTTTCAAAACAGCTCATTTTGCTGACTAACCCCTTCTTCTATTTTCTGCGTAATCTGTACACTTAAAATCCTTTTAAAGTAGTATATTGTGGTTTACCTGGGAGTAAAGCCTTTCTAGAAACTCCTACCACCAAATGACTGGAAAGACAGTTTCTTCTATTAAAGGTGAAAAAATTAAGCTCCCTTCACTATTGAGAAGTTACCAATTCAAGTAGTAATGAGTTCAATAATTTGAGAAGTTACCAATTCAAGTAGTAACGAGTTCACCAATTTATTTCATACTAGTCCATCACTGGTAGTAAATAAACAGAATCCCAACACACAGTAACGTATCCATTTTATATACATGCCTATCTAACCTGTATAACTATTAAATACCAAATTATTTTCTAAAAGCAGCTTTTGTAATATCCTCAAACCAATTACTAAATCATTCTTTTACTGGTTCCCTGACTACTGGTGAAAAATTCAATGAGCCCATCAAGGATTTCATCTAACCCACACCTACTTTAGCATCTTTAGACCTATTCAGTGTGAGCACACAAATTATTTTGCTTAGGACTGAAAATACAACAATCCTAAATTACTTGTTACAGTCATCCAAGGATTGTTTGCTGTAAATCAACGCTTCCAGTTCTCAGGATGTAGCCTTTCCCCCAGACTAAACCACAGAGGCAAAACAACTTCAAATTGCCTGACTCATTTCTGCAGCTTTGTTGTGGCTTAACTGAGAATCTTTCACTGGTCACTTTAAATTCACCCATGGTAATTTCTTCATAGCAAATAGCAAACCCTGGATCTTCTCTGCACTATCAAAATTAATGCTACTTCTGGTGAAAATCTGTGGTGGTTGTCATGGAAATGTTCTACCCATCTTTTCTTTCCTAAAGATAGCATAGTATTTTCCACATTTTTTGGATACTCCCATCTACAGATAAAAACCTCTGGCAACCTGGTGAGGAGTTTTCATGGTGTATTCTTTAGATGTTTTGTGCAGCACCACTCAAACCCCGCATGACACTTCCTCCTCCTCAGTTTCACTGTCATGAAAAAATGATCTTTAGTAAAATTAAAAACACCATCTATTCCTGAATGTCTGCATTTCCCTAGGGAAATTATGATCCCCAAATTTTTCGCTGATCAAGACTCTACCAAATGCAATGCGTTCTAAGCACACGTTTCTAGAAGAAAGGAAAAGTACTGCATTTCTCCTTGACATCAAGTCAAAAAAATTCAGAGGCACTGGGAAAGGCAGAGTCACTTAGTGCGATGACCTATCCTGTCCCAAGCAATCATCTAGATAGGAACAAAAATGAACTCCCTGCCTTCTTAAATCAGATATCACCATCACTACACTTAAGGGCTTTGCCAACAGGAATGCCACGCGACTAATACTCTTGCATATTCCTCACATCAGAGGTATCCAGATGTAAAACTAAAGGCTCTACAAATCAAGACCTACATGATGTTATATATAATGCAAATGACTGAAACTAATACTACCAAATACACTGCTGATATTAAAGACTTTTAGCGACAAACCTTCCTTCTTTGGAATTTGGGGTGGGAATAAGATGGGGAGGGGAAAAAAAGTATTTCAGAAGTGTAGACCTGTACAAGAAATTCTACCTTCCAACAGAAATATATCAGAAGAGGAAGACTTGAAAATGAAGGCAGACAAGGAGGTTGAAGAGAAATTGTGTAAGCAGTTAAAAAAGTTATCTCGAAGATGCATGATCTGACATACTACCAGTCTGCATTTCCTAAGCTGCAGGTGCAGATGGAAACAACTTACTGGAGGCATACTTGTGAGCACAAGTACATACACTGTCAAACTGCTGTCTCTCCTTTAGATTGCTGCCAGAAAGACAAGGAAAAGATACAAGAGGCACTGTTAGCCATGAAAGGACAACCTGTTTTGGAAACAGCACTCTCAACGCAATTCCAAGCAGTGAGAGAAACTGGAATTGTTCATGGTAAGAAATGGTTCAGCTACACTACAAAACCTTCACTCCAGTGGAGATCTATTTGTTTCTTGGCTCTGCCATAAGACGCTAGGCCTCCTAGAGAATTAAAGTTTCTTCACAATCACGCTTCTCGACATCACACCAAATACCTACAACACAGCCTGGACAGACATCTAAGCAATTCACTGAGTAATGATTACAGGATGCATAATCTTCTGACATTCTTAGTGAGAGACCAGAAAATCTATGCAATTTAAAACACTACCCTGAAAGTAGCACTTGGTCATTCATTACTCTCATCAACACTCCCTACAAATCCAACATTTTTGCCACAAATGTGTTCTGTTCCCCGCCCCCGCGCCCCCCCCCCCCCCCCCAAGTGTAGATTTTGGGAAGTCCTAATCTGCTTTTCGGCAATTCTAAGGCAACAGGTTCGGGATGCTAACAAAAATATTTAAATCTTGTGGAAGTACACTGTCAGTTTTCTTGGAGGTGACAGACAACAAAAGGTCTTCTTAATAAAACCATGAATAATTTAGGACATAGAACAAAAAAAAAAATATCACCTGGGATTAATGTTATTTCCCCAGAAAAAATTCTAGAGCAACAACCTACACTTGCCAACATCCTAGAGAGATGAAAACACATCCAAGTCTCTACACTGTTATCCGAGGGGGAAAAAGAAAATAAAGAAAATCAGCAGACTGACTTCTCTCTTCACTGCCACCTCCTGTTGTCTGAAAAAACATCTCAAACAGAAAAACATTTTGGTGAAGCTGTATCTGCTTCTTTTGCAAAATTGTTTGACAAAGCACACAGGATTACAGGGATCTATGGGAATGCCCATCTGCAGAAAGACCTGTATCACCTGAGCAACAGGAGTGTTACTTTCTAATTTCAAATGTCTTCAGATTCTTGTAAAGCTTGGGACATTCAGAGGAAAGGATATTTAATAATCTCAACTACAAAAAGCTATCACTCAAGCACAACACAGCCAATTTCTAAAACCTTTGCTTAACTTTCTCTAGCTGTAAAATGGGAATGGGAAACACGTCTCACAGGCACCACAAAATCAACAGTTGCAGTATTTGTAAAGGCCTGCAAACTAAGTGCTGCTGATGACATATCAAAACCTAGCGCTAAGGAAACAAAACAATCATGTGAATTTCATTCTCTGTGGTTTAGGGAAGCTGCAGCAGCAAGCACCAGTGCGACTCACTAGCAGGAATGCGAGACTTCAGTTTATGCAGAACAGCAGGGACCCACACTCCCAGGGCAGCCATCACACAAGAACGATGGAAAAGAAACAGAATCCCCACCTTCTGCTATCCGAAAGGCCGGAAGATTCAAGAAGCTTCAAACGTAACTTAAGAGCCGCAGCTAAACATGGATAGAATATATAGCCTTGAAAGCCCTGATTTTTAGGGACTTTCTGTCAAAAAAATGGAGGTAAGGGGACTTCACGGGATTGCTACCCATCCCTGTATCTTTCAGATTTGCTTTATTTCGCAGGCTTCCTAGTCCTATTACGTTTTTTCCAGGTCCAGTAGTAGGTCTTACTTCACAACTGCTTCTGTTCTAGCACCTTAATAAACCTGTGAAATAGCAAACCAAATACTAATCCACCTAATCTATAGCAAATTTGGCATGTTTAGTTCGAGGCCACCTGGCAATTCAGACTTGGTACTTGCATAAATTAAAACAATCTTAACACTTCAGAAAATTAATGCAAGGCCTGAAAAGACATACAATTTTGCACAATATGGAATGTGATATTGCAGACAAATTAAAAACCTCCATACTGACTGCCGCTCAAGAGCTAACAAAAAAGGAGAAAAGAAAATCAACTGTGTTATCTGAACAGTGTTGAGGACACCTGATGTCAAGCTTGTAGGGATGTCACATTTCAACAATGTGACCTCCTCATCATCAACAAAAGAAAAAAGGGCTGAGAAGGTGGTTAAAATAAAAATAAACCACCATCATACCGAAAGTATTTCTGCAAAATGACTAATCTTGAAGGGTCAGTTAAGTATAACCCCCGCAGGTAACATTCAGAAAGATCTTCTGTGCTTACAAAAAAAAAGGTTATTTTTTTTAAGCAACACACCCAAAGTCAGGCCAACACCAGCTTGCCAGGCCCCCTGGTCTTCCTTTTTTTACACTAAAAAACACACAAAGAAACAAAACAAAAAAAATCAAGGAAGCATATTTCTGGCTGCAGCAAAAACCAAACCATAACAGAAATAGAATTACTTGACACTTGGTGCTCTCTCGGAAACTGATCTGACACATCAGCCTGTACCACTAGTTAAGTACACTGACAGCCACATAACTGGGCACTTAAGCAAATTTTTTAAAGTTTAAGGATTATGCTTTCTTTTTTTTTTTAAGAAACACCACTGAACAGATTTAGTAATGCATTCACAAAGTTTATCGGAAAACAGTTTTACTGGGGAGGTGGGGGAGCAGAGGGGAGGGAAGCAGAATCAATAAAAGATGATACATAGTGTACCTAAAAACTCCACTACACATTTATATGTTTTTTTGAGTTCCACATTTTTAAAGGTCCCTTTTGATAAGGTAGCAGATACAGCTTTCAAAGTTCCGGAAAGCTTTTAACTTGAGCAAGATGGCAAAAACCCTGACTCTCAAAGCCAGGTCAACTTAAAAGAAAAATATCTTCAGATTTGTTAACTGAACCTTTCTGATTTGAGTTGCAAACACAAAATTCCTTTGCTGCATTCAAAGTCATTGCAGTGCAATAAATCTGTTTTAATGATAGAAGCCTCACCCTGATTTCTATAACCCCACAGTCCATAATCAACCTGAAACCAAAATGTTCCCACAAGTCATAAAACAAAGCAGCTAGTGATGGGGAATTAAACTCTTCAGCTGCACAGGATTATACTAACATTAAAAAACATAACCTCACCTTCACATGCCCACCTACATGAAATAACACAAGTGATTATTCCTGTGAACCAAACTAAAATGTAATCTGCTTTTCTTTTAAAGCAGAGATTCACTTGTATTTTGATTAAGATTCCAGCACATGCCCCCTGCTCTTACAGGCCTAGCTGACCCACAATTGTATTTTTTGTGAAGTCGTATCTAAAAACCGGACCGTTTGAAAAAGAACAGTCATCTCTGTCATCTGGCAGGAAAAAAAAAAAAAATCATCCTAACATGCCCTAAACATTCTTTACAAGAGAACAAGAGTGCACCTTTCAGCAATTCATATCATGAAAATAAGAAATCCCAGACACTTTTAAACAAATTAGGTTAAAACTAAACTAAATTACTAGAGTTGATGTTGTAATTTCAAGTGACTTTTGTTTGGGGTTATGACTATCAGAAGGCACTGAAACCAAACCTACTTCATGTTTCCCCTGATGACAAATTTGCCTTCAACAGATTTATTGGTTGCTGTGACTCAGCATTATGGAAGATGTGTGCAAAAGCACAAAACAACTGTAAGTAAAAATTCTACGGATTGCATCCTAGCTTTGGACATCAGCAACCAAGAGAGTCACATAATACTGCTGTTATCAGCCCCATCAAGCCAAAACCCACAGGAACTTTAAAGCTTGATGATACTCATTCTGCCTCCCTCATGCCATTTACACTTAGTACCCAAAAGCTCTGGGATGCAACAGGCAGCACATTCAAAAAGACATCTCTTCTCCCTTCTGATCACTTCTCAATACAAAAAAAAAAAAAAAAAAAAAAAAAAAAAAAAAAAAAAGGTAAAACAAGAACAGGCAGGCAGTTAAAGAGGGGATCATGTGGAAGGTATACAGAAAAGAGTCCTGCATCTTTTAAGAGGCAATCTCATCCTGCTTCAGACAAAAAACACATCACAACAATCTAATACTAATCACAACATTATTATCTGACTTGACTTAAAGGTTCAGTTGTGGCTTGTGTGCCACCAAAAGATGGCTTGTTTGCCAAAATGACATTCTCATATATCAGCTGGTGAATTTGCTTTCAAGTACAACCTTAGGACTAGATTTCGTAGGCTTACAATGCCTTGTTTGGAGATAAATACATTCAGGATGTTTAGCCACAGGATATTTATTTCTAAAATCAGCACATCGCTTATGTATAATCTCAACTTTATGCCCAGACAGTAAAAAAATAAGACCTCTGTGTGTCAAACCAGTTAGTTGCTCACAGAACACACAAATCCTGCTGATCCTGACAAGCAGTCTGAACTGCCAAATACACAAAGAGGAAAGAATTACCCTAAATCATAAGGCAGCTTTCAGCAGCTGGTGGCTAGCTAAATCTTAAGTCTTATGGCACACTCTGAAAACTCAAGAGTCTATTACTGTCCATATACACCCAGGAACATACAGCCCTAATGCTTTCAGCTTCTGCCTCCTCATAACACTAAGCATTAATTATGTTTCAAGAAGGTATTCACTTTATCCCAATTTACAATTTCTTCTTCCATTTACTCCTGTCTTATGTGAATTGATCAACAGAAGTGACAATGCGATGTCCAATCTACCATTACTTCCTACCACTTCTTCATACCTTCCTACTACTAACACCCCTTTTAAACCAACTCTGGTGAAAGGAAATTTACTGTCACCTGCCTTAGAGACTACCTCTACTTTTTATCCTCAAAATGAATTACTAAGCCTGCACAATATTTAATGCAGTTCAAGACATTCATGAGGTGGTATAATACAATTTCCAGTCCTGCTCTTCTACAGATATTATATTTAGCACAGGTTTTCACTGAATGTTTTGTTTAAACGTACCTTTGCTGTTTTTCCAGAGTTCCTCTACCTTCCTCAAAATAATTTCAAGGGACTGACATTTCTACGGGCCTTGCATCCTACTACTGGCACTTTGTATCTTGAAAACCCCACATTCATTCTTGCAAATAACACAGAGCAGTTAAATCCATTACGTGCTTGGCAGACTTTGAAAACTATAGCAGACTAAGGATGATTTTTTTTTTTTCTTCAGAGCAGAAAAAACCTGACTTGCTATCATATTGCTGCCCCTTATCTCTGCAATTTACATCAGCTTTTTTCTTCATTAGTATTATTATTTAAACAAGGACTTCCACTAGGCTTTAGCCCCTTAGTATGAAGCTAGATAATTTTCCTATCTGTTCAC
The DNA here is from genome assembly GCA_035590275.1 of Ibycter americanus. Taxonomy (NCBI): domain Eukaryota; kingdom Metazoa; phylum Chordata; class Aves; order Falconiformes; family Falconidae; genus Ibycter; species Ibycter americanus. The sequence continues at coordinate 1,282,051 of JAVJGI010000060.1, read as the reverse complement.
TTCCACCCTTGTTCTCTGAAAAAAGAGGTGGCCTGGTCTTTCTAACTTCTTGTTTGTCCATTACATCATTCCAGAACCTCCCATTTAGCTATTTCAGCTACTCACAACATTTCATCAAGTAATTCCTTTCAAATCTTTTATTTTTCTTGACTCATAGCCTACAAGGCTCCCTCACACCCCTATTATTCCCTTTGGCCTTCAGAAGTACTTAAACGAATCCATTAAATTTAGCTACTCGCTGCTGCTCTTCTATTCCCCTGTACATTTCCAATTCACATCACTTTTCTTCTTTTTTATCTGCTAAATTTTATACTTTTTCACATAGACTCGATTTCCGTTTTTCTGGAGGGCACCATTTTGCATCCATTAATCTCTCACCTCTTGCCACAAAGTTACATTTTCCAACACAGCAACTTCTTTACTGTTGCCTTTAAAGGTACAGCTTCCTTTTGTGTTCTTAAGGATATAAGTTAAGCCCTCCATTTGCCCCCTCCAGGACTTGTAAAATATTTCAGAAGAAAAATTCCACAATCTTGTGGAGGGACAAACAGAAAGATATCAAAGCCAGCCTGCCAGATACAGGACAGTCTAAAACAAAATGTACCATTCTGTTCACTCTAGCTTATTCAACAGAAAGGAGGGGAGGGGTG
>JAVJGI010000060.1:1258956-1270167 GCA_035590275.1 Ibycter americanus | reverse complement strand
CACAGCTGTACATGATCCACATCAGCCAACCCACCGCCCCAGAAGCAAGCCCACAGCTGTATATTATCAATGTTAATCAACCCTCTACAGTCCCTCTACACTGCGTGCCAGGTTTAGGGAGCTGAAGAGAAGCTGATGTGCTGCTGTGAGAACCTGAGCAGCAGGCATGCTCTGGAAGAAAAGCAGGGAACATGGACTGAGGTCTTTGCCAGACTGATGCACTATGCTGTGGCCCTACTCCATCCTTGTCATTTTAAAGCATATTTTTTCCAACCCAACCCATTCCAACCCATTCAGTAACTCTGAACTAGTGGCTATTGCCATGACACACTGCAGCCTCAGCCAGCTGATCCCCAGCTAGAAAATACAGGGAGTAGCTGCCTAATTGTTACAGCTCCGTCCTTCCGTCTTTGGGCTTACCTAAAGGTCAGCCGTCTCACAGAAACGCTTTTCATTCCACACGTCTTACACTGAGGGTCTGAGGTTCCCCGGAAGGATTGCCCTGGAATCAAAGTGCCCCTATAAAATCCATGGGAAGTTGCTCAAGGTCTGAGCCTCAAAGACACTATGTCTTGCACGTGCTGGGTAGGTTATTAGTGTTACTGATGAAGATTTCATCTATACCTTTTATTCGCCCTTTCCACCCAACCTGAGCTGTACCATATTCACTGCCTGGCTCATGTAAAGCTCGGCTGGCAACACCTACATGCGAGATCAGTCTGAATGGCCACGGCAGAGCAGGTGTGCCGTGAAGGACAGTGATTCCACGTGGTGGCATTCTTGGATTTGCTTTTTATTTTGTATCGAAGGACAGGACTTTAAAAAACTCAGGCCCCTAAGAATCGTGTACAAAGGCACTATGGTATGGTTTCCAGCGGCATAGTGTTTTCTTCCTCAACTCCAAGAAATAAATATATCTATTTAGCAAAAACGAGACCCAGGTCTGATTTCTTGCTGAGGTTGTTAAGTACGTAGTGATTAAGGAAATGTGCTGCATGAAGAGAGAAGAAAATCTCTGGTTTAAGGGGACTTAGATGCTCTCCTAGAAAATATGATTCTACAGCTGGCTCTGCCAGGGGTTTTGTGCAGAAGGCATGCAACTGCAAGTGAAACATCAGAACCCGAGCATCCCCATGCTTGCTGTGTATGTATATATATATTGATTTATATAAAATATACTTAATTCCATTTATTTTCATCTTTCTATACCTTAATTCTACGTCTACCAAATAGACATAATAGTATCTTTTAACCTCAAGTGTACCTCTAGTGCTGCAAAGATAAATTCGTTATTGGTTGTAAGATAACACGTATATTGAAAAACCCTATGAGGAAAATAACGACTCTGTATTCACCTCAGGATGTAAGTATTATGATAAAAAATGAGATAAACACCATATACAGAGTAACAAGGATTGAAAGAAATCAAGAATATCTCCTATCTGGCCTGTACACTTCACCAAAGCATTCACACTCCTTGAAAATATTTTTTTGCTGTAACATTATATATAACTTTAACACTCTTGGCTTCAGCATTTGGATGCAAACTTTCGTGAGATTTTTTTAAGAGCTCCGTATCATTTTGTAAATCTTACAAAGATGGTTTTATGTTCATTTGCAATCTCATCTCAGAGGCACTCTTTAAGGAGATTATCTGGGGTTTCTGGTGGCCCTTTTTGATGGTTCTTTAAAACGGGAGGCGTCCCTTGACTCTGTGCGAAGAGCTCAGATATGATGTATAACCTTAGTATGTCATATGATCAGTCACACGTAGCAAATGCCAAATAAGAAAACAGTTGTATTGTTTTGGCTGATTGACTGCAACTGAATTAAATACACATTTACTGAAAATAAATTGTAATTGGTGTATAAACTGTAAGGTACTGTCACTGAACAGATCTGCTCCAGACACAGACATATCTGCAGTTAAAATAGCAGCTGTATATTTTTAAACCTTACTTGATTTGCTGTCATGACAGCCTAAAAATAAAGATTTACCAAAGTGGACAGACTGTGGACTGTAATTTGCATCCTTTCTTTCCACACTAGCTTGAACATGGTTCAAGCAAGCATTTCTGCTTTGATTATTTTATTTTTTTTTAACCCAGCTCATAGGAAATTTTGCAAGTTGCAGGGAAACGAGAAGCTTACAGGTTTAGAGAAATGTTTCATCACCTGGCAGATCTGTGTGTCACCTGCCTCTGGATGTTACATATCAAACTTACCGAGGCGAGAATTTGTAAACTTTCTGCTCAGGGTTTTGAAAGCTGTAGTTTGTGCACTGACGATAATGCCATCAACTAAACCACAGAGCTAACTAGATCATCAGTTAAAATACAGAGCTCCTGATTACCGGCATGTCAAAATAGAAGCAGCATTCAAAGCCTGGTAAATATCAGAAAAATTCTCTGTCCCTCCTTCCTGCCCTCCAGCTCCACAGATGTGACAATGAGAAGAGAGGCATGGAAATAGTTTGTCTGGAAAGAGCAGCATATATGTTAGACATGAGGTAAACTCTGCTAAAAAATACCGAAATAATGATGAAGACTGATTCTGGATCTGAATGCACTGATACGGTCACTTTTTGTACACAAAGCATGTATTTTCTTTCTCTGCACATGAGTGGCTGGGGTTTGTTTCGGCATACACCAGTATGAAAGCAGACTCCTCTCCAGGAACTTCGCCAGCAGTCCTTTCTGTGTTTTGGAGAACCATAAGGCTTGTGCCTCTGATGTATTTTTATTTATCAATTATTTCTCTCTGAGAGTTACTTTTGCAGTGGAAAGTATTGTTCACACATTCATGTTTTTATTGCGATGTAATGTACCCAGCCTTCCTCTGACCTTCTGCAAGTCATAGCTGGGACTATTTTTAGAGATTATATTTGCAGCAAAATGTTACAAGAATGAGAGCAGCAAGGATGCTGCCAACGCGGAATAAATCCATCTGTATCTCCTGCTCCTCTGAGCCACCTAAGAGTAGACAGAACTGGACAGCCTAAAGCAGGACAGATGCTGCTCTAAACTGCATGTATTTAAGGGCTGGTTGTGGCTGGGGCCACCCTCGCCAGCGCCCTGGTGTCACCCTGTGCAGAAGCCAGTGCTTCCCGAGACAGGGCAGGGAATTTTGTGATGGATAGTTACAAAATACTATTTTTCTGCATTGCTGTCTCGAGCTCTTTCCATGCAAAGGCGAGAGAACCTGAGCCCTGTACTTCAGAGTGTAAGTTTGTCCCTGGGTAAAGGGACCACCGAGGACATATTTCTTTACTCTGCAGGACGGGGGGAATGGGGTCGATTCACTAGGAGGTGTAACCAGTATCGATCAGCGTTGGTAGTTGCAAAGGGTGGGAAAAAGATGAGTTGAGCAATTTGATGCACATCAAATTCAAACAGGAGCCTGTGGTCTGTAGTGACTGCAGGAACCCACAAGCATTGCCTTTCCCAGACATCTTTCCTTCTCTGGTGTTGCTCGTGACTTCCATTGCCAGCGTGTGAAAGAGGAGATGTTAAGACAGCACCTTGGGCGGGGGAGCAGCTTCACGGAGCGGCTGTTCCCCTCGAGCCCGAGCCTGCCTCCCCTGCGGCGCTGCTCGGGGCTGGGTGCCTTCAGCCTGCGGTTGCAAAAGCACTCGCATCTAGGTAAATGACACTACTGTAATTTCTTTAACCTTAGGAAAAAAAGCAAATCTAGATTTTACTACCAATATCTATTTTTTTCCCAGAGCCAAATGAGGGTCTGTGGGGCCTGTGGTAGTTCCAACTGCATAGAAGGTGGCGTGGGGAGACTTGTCAAAAACCTTTTTCTCATTTTCACCAAAAAAAAATAAAATAAAAGCGCACTGGGTCCTGTTTGGAAACAGAACTCCAGTTCCTCCTTATCGTCAGCTTTTTCCCTTCCACAGACATTTGCAGTAGGCTGAACCAAGCTGGGGTGCAGCCCCTAAAGCAAGGAGCAGAAAGTCAGAAGTTGGGAGTTTTCAACTTGCAGCAGCTCCTCTTTGGGCCAAGTTACTGGTACCAGTTGAAGGTATCCAGGGAAGTAGCTCCGAGTAGCGACTGAGCAGCCTCTAGTTCCCTAATCCAACAGCTGTACATGAGGGGAAGGGACCACCGGAGGTCCTACATGTTCCCCCTAAACAGCATCTCTTATGGATGTTGTTGAAGATGACTGCTGGGCTGGGCAGACCCCTGGGCTGGCCCAGAATGTCATTCCTTGTGGTGTTAGCTTTTTGACAGCAAGGCATGCCTCATGCTAGTCACCATCTCCATTTATTTGCTGTCAGACTCTGTGCTTCTTTTTTCCCATTTTTAGGAAGGATTAACAGCTGTTGCTGGGAATTATTGCAAAGGTAGAGATATTATGAGCGAGGGGAACCGAGGGATCGGTGCTGGTACGTGACTGTATGGAGCTGGCAGTCATTTGCCCACAGCCTTATTCCCACTAGAGACACATATAAGCACCTAACGTGTAGAAACCAAGCACGGGCACGGAGGGTCTGCGGCCACCTCGGCTCCTTCGTGCAATAACTCTTGTCTTCTTGTCTTTGCTACACACAGCGCCGGGCTCAGAAAGCTCGCCCTGGTCAGCACAGGCACTGCGAGAGATGCTTCAGCCAGCACTGCCGCGCTCCGGCTGAGCCCTCCGTGTCCTGCGTGGTCATCAGCTGCCGCTTCCACTGTGGGGCCACCTTCCACATGTGCAAGGAGGAGGAGCACCGGTTGCTCTGTCCCCTAGAGCAGGTGTCCTGCCTCAACTCGGGCTACGGCTGCCCTTTATCCATGGCCCGCTTTAAGCTGGCGAAGCACCTCCAGGTCTGTCCAGCCAGCGTGGTCTGCTGCTCCATGGAGTGGAATCGCTGGCCAAACGTGGATTCGGACAGAACCCTCCACAACAACATCATGAAGGAGACCTTGAACGAAGAATGTCTGGACACAGCCTTGGCGCTCAGAGACCAGAAGATACTTTTCAGGACTTTGAAAATAGCTGACTTGTTTCCAGAGTGGAGGAAAAAGGACACTGTGGAAGAGCTGATGGATGAAGCGGCAGGTGGGGAAGAAGGTGCTGTGGGAGGAGCAGCCTGTGGTTCCCAAGAGGGTGATGACAAGTTGCTCGAGCTCAGCCAACGTGAGCGTGAAGATTTGGCAAAGGACAAAGAGGGAATGGATCTGGGGAGTTACAAAACCTGGGAGAACATTTTCAGCAAAGAGCTCCTGGCTTGCAAGGTAACAGGCTCAGCAACCAGCACAGAACAAACGATGAAGAAGGCTTCCACGAAAACGGCACCAGCCCCGCATGCTGCCAGCTCCACGGAGAAGGCGGAGAAAGGACCTGAGGGTGCAGAAGAGGCAAAGGACCAAAAGCCTGAGCAAGTAACACCTGACACAGAAATGACAGGACTGGCTCCCTGGCAAGAAGGGGTCCTGGAGAGGCTGAAGAGCAAAGTTGGTATAGGTGACTACAACATGTATCTGGTACATCACGGGGGAATGCTCATCCGCTTTGGCCAGCTAGCTGCTTGCACTCCCAAAGAAAAAGACTTTGTCTATGGGAACTTGGAAGCTCAGGAGGTGAAGACTGTCTACACCTTCAAAGTGCCAGTCAGTTACTGTGGCAAAAGAGCACGACTAGGAGATGCAATGGGCCACAAGATGCCAACTTCAGACAAGTCTGTGGATACCTCAGAACTGGGAATAAACCTAGAAGAACTACCTAAGGCAAATATAGTTACAGCCACCCTGCTGTGTGCACTGGAAAAAGAGCTGAAAGGCCATGAGATCTCTGAAGCCAGAGGTATCGATGGGCTCTTTATGGATTTTGCAACACAGACGTACGGCTTTCCTCTGGAGCCCTTCTCCTCCAATGCTGTTCTAGCAGATACTCTGGATGAAGAGAGCCCACCAGAACTCCACATGGAGCTCTACACTGAATGTGTAACCAGAAGGCACAACAAAAGCAGTTCAGCTTTCACGTTCACTTGCAGTCATTTCTTCCGGAGGGACGAGTTCCCGTCCCACTTCAAGAACGTGCACGCTGATATCCAGTCATGCCTGGACGGATGGTTCCAGCAGCGCTGCCCGCTGGCCTACTTGGGATGCACTTTTGTTCAAAATCCCTTCCGCCCGGATGGACTTAAGGCCAAGGTTATATACAGCAAGCCTCTCAAGACATTCGCTATTAAGCCAGAGGTGGACACCCTCCTTGCTGAGTCAGGGAAGTGCAGTTCCACAGTGGCTAATCAACGGAGAAGTAAGGACTTGCTGAGCAGCCTCCCACTGGAAGTGCTCAAGTACATCGCGGGGTTCCTGGACAGCTTCAGTTTATCTCAACTGTCACAAGTGTCAGTGCTGATGAGGGACATCTGTGCCACTCTTCTTCAAGAGAGGGGAATGGTCCTGCTGGTCTGGGAGAAAAAAAGATATTCCCATGGCGGTACTTCCTGGAAAGCTCACAAAAAGGCAAGTGCCTGTGACACTAGGAAAAAGACGGCCGTGAGTTCTTCCCAGATAAAGCATGAGCATAGCGAGGGATGCTGCGTGTGTGGGGAAGCTTCATGAGGTCGCGAATTTGCACCACAGTTGTCAGGGGTCAGGGCTGTAAAATGCAAGACGTCTAGCGAAGGTAGGAGGGTGTAAATAGACACCCCCCGAGTAGCTGCACCTCCCCACCCGAGCTTGTCTTGGGTAACCGGTTTGCACGTGCACTGGTTTTTGACACTGGGAACTGGGAATTCCTGGTCCTTAAGGGTTGCACATGGACTTTGGAAGAACTTGATGCTCATACTTTTGTGTGTTCTTTACAAGCCCTTTACAAGCCAATCTAAGGCATGTCAAAACTAAAACACGCTTTAAAACGCCAAAAAGGTAAAGAACGAGGAGACGTGGCTGTGAAAGGAGCCCAGGCATTCGCACCGGCCCCCCAGGGCTTTCCTGATTTCACGCCAGGAGTGCCCGGCTCGGTGGGTCGCGGGCACCCGAGGGAGCGCGGGGGTAGGAAGCCGCCTCCTGCAAGGCTGGGCTCCCGCTCTTGGGGCTGGAAAATCACCGCCCGGACTGGCCGTGCAGGCAGCCTGGGAGAGGTACGTCAACACGGCTCAGTCTAAGTCGTAGTTGAGCAATAGCTGTTACGGGGCGGCTTCTGGCCGGTTGATGGAATAGTATGGGAGACTGGCATGAGCAGGCAGCCAAGGCAGAGATCTAGGAACAAAATATTTAGATATCCAGGGAAAACTCCCAGAAATGATCTCAGGACCTGGCTTTCAAGCAGACCACTGAAGATCGCTGCCTATTGATTCTTATGAAACAGAAGTTTAGCACTGTTTCTCACTCTTTATTAAGAGAAAATACTTTTTATTAAGAGAAAACATGAAGCACGGTGAGTTCAAAATCGGTGTTACAAAGTTTGGTGGCTGCAAGCTGAATTAGCCCAATCCAAAACAGGAATTAGCCACTGAAATAATTTACTGGAGGATGTGGCTTCCTTCAGTAAAAGGAAGAAATTCCAGCTGAGCAATCATATAGCAATTAACTCCAGTTATTGTAGCACAATTTCAAACCAACAGCATTGAGTTTAAGGACTGTCGAACCCTTTTCATGCTAGCTCTCTGTACCGACCACACAGGAATCCTGTTTCCAGTGCACAGACTCTGCTTGAAAACATTCTGTTTGTAATTAGTCTGAATTTCTTGACTGCTGTGTATAATAGCTATGATTGCTTAGGCCAAGGACAGGGTCAGGTAATCTGTAGCACACCCACCTACCGCCCTTCTTCCACAGGAAGAAACAGTTTTAGGGAGAAGAAATCTGCTATGAATTTAAAAATTCATTTGATTTAATGATATCCAGCAAATATTAGTGACCTAATCACAGTTGTATCACTACATGCTAGTGTATCACCAAACAGTACGTGGAATCAGAAAATTTTAGCTGCATGTTTCTATTCCTTACAAGCTTGTACATTCTCTAGGAATAACTTTAACCTGAGATTTCCCAGGTTTTTTCTGGGGTGGGGTAAAGAACACCAGCGTTGTAATGTTAATTCCTTTGAAGTGCTTTGGAAGGTCGTTGTGAAGTCAGGTTTCTCTGAGATGCTACCACACAAGCTTGCTGCAGTCACTTCGCTTTATAAACACCCCGCTCACACTGCAGGTGTGATGGAGCTTTCAGCAGAGGTGCGGTGGCCAGGTGTCCTCGTGCCCTGCACCGGGTTGACACCAAACCCTGCAGAAGGACATTTTCCTGTTAAAAATGGCATATGATGCTTAAAGCAGCAAACCCAGTACGAGGTCCGTGACAATACAGACCCCATTTTTACTTGCTCTGCCAGCCCTGCACGATCAGATGTTTGCTAGCCTGTCCAGTACAAGTAACGCGCACACTATAAACATATAAAGATTTTTTAAATCTTCCTCTATTTTTAGCAACGTTCCCATTTTTTTCTCCCCAATTTCTCTCCCCTTTCCCGTATCAGATCTGGCAGTTCAGCAGCCTGTTCTCCCGAGTTAACAAATGGCAGCGCAGCAACACCGTGTGCATGTCGGAGCACCTGAAGAATTGTCCCTTCTACCAAGTGGAGCCCCGGACGGACCCCGTGATGCTGGCCGGCATGTGCGAATCTCGAGAGCAGACTCAAAAGACTTTGGTTTCTACCTTCAAGCACAGAGTCTGAACAACCTGCTCCCACTCTGCCACGCTCCCTTCAGGGCCCTTGAAAAGAAGATTTGGGAATTTGGGTGTAAAGATTGTTGCTTCCAACTCTCCTTTGGACGTACAAAACTGGCTTCTCCCCGGCTGCGTTTGAAACCTCCTGCATCTTCTTTTTCTTTTTTTCCTGCACTAATGTAACTGTTAAAACTTCATCCACTGCTCACCGATATCACATGCTCTCTGTTTATGTTTCTGTTCCTTGCTTAATACAGCATCCTGAAGAAAGCAATAAGGATCTTGTGTGAAAACAGCATCTTTGCAACCTGGAAGGTAGGCTGCCGCTCCCGTCCCATGTCCCCGAGAGAAGCAAGAGCAGTTGATGTACCTAGCTACGAGGTCTGAAACACCTCAGCTTTGTTGGGAAAGCCAGGTTCTAGGAGTGTGGGTGGATGCCATCCTGCCTGGCAGACCTAGGGGCTGCTGGTCTGTCCTGAGATGTGGGCAAAAGAAAAGGACCCCCCACAATTAAGTGAATTAATTAGAACTCCAGTTCTAATCTTCGAGGCTCAGGACTTCACTGCGCAGCCACAGAGCATCGTTTAAGACCCCGATTCAGGCAAGCGCGCCTAGTTAAGCGCAAACCTAAAGCTGAGCTCAGGGAAGCGTCCAAACCAACCCAGAGCAAACAGACTTGCTCTTTGTTAGAAATCACCAAGTAGCAAACACTTTTAGGTGCTCAATTGACTTTTTGTATTTTTCAGTTAATAACATTCTCTGTTTTATTTAAAAATCCATTGAAGCCATCAAAGGCTATTTGAAGGCACTTTCAGAATGCCTTACCTGCTCAGTTTTGCAGTTGTACATTGCGAATTGTAACTGTGAGCAACTGTAAACAATACGTCAAAGAAATAACATTCTTTTCTAGAAAAGAAAAGGCACCCAGCAGCCCGTTCTGTAACGGTGCGGATAATATTGGCTTCAGTTAAATGGGCTGGAGTATAAGAATTTTTTCTTTTTTTACAGAGCAGAAGAGTGATTAGGATTTGGTTTATTTTTTTAATAAATACACTAATTTAAAAACAGAATGTGCTTGTTGAGGCAACAGATGAGAGAAAGCGGGCAGGTTACCAGCAGCGCCTGTCTTATCACACTATTTAAACCCGTTTCAGAGGCGCTAGCTGGAGATGCTGTAGTGACGGTGGTCAGTGGGATTCCCTGGAAGGGCCATAAACCGCTCCGAGAGCCGACGGCCACCGCGCAGCCACAGCCGTGCTGACTCATGCCCCGTTCTTTTTTAAGCTCATAGCCAAAAGTGCAAGCTGGGGACGTGAGGTCTGCCTTTCATCTCACCATCTCGGGCACGAGAAGCTCGCTGGCAGCTGGGACACGTGCTGGCCCGGATCGCTGCTCTCTGCGCCTGGGCTGGCCGGGGGGAAACCATCCCCGGTGGATGGGCACCCGCCGCACTGGCCACCCCTGGTCCCAGGACAGACCTGGGATGAGGTGGCTGTACGAGGAGGAGCCCTCTCTTACCCATAGAAGTTGCTGATGTACCTGAGCTGAGCGCTTGGTAATTGAAGGCAGGGATTGCGTGGTGAGCGAACCCGTGCCGAGAGCAGCTCGTCCTTCTCTGCACTTGCAGCTTAAGTGGCTCCTGTGAGATTTTTAACCATACGAGGATGTTTTTCCTCTCCAGACACACACCCTCAGGAGCATATCGGCTGAGTTGTGGGGACAGTGGATTGGTCCCAGGAGTAGGAGTAGCAGCAGTTACATTTATTGTCATTTTTTTTAATGCTGTTCTGTTTTCTGTCCCCAGACATCCTTTCTGGAAAGTCTCACAATGCTTTACACATGAGAATAAACTTGACTGCGCAGGTATCCTGTGGAAAACACAAGTAGCATCCCAGTTCTGTGCAGAGGAAACTGAAGCAAACGGACACAGGGAACCCAAGCTGGGTCCGGAGCAACTAAAGCTGGGTGCTGGCATCCTTCATCCCATCACTTAAGCCACTGCGCAACAACAAACTGGCCACCCCTTAAAGCTGCTTATAAAAACTCACCTGTCCTCAAAACATCTCATATAAGTCACCCGATATCCTCACTCTGTTTTACACAGGGAAGCTGACAGAGGCGAGAAGATACAGCCAGACTTCCCAGACTAGTCCCTGCATGAGGGCCCTATCCTTCACCTGTCACCCACCTGATTTTGAAAGATGCTGAGCACCCAACCGTAGCTGCAGACCAGGGTAGCGGCAAGTGCGCATCCCAAAATCAGATGCCAATATCTGTGCTGGGTACTTAAAAACAGAGCCACTTAAAATTATGGATAGTTTGAGGGGGAGGGGGGGAAAGATGCTTAAATAACAGGGTCTCAGTGTTCAAGGCTGGTATAAGAGCCCATGAAAAAGCTCAGCCTGTGAGCCATCTCCTGTCGCAGCACTACAAAACTATCACACTGTAACAAGGCTTTCCCACACAAGGTTCCAAAAGTTCATCTACTGTCCGTGCTGTTTCTCCATCCTCTTCAGGCCAGCCCACCCTGCTTCTTGCCTCTGCTGCATCT
>JAVJGI010000060.1:1220753-1238696 GCA_035590275.1 Ibycter americanus | reverse complement strand
GGGGGACCTGCAGGCCGGGAGGGGGTCGGGGGTGAGAGCACCGGGGGTTGGGGGCCGGGGTGCCGAGGCGGGCTGGGCAGCGGGCACAGCACCCCCGGGTGCCATCCTGCAGGGCTGCCCCTGACCCCGGGCTGGTGCTGTAGGGTGGATCAGCAAAGACGGGGAAGATGCCAGAAGGGGAGAAGATGGGGCAATGTAAGCAAGAAGAGGAGCAGGAGCAGAAAGAAGAGGAGCGGGAGGGTCTCATCGAGTTCTACGGGTCCTACCAGGAGCTCTTCCAGTTCTTCTGCAGCAACACAACCATCCACGGGGCTATCCGCCTGGTGTGCTCCAAAAAGAACAAGATGAAGACAGCCTTCTGGTCTGTGCTCTTCTTTCTCACCTTCGGCTTAATGTACTGGCAGTTTGGGATCCTCTACAGGGAGTACTTCAGCTACCCTGTCAACCTCAACCTCAACCTTAACTCTGACAGGCTGACCTTCCCAGCCGTGACGCTGTGCACCCTCAATCCATACAGGTAAGGAACAGACCCCTGGAGCTGTCGACTGCCTTGACTTTTGCTGCCATAGGATAAAAGCGTGTATTCTTGTTCTCCTCATGGTCCTTGACCATCCCCTAGTAGCGGTGCGGGTGGGAAGGATGCTTTTTGCCAGGCATTTGCCACTGCAGGGCATGTACAGTGGGGCGGGTTTGTTTAGGGAGCTCTGCTGGGTGGCCTGGGTCAGCAGGTCACTGTAAAACCCCACAGGGCAAAAGCAGATGCGTTTACTTCTCTCCTACAAGGATGGCAGCCTCCAGCAAGGGGCTGGATTTGCAGCAGGGCGGCAGGAATGTCCTGAATCACCCCAGCAAACTTTGCCGAATTGTCTTATTCAAGCTAAACCTGCAGGCTCCTCTCTCCCCGCCGTCCCCGTACAGGTACAGCGCCATCCGGAAGAAGCTGGATGAGCTGGACCAAATCACCCATCAGACGCTGCTGGACCTTTATGACTACAACATGTCTCTGGCACGAAGCGACTGGTCCACGGTGTCTACACGGAAGCGTAGCTCCAGGAGCCTGCTCCACCACGTCCAGCGCCATCCGCTGCGAAGGCAGAAGCGGGATAATTTAGTCAACCTGCCAGAGAACAGTCCCTCAGTGGACAAGAACGACTGGAAAATTGGCTTTGTTCTGGTGAGATCCCTAGGTATTCTGTGTCCTACCCACTCCGGTCTCTGCCTAGCTACTTCTGTCTTGTTAAACCCTTGGCCATACCTTTCCCTACGTAGAAGTCTCACTAACCTGCGCTGGCTTTCGCTGATGACAGATAAAGGCAGAGCTGAATCCTTCGCCCAGCGCAATCCCGCTCCCCAGGTCCCGTCCCTGCCCACGCGGGCCCCGGGAGGCTTGTCCACGTCAGCGCCCGTCTTTTGCTAAGCAGAGTAGGGAAACCTTGTCCTTCCTGAAGGCTACATCAGCCTTGCCGTTGCCTTTGGGGAGCCATTTATTAACATCAGCGGCAGTGTTGCCTAGTAATAGCAAAGGGGAAAGTACTGAATGGCTGTGGGCCGCCTGAAATGTGGTCATGGTCGCATTTGCTCCCAGGTAGCAGCTGCTTCGCCCCAGGCTCTCTGTGCTTGCATTTAAAAAGGCACTGAAGGACTGAAGCTAATTGCTTGCCAGGTAACTGGAGTTCCCACAGGATCACAGGCGTTTTGCTGGACACACCGTGAAGGAAGGGCTCCCCATGCAAGAATTCAAAGCTTCTGGTTTTATACCAGGTAGAATTTCTGTGCGGTAGATCGCCCTCCACACCTCGCTGCGACTTGTTGCCTCCTGGGTTTTGCTCAGCCTTGCTCGTTCCCCTGGTGTTTCCCTTCCACCAAGGAGCTGCCCTGGGTTTGCTTTTCCGCATCCTGCTGGTCACCTCCTGGCCGAGCACATGAAGCCTGTGGAGCATTTCCCCTCCCTCGGGTTCCCCTCCTGCCCGTGCTGAGGGAGCACAGCTAGCCCACCGGCACGGCCTGGCCTCCTGGCCACAGCTTCTCTGACATGGCTGGTTTTCTCCTTCTCTTCTCAACAGTGCAGTGAAAACAACAAGGACTGTTTCCATCAGGCATACTCCTCAGGGGTGGACGCCGTGCGGGAATGGTACAGCTTTCACTATATCAATATCCTGGCGCAGATGCCCGATGCGAAAGCCCTGGATGAGTCTGACTTTGAGAATTTCATCTACGCTTGCCGCTTCAACGAAGCAACGTGTGACAAGGCGTAAGTGGTGGAAGCATCCCACCGAGTCCTCCTGCAAACACCCTGGGTTGTGCCTGGGTCCAAGGGGAATCAAGAAACCCACATTAGAGAACCTCTTCCCTAAGGCGGGATTGTTCCTTGTCCAGTTCACGTTGCCTCAAATGATGTTTCTTGAGTCTTTCCCGTGGGTCGTGCTCACCAGGGTGACCTGGAGCTATGGACCTTGGAGGATGGTTTCGCCTTGTCCGGAGTTTCACACAAATGAGATAGTTATACTGGCCACAAACCCCAGAGCAGGGGGAGGTGTATAGTGCAGGTCTGTTCTGCTCCCTGCAGTGGGGTAAAGTGGCACATACCAGCCCAAAAACCAGAGGAGGAGAAGAGAGTTATTACAAAAAGACAGGAAAAAAAAATAATATCTTGCTTCTCTCCTGCCATTATTGGTCAAAAAGCCCCAAGAGGTAGTGGAGTGAGACCCCTTAGCAAGGGAGGAAAAAAGATAGGAAGAGCCCAGAGTTTTGACAATATTAGGAAGATAATACAGTAATTGCTGGTACTGCTAAAACCCATTTGGGCTCTCGAGAGCTAGCAGTATGAAAAACCTGGTGTAAAAACCCGTCCAGCCCCAGGACATTTTTTACAACACATTTTAATTGCTTTTCCCCGTTCAGGCAAGTTTACATAACAAATACTGCCCGCCTGTGCGAGCCCCTCTCCCTGCAGGTGGCAAACAGAGTTGTTCCTTTCGGAAAGCCCTTCCCCTTGGACTTGCAGCCCTCCTCACCCCACCTGAACGTTTCTGTTCTCCTCTCAGGAACTACACCCACTTCCACCATCCCTTGTACGGGAACTGCTACACCTTTAACGACAACAGCAGCAGCCTGTGGACATCCTCGCTGCCTGGGATCAATAACGGTGGGTGAGAGGCACTCCTTGGTGAGTAAGAACAGCTCAGCCCGGTGTTCCCCAGGAGTTACGGGCGTCCTGCTGTGCTTGGCACTGGTGGTGGCAGATCGCAGCCCTGCTCTGTCTCACCCAAGCTCTGTTTTCACCCCTGTGGAGGTGGCTGCCCCACAGACCTGGCTGTCCCTCGCTGCTGCCCCACTGAGCTCTCTCTCTCCCACCAGCGCCTGATCCTTGCGGTTGTTGCTCCCTCTAGACCCATGCTGGCCCTTGCTGAAGTCCCCGTTGAGCTGTAGTGCTGTGCCTCCAAGAGCCTGGTCTTCACCCCCTCCTTCCCCATTTCCCCGTTGCCAGCAACTGACCCGTTTGTGTTCCCAAACCCTCAAGCCCAACCTTCAGGCTTCCTTTCCATCCGGCTCCAAGTCGCTCCCTGAAATCTCTCTCAGTTCCCAGTTCTGCTTTTTCTAAGCCACCGTGAAGAAACCCAGTTGTCTCTGGCCTCTCCTGGAGCCTCCAGCCTTGTCTCTGGCCTCCCTCCAGCCACCCTCCGTTGGTTCCCAGCTTTGGTGTAGCCCTGGTTGATGTTGGTTGATGTTCCTCTTCCTTTCTGTCTTACATGCACATCTAACCATCCTGCTGTCTCCCACTCGACGGCCAGCCGTGACCTCCCGTGCTCTCTGGTGTTCCCTCAGGTCTCTCTCTGGTGGTGCGCACCGAACAGAATGATTTCATCCCTCTGTTGTCCACGGTGACAGGAGCCAGGGTCATGGTCCACGATCAGAACGAGCCAGCCTTCATGGATGATGGGGGCTTCAATGTGCGCCCGGGTATCGAGACCTCCATCAGCATGAGAAAGGTGAGGGAGCAGCAGGGGTGAAGAGCCGCGGATGTGTGGCTGGGGCGGAGGTTGGACTCGGTGGCTGGATAGAGATGGGTTGTCGTGGACCCGGTGTGTGTTTAAGGAAGGGGGTTAATCTGGTGGAGTGAAGGGAGGGGAAGAGCCGCTTACTGGGCTGGATGAGAAGCGTTGGGCTGCTGTTTACCAGTGAGCAATGAAATGGAGGGAAGCAGGGGGAGCTGCCAGCCCGAGGAAAGCACAGAGATACCGATGGACAAGCAGCGTGTGGCACGGAAGCGCAGGAAGCGAACAGCACGCTGCCAGTCATTCCCCGTGACGACTGTTCGATATTCTAGGAGATGACTGTGCGTCTTGGGGGCAGCTACAGTGACTGCACAGAGGATGGCAGCGACGTGCCAGTGCAAAACCTGTACTCATCCCGCTACACCGAACAGGTAACTCCCCACCACTGGTCCTGCCCCAGCCTGTTTCCCTACTTGCCTGGAGCACTGCAGTCCCCTGACAGCCATGCTCACCCGTGGGCTCTGTTACGACGTGATGCTGCGGTGGGTTTGGTCCCCTTGTTCAGCCTTTCCCACCTCCTGTGCCCCCCAGGTCTGCATTCGCTCCTGCTTTCAGCTCAACATGGTGGAGCGCTGTGGCTGTGCCTATTACTTCTACCCCTTACCTGCCGGAGCAGCGTACTGCGACTACACAAAGCACGTAGCCTGGGGTAAGTGGGCAGGAGGAATCGTAAAGCTCGTGCCCACCTGCACCTCTTTGGTCCACCTCACGTCCCAGTACATCTCCGCGTTGCCTTCAATGAGCTTCCTGGTGTGGGACAGCCAGAAGATGCTCTTGTCTTGGACAAATTTGCAGAAGGAAATCTCCTCCAGATTCCCCTCGCTGTCGCTCATCACCTTTTGCGTGCAGATAACCACAACCTTACCGGGATTTTTATTTTCTCTGCTGCTCAGGCTACTGCTATTACAAACTCCTGGCTGAATTCAAAGCCGACGTGCTGGGCTGCTTCCACAAGTGTCGGAAACCTTGCAAGTAAGTTGGATCATCAGGCAGACTGGAAACTCTGTTCCTAGAGGTGTTGGAAAACATTCGCTGACCACGGCAAAACCTTGAGTCAATAGCTGAGCCGCAACCCAAAAATTCTGTTTCTCCCATCAGGAAGGCAGAATGGCTGAGGAGCATCGGTGGCGGCTTGGGGCTGAGCGCCCAAGGACCGTGCAGAGGCTCGGTGGGAAGCGGGCAGGACTCCAGCATGGGAGGGCGTTCCAGGCGTGCCTGGGGCTTGAGGGACCTGTCCCCATGACTCCTACGGTGCCAACAGCTAACACGGCCTCTTGTCTTCCAGAATGACAGAATACCAGCTGTCAGCTGGATACTCCCGCTGGCCTTCCGCTGTCTCAGAGGTAAGAGAGGGTATCCCAGCCCCCCAGCACAGCTCTGACCTCCGTTTAGTCCTTCCTCCACTGGCACTAAACCTATGGGAGGGGACGGTGACCATGTAACACAATTGATTGCGCTTTCGTTTCAGGACTGGGTTTTTTACATGCTTTCCCAACAGAACAAATACAATATCACATCCAAGAGGTGAGAGCCCCTAAATGCAGGTTGCGTCCAAACCAGAAACCGTGCCAGTGGAGCGGGTGTGTGTCGGGGGTCAGAGTTAAGATTAAATCACTGATGGGAAATAATTGGTTACGGGACCCAGGAATAAGGCCCGTGGATTTGGGTCAGAGTAGAGAGACACGGAGACTTCAGCAAGGATTTGGAACCCAAGTGAAGAATCTGAAAAGGGTCAGATGCTGGTATGAAAACGGCAAGCCCCAGGTGGCTGCTGCGTTGTCTGGAGTCACGGTCAGGGCTCGTGGATGAATGGGAAGGAGATCCACGCGGAGCTTGGACTTAGCCAGCGCAGGATGCCCCGAACATCAGGTTTCACGGTGCAGTCCCAGCAGCGCACTGTGGGTACCAAAGGCTGTATGTAGCGCAGAATGAGGGAACGGCGGAGATGGGGAATAAAACCTTTGGGTGGTATATGTGGGAGGGGGATGGAGAGCAGAAGGGGACAGAGAGGACAATTACTCTTGGTGAAGAAATGTAGGGATTGCGGATTCAGAGTTACTGAGCCCCATCTTTCATTTACAGGAACGGAGTTGCCAAAGTGAATATCTTTTTTGAGGAGTGGAACTACAAGACCAACGGGGAGTCTCCAGCCTTCACGGTACACATTTTTCCACCATGTCCTCTCTAGCCACCCATTCGCCCAGTGCCCCCCTGTATTGGCAGGCGTCTGTTCCAGCAGCGTTGCTGGTTATCGAGTCTCTTTTCCTGTGGCAGGGCAGGAGGAAGCCCCCAGCACCACAGGGACACTGCAAGTGGGAGCAAGCAGGGAGGCAAAGGGTCCGCATGAGGGCTGTCCTCACTCCCCTTGCTCCATCTCTTGCAGGTGGTGACTCTGCTGTCCCAGCTTGGGAACCAGTGGAGTCTCTGGTTTGGATCTTCTGTCCTGTCTGTGATGGAGCTTGCAGAGCTGATTCTGGATGTCATCGTCATCACCTGTATCTTGGCCGTACGCTGGTTCCGTTCTCGGCAGAAGCTTTCTCCGCCGGGACCCCCTCCCAACAGCCAGGATAACACTGTTTTCCAAGACGAGGTGCCAGCTCTCGGTGCTCCACACCGCTTCACTGTTGAGGCTGTCGTGACCAAGCTGCCATCCTACAACAGCCTGGAACCACGTGGGCCAGGCAGAGATGGCGAGGTGGGACACGAGTGAGGCGGTGGCTTGTTTTGCACGCTTCTTGTCTGTAGGACCTGCATTTCCTTCCTTCTGGGGTGCTCTGTCTGGGCCAGAGCAGAAGACCACGCTGTGGTTGCCCTGGGTTTGTTGCTTTCACTGCTGTAGGTGAATTCTTCAGTCTCATAAAAAACCTATTGCTCTGGGGGTCACCAGGGGTGAGAGTTGATCTAGTGTGTGTATGGGGGAGATGTCCACTTGCTTTCCTTACACTCCTCACGTGTGCACACCTACACAGGCATGTGTGCTTTCCCTTCCCAGCAACGAGGATGCTGCCACGGTTCTGGTTTGTCGTTAATTAGAAGGTTTGGCCAGCGCGACTGTCCACCTCTGTGGTATGGCGGGACAGGAGCGTGGTCTCCGCTGGGGTACAAGTCTCTCAGCAGGCTGAGCTTTGTTAAGCTTTCCCTGAGGCTGGAAACTGGTTGCTCTTCCCTAGTTTTTCACATCCAGCTCTGACCCCAAGACCAAGCCACCCACCTTCTCCCCCGAGGAGGGGCTGCTTGCATTGCCCTGAGCGACGGCGGCCACGGGCAGACTCTCAGTCCGTGTTGCGCACAGTGCTCCGGGGACGCGGCCGACGCGTGTGCCGCCCTCGGGTCGGGACAAAACACCCCTGGCAGAACCGGGGCTCCCTTTTCAAGCTGCCCGTACGGCGCCGGTACGCGCTGGGTGCACAGCAGCCTCCTTCCTCGTGGTACCCACACACGTGCGTGCCCAGCTGTTTGGTTGCTTGTCAAAAGATCCGGGATAAACGTCTCTCTGCACTTGCTTGGCCCTCCCTGCTTTCAGGAGGGAAACAAAGGGAATCTTGGCAGGACTACACACACCCTCAAAAACATCCCAAACTAACTCTGCTGCCATGAGATCCCGCAAAAAGAGGATCAGAACGGCGCGGGTCGTGCAGCGCCTGCTCTGCTGCGCTCACCCACCGAGGCTCTGCTGGTGGCGAAGCACCGGAGAAACGCTGCAGGCTTTAATCCAGAATCCTTCCAGGGAAAGCTTTAGCTGCCTGGAACGGACCGCATGGGCAATCAAGGCCAGGACCAGGACAGTCCCCTCAGGAGCTAATTTGGGGATCTTTGCATAGGAGCACACGTTTTCTTGCAGTAAGCTTGCCATGCTGTTTTTTACAAACACTCAAGCCTTCCACTGCAGCGGTGTTTGCACAGCACTTTATGGGGTATCAAAGAGCAAGGGTGATGTCCTGAACAAACAGGATTATCCACTTGACAGGACACAAACACGGATACCAGAATTTAAGCCTATAGTTTAAGCAAAGACCTGTGGTGCCGTGCACCCAATCACATCGCAAAGGGCCTCTTTTGAATTTAAAAACTTACTTAATCAAACAAAAGAAAAGCCTCAGATATTTTAAAAATTCAGGTAGATGCACTACCCCTGGGAAGATGGAGGATTTTACTGCAGGGTATAAACTGTTGCCTAATTCTTCCCTCTGAGATGCTAAAACATATCTTGTTGCACTGGTCGTGCCTCGATTACCTACATGCATTTTCCACTTCCCAGCAGAGAGTGATCTTCTTCCTCGTTACAGATGTGAACACTATATTCTTTATTACACAAATATTCATGTTTTTTCAGACTTTATCCCAGTGCTCGGCTGATGCCCCTTGTTTGAAAGTGAAGATGATGTCTCTCTGCTGGCAGTAGAAGGGAGCGATGGGGGGGGGGTCCTGGGGCAGCCCAGCAGGAGGGAGAGCCCTGCAACCACGGGCACCGAGAGGTGTGGGGGCATGTGTTCCCCCGGCAGGCCCCCACTGGGAAAAAAAATAAATCGGGACTTCTACAAACATGGGGAAAAAAATAAATCCACTTTCTGCGCTTATGGGTGATTTTAAATGAAGTAAAAGAGTGATTAACGAAAGAATGAAATCTTAACGTTGCCTTAATGAAGGGACTTTCATATTCTGTAAAAATACTGCCCAAGAGGCAGAGTTAAAAGCTACATTTAGTGGCTAAATTAAAAAAGTAGCCTTGATCCCAATTGAAAAAGGAAAGGCAAAGAGAAGAGTTGGGAAGCGGCAGTCCCAGCCCAGTTCTTGGTCCTGAATCCAGCGCCGCAGGTGCCGCCTTCGGTGGCTTCTAGCACATGAACGAGCAAAAACCTGACACTGGACACACAAAAGCTGCTTCACAAAACCACCTCTGCACCAAGAAGGAGCAGGTGCAACACTTAAATCAGCCTCTGTAGATCATAAACACACGATGATTCATACGGTGAGCGTGATCTTTCCTGAATAACAAGATGCAATTCTGCACATCACGTGGGACCGTGTGATAACCATAAAATTGATGTGACCCACTGCATCACACATCGTTAAGTGGGTAATTAAAGGAAGATTAATCAGAGGCATAACTACTTGAACTTCAACATCATAAATAGCTGTGGAAGGTGATGTATTCCCTTGGGGAAGCTCGCACTGTATCATCCCGCTCTTCTGTAAAAGCATTAAAATGCAAAGACGTGAGCTTTGACTGACGAACTCGGAGTAACAGCCCCACTCCGGGCAGCTGTAAATCCAGAGTTAACAGCCCGTACAAACACGAAGCTGTTACCCAAAGCTAGTAAATGGATTAGCCCTCCCTGTCCTAAGGATCCATGCAAGAATTGCCATCATGGGAGAAATGAGGTGGTCCTCCCAGGAGCATCCTGACGACTCTCGTAGGCTGAGACCAATTCTCGGGGGCGCACGGTGAGCTGGGTCTGGCTGAAAACAAGAGGCAACTCCAGTGATGCTGGGGCGAACATCAGAACCCGAGCATCCCCATGCTTGCTGTCTAGGTATATATATTGATTTATATACAATATTATATTTAATTCCATTTATTTTCATCTTTCTATACCTTAATTCTACATCTACCAAATAGATGTAATAGTATCTTTTAACCTCAAGTGCACCTCTAGTGCTGCAAAGACAAATTCATTATTGGCTGTGAACCCCCCAGGTACTAAGATAATACGTATATTGAAAAACCCTGTAAGGAAAATAACTCTGTATTCACCTCAGCATGTAAGTATTACGATAAAAATGAGATAAACACCATATACAGGGTAACGAGGATTAAAAGAAATGGAGAGTATCTCCTATCTGGCCTATACACTTCACCAAAGCATTCACGTTCCTTGAAAATATTTTTCTGCTGTAACATTATATATAACTTTTTATACTCTTGGCTCCAGCATTTGGATGCAAACTTTCCTGAGATTTTTTTTTGAAATTTTTTTTTTTTTAATGGAGTGTTTCACGGAGAACGTGAAACACTACAGGAAAGGGAAGAAAGCGTGCGTTTAGAGGGATCTGTAGGTCAGCAGAAGGCAAAATAAAGGTCTGAGCTGGGGTGAGTTTGTGCGGGAGGAGAGCTGAGGGGGTGTAGGTGCTCAGGAGTCGCAGGTACGCTGAGGGGCACGGAGCAGTTACTTGGAGGGCACAGAAAACCTGCAAGGAGCAAGTGCAGGTCGCAGGACACCGAAGAAAGGCAAGTCGTGTCCTTTTGGACTGGGAGCATCTGTTGTGCAGGGGGAAGGTGGAGATGTAGGAATACAAGTGCTCGCAGGGAAAAGGGGAGCGCGGGAGGAGAAAAATCATTTTGTGGTAAAGCTGGAGCATTAGAGGGGTTTGTTTTGCAGGACTACGCAGCACAGGAGCGGGCAGGTTCCACATGCCTAAGGAATAGAAAGAAGATGAGGAAAAGGAAGGTTTCTATGATGGGGAAATTACAGAGGAAGAGGAGGGATGAGTTTTTAGGAGCTTAAAGAGAATTTGTGGAAGTGTCTGGTAGTGCTGAAATACAAGGCCAGAGAGGTGAGCTCTTTTGGGATGGGGAGCAACCTGCAGAGACAGGGCGTAAGGGGCCCCAGGGTCTGTGGGGCCGCGCTGGTGCCACGGGCTGTGCTGGTGGCACATGTCTGCAAGTTGACTGAGGGTTAAGAGCACTGGGAAGTCCTACGCTAGCAGAGAGAAGGGGTACGGACAGTCCGGGAAACACAGGGACATTGAGATTTGAGGGCTCAGATGCATTTGGAGAATCTGAGAACCTCCAAGGAAATGTGGAGTGGAACTGGGGGAATGGAAAGAAGTACTGGAAGAAAAGAAAGCATGGCCAGCCCCTCCAGGGAGGAGGGAAACCAAGCGCAGGATGGTTGAGAGGGCAGGGAACGCAAGGACAGGGAGCCACAGGCAGGCACACCCTGCCCTCTGCTGAAAGCTTGTTCCTTCAAAGCTTGACAGCCACAATTTGACAGATACCAAAACAATTTTTTTCCCCCCTGAGAATTAAGATAATGAGGAAATGCATGGAAGTAAGACATAAGTGTCTAGAGAACCTAGAAAAATGAGAAAACTACCGCTTCAGAAAATAAGCAATACATTTAGAAGAAGAAACTCTGCTTGCTGGAGGGCTTGGAGAAGCCAGGCAGATAGGTGCAAGGTTTGTCCGCACGGACCGAGCTTGAGGAAAGGGTTCCCAGGCTTTTGGGACAGGGTCAGGAAGATCTAAGGGGTGGAGACGTGCTGCATCAAGAAATGAGAAGGGCAGCAGTGCCGTCGGAAGGAGGGAACCACAGAGATCAGGACGGCCGTGTTCCCTCCGGCGGTTTGCACACTTACCAATGGGCAATATTTAAAGGTGAGCGCGAGAGGGGGAAGCGCCTTCAGCTTCCAAGTACATGCTTAAAGGCATTGGACTGAAAAAAGCTCCATATCTAGAGATTATGGGAAATTTATTAGAAAAAAAAAAACCAAAACACACAGGTTCTTTTCCAAAAAGCAGCCTGGCAGAAGAGAACATGAAGAGTCATTTCGGCCTCAGCAAGGATCACTTGGTGGGTCTGTGCACCGAAGGAAAGGGCGTTAAGGGGCTGTTCATCCTGGAAAGCTGGGGAGCAGATAAGGGTGTTCTAAGTAACTCCGGCAAAAGATGGGTGAGAGATCACCTGAAGGCTGAAGCACACCTTTATTCTGGCCTGTAAACAGGGAAAGTTTTGTGAAGGGATCCAGTTCTCCCAAGAGGAAGCACCATCGGCAACGTGGAAGAAACTGGGCTGAACTCACGTATCCAACAGGCACAGCCCAGCTGCCTGTTTTGTAAAACCCGTATCTTTATCTGTTCCATCTCTCCGAGAGTAATTATTTGCTTAGAGCTCAGAAGGTAAAACCTCTGCACTTCCCCATCATCACCTCCCTACACCAAGTTAAGGCTTCCAGCCCCAGTGGATCTGTCCGAGCAGGGACCAGTTGCTTCAGAGGGATGCTGGGTCCATCGAACCAGCATCGATGCTGCATCCCTGCGCCGAAGGCAAACCTTTCCCCTTCCCCAGTGACCCTCCAGCTGAAACAAGGCGACACCACTCCCCGCTGGTGAGAGTGGAGCTCACAGCACCCTCCGATCAGCGCAGAGACCTGAGGAAAGGCCAGAGCAAGCCTGGGGCGTCTGCAAACTGCAGGTTCAAGACCTGTCCATTTAAGAGCGGTATAGCTGAGGCTTTTCTCCCACCAAATCTGAAGGCGTCAGGATGAAGCAGTTCCCCCGGGCGCTGCATGTTTAAAGGCAGAGCTTGAATTCCTAAGGAGACATATGAAGAACTATTCTGCCAAAGCCTTGGTCTTGCTTTTAGTGCACGCATTTAAAACCAGGTTTTGTCCAGGGTAGCAGACTCTGCAGGGGCAGCAGAGGTGCTGGTGCTGTAAAGGATGGCACCTCGGAAGGCGAGATCCCAGCACAGCACGATACTTTGAACGCCTACCGGAGGATTTATAGCTAGACAGGCAACTCTCTGCAAGCAAGACAACTCAGGAGTTGGGCACAGCCCTGGGGCAACCTCCAGCAGCACGTCCAGCCCCAGCCCCCCGCTCCGGAGCCGCTGGCCAGCTTTGGAAAGCCGGCACCCAAGTCCCTAGGTCTGGCTGGGGACTGCAGGGCGTGGGGTCAGCCGGCTGGGAACGCGTCTGTGCGAGGCAGGGCTCTCCCTACCCCCTACACGGACAAGGCTGAGAACCAACAGGACGTAACTTGGCAGGAATTGCAGCCTGACGAGTTCATTCTGGTTGTGCAGGCCTGATCCGTGCTGAAGTTCAGGCTGTACGTGCCACAGGCACCCTCCGTCCCGCGGAGGGTCTCATCCTGCAGGGAACGAGCCTCGCCACGCCGCTCCAGCTTCGCCACTGCCCACGCACGGCCCCGGTGCTGTTTACAACCGGGCACAAAGCAGAACACAAGCCCCAGCGAGTAGTTTTACAACCTGAAGTTTGTAAGAGCAGGGGCAGATAAGGGCAAGAAGCACCTCGTTTTAAAAGAAGCCCGTGCTGCACAAAGCTCTGCCATTTCTTTTTAACGGGTTCCAAGCGCACAGCGACGCAGAACACGGGGCGCTTACCTTCATTCCAGCCATGCTCCAAGATACGCTGTGCGCAGCGCTCTCCCCTTGGAGGTCTTCATTTGGATCCTCAACACTTATCCCAACAGCAATGGAGAATTGTTTTCTGGGTTTAAGGATAGGTTATTGAAACCCAAAGGCAGCACCGCCCGAGGAACCAGAGCTACCAGTAACACTCCCACTGGGGAGACCACCTCCCCATGCATCACACGGCGGCTCGACAGCTGGTAGCGGAGCTGGCTCGGGTACCTCTTCCCCAGAGCTGCCGGCTCATACATCGCGTTACAGACTTACCACGGAGTCAGCCCAGCACACAGTTCCAGTGCAACTGGAAATACCACCAGTACAACAGACACCCAGCCGCTGCTTTGAGGGCCAGGACTTCAGGTGTGCGTAACAGTATGGAAGTGACAAAAAAAAAAAAATAAATAACGATGTTCCAAAAAGAGTTTGGTACCCCCAACCCCTCCCCACCCACTGACAGACCAGACAGACTCGGTAAGGTGGTGAATCGTGTTTCTTAGAGACCATTTCAAGTACATGAGCTGATTACTACAACATGCCAGAGGAGATTACAGTTTATAGAGGAAGGAAATAAACTGCACGTGCGTGAGTGGCTGTAATGCTGTGGGCAGCAGAGTCCCTTGCTTTTCTACTCAGAGGACCTTGGTGATTTTTTTTTTTTTTTTTTTGCCCATGCACAGAGACACAAAGGAAGGGAAAGGGAGCAGAAAAAGAGGCAACACACAACATCTAAGAAAAAGAAATGGAAGAGACAGCCTAGGGGGACCTCAGCCCCCAGAGGAACAGGGCACCAAAGGCTCATTTAGAAGAGTTCAAGAGAACTGCTGGTCTGGGGGCTCAAGCTTGTATGCCCACCCCCTAAAACGATAGCAGTAAGTAGTACAAGCAGGCCCTGGCTCCTCTTCAGTAGATGCACTTCTGACCGTCCATCACATCTCAGTTCCACAGGGAATTAGGGAAGTGCTCAGGGGACGAGGGCTGCTTCACTCCAGATCTTCATCTCTGCCCTCACCCAAGGTAGAGAGGGATGGAATCGCAGGGAGATGAACTCAGAGCAAATGAAATGCTGGGGCATGGAAGTGAGCATGCAAAACCTAGCCCCTTCCCAGATGCCCTGTGAGGAGGAAGGGGCCTCCCCAGCACACCCAAGGAAACTAAAAAGCATCTGCTCCTCCCGTCTTTTGTACTTCACTCCCATCTGGGATCTCCAGCGATGTTCTCCCCTGCCTCCCCACGGCCCCTTAAGCCTAGACAGATCCCAGTGTATTCTAGAACTGAGGTAGAGCTTTTTAAATTAAAGGAGTGCCCTCTTTCCAGTCTAGATTACAGACTACAGCTCAGCTTGTAAAAATAAAAAATAAAAAAAGGGAGAGACAGGAGGCACATTCCTCAGAAGACTCTAGAAATTGAGGAACAGGGCAGCTCATTTAACCCCAAGTTTGACAACACATTCAGGAAATTCACAGCTCTTCTTATTTTTGACGGAGGAGAACAAGAGGATTGCTTACAGAAAGCCACAGCTTTCCACGCTGCAAGTTTACTTCCAGCAAAGACCACCTTGGATCTAAATTCAGGAGTACCTACAGCAAGTAGGAGGATTTCAGTTTGACAGGCAAGATCTCTAGAGATCCAAGCTGCCAAACAGGGACATTTGACATCACTTTGCAATATCCATGCCCAGAGCAGCATTTCCCTTGCAATCCCTGGCTAACCATTCCAAGTATTTTCTAACTCCTGTTGAGAGTTACGGCTTTGTGGTAGCACAAACCGAACAGGTATTCTTAACCAGAAAGCTGCGTTGCTCCTTCAGGCTGATCTGGCATACCCCCAGCCTCCTCCACCTGCTACGCAGTGGGCTTCCTTTGACAGTCAACCCAGCGACACAAAAGCAAAACGCCTGTTCCGATTCTGCCACTACCCCAAACGCTTCCAGGGAGCTAACAAGGTAGTAGAAAGCCACAGCGTCCCAGCCGGTGTCTGCATAGATGAAAAGAATATTTGACACACCCCACCAGACTCCTTCCTGTTGTTCTTTTGTTCCTTCTGGCAGGAGATTTTACTCCCACGTGCGCCTTTCAAATAGTAACAAACCTCCTTTCACTTAACTCTCCTTAGTCTGTTGCACTTGACTGAGGTAATCATGTAGGCTCTCCTTTACAACAACTGAAATGGCCATGTTCAGACAGCAAGTCATCTGAAAATAAGGACAGGCAGAATAAATCACTTCTTTAAGTACTCAGCTCTCCACGGCTAGAGGAGTCTAGATCACTACCTCTAGCTCAGTCAGATGTCTCACAGTCACCGACCAACGCAAACTAGCCTTTATTTCAGAAGCTCAATGAAAAGCTTAAGTCATGCTGCCACTCTTTTTAGGCAGAACACTAAAGACTCTCACGTGCTGAAGTCCTTCATCCCCAAAGGCACTGCGTTAAGGCATTCTTATTTTGCTAGAGTCCACACAGGCACTAGTTGACAAGCTCACAGCCGAAAATAAACCACAAAAATTCCCTGCAGAAGAGCAGGAGCAATAGCTACCCGCTCCTCCTCTACTCCCCCTTCCTCTAAATGCAAGATGACCCTCCCTAAAGCTGCAGCAGCTGTTGAAGAGTCTAACCATGTTCAGTAGAGCGCTTCAGAATCCTATACGG
Organism: Ibycter americanus; assembly: GCA_035590275.1. Taxonomy (NCBI): domain Eukaryota; kingdom Metazoa; phylum Chordata; class Aves; order Falconiformes; family Falconidae; genus Ibycter; species Ibycter americanus. Next base: position 1,222,844 of record JAVJGI010000060.1, on the reverse strand, counting down.
AAGACAAATTAAAACCAGTAAAGAAATCAATGAAGAAGCTAGGTGGAAGGGAAGGGGAGGGAAGATTCAGGAGCAAGAAGAGACAGGCAAGGTGACAGGGGACAGAAAGTTGCAGACCGAAGGAGCTACATTCAAGTAAAAAAGTAGACTGGAGACAAAGCAATAGGGAAAAAGAAAAGGAAAGAACAAAAGGGCAAGTTACACCAAAGGTCCCCCGGAGCCCTCCAAATCCCCCACCAGGGAAGGGACTGGCCAACCCACCCTCTCCAGGGTAAATGCTCCTCATACTTACAGCTTTACCTGACCCGGCAGACAAAATTTTCCATTTCTAGAGTGACGGCCACCCCAAATTCCTTCTGTTATTATGTAAGGTGTACCATTTCCACAGCAAGCCGAGAGTTCCAGCACCACCACCACCTCCCTTCCCCAAGGACTGAAGTTAATGCTTATGCAACTACGACCCTCCAGATCTCAAACCAAAAAGGAAGAGTTTAAAGTACTCTAGAGCTGGTGCTTCACCTTTGATCCTGGGCTTTTTGGTACTTACTTACAATCACCACCACCACAATGGCACAAATCACTCCCATCATGATCATCATCTGGAGAGAGAGATTGTCAAAGAGTAAAACTCAGAAGAGACAGACAATTTCCCCTTTTCCCTGACAGCCATGAAACATAAGCCAGACCCTACAGGTAGGACAGTGCCATGGCCCCAAATTCTTTCCACAGTGAAAGAATCCTAAGCATTTGAAACCGTTAAGTCCCAAGTATCCTCTCAAAGCCCTGCAGGAGACAACTAGCCCAATTTCCTTCTGACAAGGAGATGATGGTGCTAGGAAACTCACCTTGCAGTTCTTCCACCAGTACTTCCTTTTGAGTTTTGCTGCACTACTTTCAAATTGTGAGGCACCGGCCTGAAGAGCATCTGCGCGGTCATCTAGCTCTGACAGCTTCTCGTCTCGTTCCAGCACCTTGTCTACATTTACACATATTATATCAACCACCTGCAGAGGGAAGAATAGGAGCAGCAGTTGTTTTGGTAAAGAGAGGTGAAAAAGTAAGAGGAGTAACTTGGTCAGTAACTAACACTGAGCTACTAACAAGTGGAAGCCCTACAAAGGTAAAAAGGTCAGGGGATGAAACAGCTTTCAAGTCATTGCCTACTTTGAAGCGGGGAAAAAAAGAATCCTAGACCTCCTCTCGAAGTATCAGCTCAAGTACACTTTAAACCAGGTCCTCGGCCTCACATTCTCCCATTTTTAGAAGCCTTCAAACCCAGCAAGCCTAAGCCAGCCCCCTCACAAGGGCAACCACCCACTCCCTCCCCAAGAACTGCAAAAACAACCTGGAGCTACATGCTGGTGCCCCAGCTCCCCCGACCCTGGGCACCCAGGCAAGGTGCCCCCACCTCGCACCCCGCGGGTGGGCAGGCAGGGACCCCAGCAGCTCGGGGTGCCGCACAGCTTCGCTCCCACACGCTGCCACACTCGGCACGACAAAGACGCACCGTACCAGGTACCGAGAACCTAACAGGGCTGCTCCTTAAGAGGCCGTATCCGGAATTAAGCAGCTTTGAAACAGAAAGCGATCGCTCCCCCAGCCCCTTTAGAGCTCTGCCATCATCCCGGGAGCATCGATGCGTCTGTGGCATTGGCATGAGCGGAGCAGCCACTCGCGCAGCAACAGACGCCTGTCAAGCCCATGGCTGCTGCAGAGCCCGGGGACAGGAGCCCAGGCTGCCTCCGGGCTGCCAGCGCGGCTGGCGGCGCTACCAACCTCCTTCACTTGGGCCTGTGTCTGCTGCAGCCGGCGGTTACTGCTCAGGTTGGGGGGGGACTGCGCGGGGGGACCCCCACCAGGGGCACCCCCAGCAGGGGCAGCCCCTTCGGCGGCCCCGGGAGCAGGCTGCTGAGCTGGATCAGACCTAGGGAAACACACGGAGAGACGAAAAACCCAGTCAGAGGGCGAGAGGGGACCCCCCAACCCCCCGGCTGGGGCAGTGCCGGCAGCAGCCCCGAGGGCCCGCACCCCCCTGGGAGAGAGCCCGGAGCAAGGGGGGCAGCCGGGGGGGCCGGCCAGCCCCGGGGCGGG
>JAVJGI010000060.1:1185537-1216684 GCA_035590275.1 Ibycter americanus | reverse complement strand
GGCCCCCCCGCCCCTCTCCGTGTTTCCCCGCAGCTTTCCGGAGTGCCTTCCGGGCGCACGGCGCGCTGGCGGTGCTGCAGCACTTCGATTCCCTCTACAGTTTGCTCCAGTGAGTACCGAGCGCGGGGCCGGGGCCGGGGCCGGGGGGAGGGGGTGCAGGGGGTTGTGGCGAGGGGGGGGCACCGGGCACTCGCCTTTCCCCGGGGGGGTTTCCTCGCTCCCCTCAACGCACTGTGCTTGCCCTGCAGCCGCTTCCAAGCCGCAGAGACTGCTGTCAAGGAGGATGCCCTGGAGCTGATGATGCGCGGTGGGTATCCGCAGGTCCCGGCTGAAGCAGGAACACTAGCGAAGTCCCTCCCCTGTGGCAGCTCGGTGATGATATAAAGGCTAATGTGACTTGACCAGCTGGGTTGCACCCTCAGCCCATTCCAGTCATACGGGTCTGTAATCTTGGTGGACAATGCTGAGCCGTGCATGTTCGCTGTAAGGGCAGGCCGACAGAAAATCCCCTTCCCTGTGTCCCTGGAAAATACATCCTTGGGACGCATCAGCTCTGAGGGAGCATTTCTATGAGCTGACACGGGGCTGTGGGGATAGGATGGGGCAGCGCGTCCAAGGTTTGGGTTGCAGGGGGCAGCCCTTGTTACAGCTGGTGAGATGTGAGCACGTCTTTGGTAATCTGATGACTGCTTTAAGCCCCCAAAAGAGGGGATGGCTGAGGGCCCTGGCAAGGAGTTCTCATGACTTCCCACCTCTTTTCAGTGGTGTCCCATCATTCCAATGAACTTCCTGCCATCTTGCATGATTCTGGGCTGAGCCATGCGGACTGTGCTGCTCACCTCAACGCTCTGAAGATGAACTGCTACTTGCTGACTGGCCTGATGGATGCCTTTGAAACGGAAACTTGCAAGAACGCTTTGTTGGAGGTGAATCCTTCTGGGAAGGTAGGTGAGGGGACTGCAGGAAACCAAGTTGATAAAAACAGAAAACACGAAAGCTTGCTGTACTCTGTGGTATCTCTCAGATATTATAGCTCGGTTTATTTAAACATTATGCCAGCAAGAGCAGTGTGTAACGTGGAGTACTGGTTATTTCTGTGAAACTGTATATGGTAAGTGGCCAAAGGGACAATATGTGTCTAAACATCAGCAGGGACTTGGGTACCCAGCCTCTCTGGTTCACTCCTCAGTGTCTGCCTGGTACTTTGTGTGCTAGTATTTTCTCACGAGTCCCTTTCTGTGGTCAGAGATAACAGCAACAGTCATTTGATGTAGATGCGTAAACTTCTCATACATCTCGCGATAGGTCTCTTAGTGCTGTAGAACGTGACAGTTGTCTGCTTTTTGGAGGGAAGCCGGGTGGTGATGGTGTTTTTTCTGCTGTCAAGCTGCTGATGCATCACGTTGTGTAATCTCCTTTCTAGAACAAGAAGAACCGTACCAAGACTTCTGGATCCTTCTGGGAAGAGGAGAGGGAGCCGCTCTTACGGCTGCTCACACAGCTGCTGCAGCTGGATCTCCGTCAGCTTTGGGGTGGTTCAGCAGTGGAAGAAGAGTTTGTCAGGTATGGGATGAAGTGGATGTAGAGGTGGGATGAGTGACTGGTTTTCTGGAAGGGAGGGTTAAGTGTTAAATCTGCCAGTGAGCTGCAGAGTGCAGATTGCTGGGTAACTGAGGAAACCATCTTGAGGTGGTGTATGTGATGTGTTTAAGAACCACTTCCTTTTCTCATATAGGCCTCTCAAATTCAGGTGGTGTTTGCTTGGTTTTTTAAGGATACTGGAGAATCTCTGGTTTGAGAGAAACATTTGCCTGCTGCAGCGTGCTAGAATGATGTTGGTGCAAGTTGTGATAGTGAGGTTCACTCTCTTCTGTGGCTTTAGCTTGATGACAGGAAGCAGCTACCACATCCTGGAGAATCCAAGCATCGGTCTGCAGAAGTACCGGGCCACACGGGAGGCTGTGACACATCTGCTTGCTGCAGTCCTGACTCACTATGATCACATGTTCAGTGAGTTCCTGCTCTTTTGCCTTCTTCCTGACGCCATTCCCAGTTATTGTCCCTGACCTCTTTCTTCTCACATGTGAAAGGTGCCACTCTGAAGATCACACAGATGCTGCAGCATTTTGAACATGTAGCCTCAGTGTTTGCACAGGCCGTGAGCCTCTGGGCCACAGAGTATGGTCTGAAAAGCCTGGTGGGAGAATTGCTAAGGTGAGAAAAATACCCTGAAGCTTGTCCTTCCATCTCTAGCAACTTGGGGCACCCTATTCCTTGTTTCATCTTTCTGTGCAGGGAAATCGGACAGAAACATCCACAGGATCTGGCTCGTGATACTTTGGGAATCAAGGGTTATGCTATCTTTATAACTGAACTGGCTGAACAGATTCCAGCTCTGGTGCTGGCCAACATGAGTGTTCTCCTGCATCACTTGAATGGGGAGGTACATTACCGTGATATTACTTATCTGGAGAAGTCAGGTGGTGGAGGTGCTGCTATCCAGTTTTTTCTGCCTGAAAAACCCAACCCTCTTTCACAGAGATCAAGTAGCCAAAACCTGCTGTTTGGAATAGGTTCTGCCCTTACCTAAAAGATGCAAAGGAAATGGAAAGCGTGACATCTACTGTCTGGTTGTCACTCTCAGATATCAGAGACTGCTTACTGGTCTGAGATCCCAGCTGTTGTCTCTTTTTCTTCAGTACTTAATGAGTTTGTCATTGTGTTACCTTTTCTTAAACTGCCCTTTAAAGCCATAAGTGTTTCTTGTATCAGTTCTTGGCTTCCGTGGACTTAGCTGGATAGCAGGGTTGAATTACTTTGTCTTCCAGGTGCAGTCGTGTTCACCCAAGGTTAATACAAAGTCCATAATGGAGAAATTCACTTAAGGCTGAGAGCCTGGGACTTGGAAGGCCCGAACTCTGGGCTGTCCTTCCTCTGGGCATATCAAGTTGTGTCTCTTTGTCTGTTCCTGGTTCAACAACTTTTCTTTTTGCAGAGTTATATGATGCGAAATGCCATTCTGGCGGCTATGGCAGAAGTGCTGGTGCAGGTGCTGAATGGTGACCAGCTGGAGGAAGCTGCCCGTGGTACTCGGGACAAGTTCCTGAGTATGCTGCAGGCCCACATCTGTGACATCAATGGCTTTGTGCGCAGCCGTGTGCTGCAGCTTTTCACTCGAATCGTTCAGCGCAGGGTAAGTGTGCTAGGGAATTGGCATTGCCTCAGTCGTCCCTTCCCCTGTTGTTTTCTAAGGGAATTTCTGTCATCCTGCTCTTTGTTTGCAGAGACTGAAGTTTAACAGAGAAAGGCATTGTCTCTGTGTGCTGGGGTGTCTGTAGTTCCTTTTTTCCAAGAGACCAAAGATCCTAGGGACAAGGGAACAGGGCAACAGAAATTAAACGCTGCTCTTCATTACTGGGATAGAACAGAAGGAAGAGCACAGTATGCAAGTTCTTTTTGGACACTGATGTGGCAAAACATCACCCTTGATGGATATACTAAGACTCAACAGGACCCTGGATAACCTAAGTCCTTGCTTTCAACAGGGATTGGACCAGAAGATATCCAGAGGTCCCTTCAGACCCAGACTACTTTTCTATAAATCTAGAATCTCTGCCTTTTAGTACATTAACACGTCTGCAGTAAAATAACTTTTCCTGAGTCTCTGGGCCTTCTCAATAACTTTGTCTATGCTCTCACTGTGTGCTAGGTCCTGCCTTTGACTCAGTTTCAGTCTGTGGTATCGGTGGCTGTTGGGCGTCTCAAAGACAAATCCGTGATGGTAGTTAAAAATGCGATCCAGCTCCTGGCTGCATTTTTGTCCAACAATCCCTTCTCCTGCAAGGTAATTCCCACTAGTATGATGAATATGCTAGATATCTGTTTGCAGGCTGAATATCTGCAGTGTGCTATAGCCAGGGCAGCAGCATTCCTGTGTCTTGGGGAAGGGACAAAATAGCCTTTGACTCTGCAGGTGGGAGCTTTCTGGTTTTCCCAGGTTCAGATCTTCCTTCCTCTGGCTCTTCCCTCACTTGGTGTAATGCTGAAGGTGTGCTGAAGGCCAGGAGGGATGCCTTTGATTGTGGAAAAACCTGCAGCGGTTTGATTTGAATCCGCTGTGGGGTTTCTTTCCTTCTGATCAGAATTAGTCTCTTAGAACATTCTGCACAGAGCTGTACCTCTTTGTGTTTAGCTGCACCTTCTCCTGAGCTCCTGAGCCTCAGACTGGTGATTTACAGGAGTTCCCATTCTAGGATGATGTCCAGAGTCTACTATTCCAGTTTCCAAAAATGGGGTTATCTGAGGGGATTGACAACTTCAAGCAGGCAGTGGATGAGAAAGAATTCTAGCATTTCAGAAAAAGGAGGGTAAGTAACATACTTCTCTTCCTGGCATCTTCAGCTAAGCTGTGCTGACTTGACAGAGCCACTGAAGAAAGAGGTGCAGAAGCTGCAAGAAATGAGGGACCGTGGCAGATCCACAGCAGGTAGTTTCCCTTCTTCCTCTTTCCCCTTCCCAGGGCATACCAGGGTTTATTTTTCCTCATCTTAAATTTTCTCCCAGGTTCTGGTGGCTTTTGTCTCAGATCTTGACTCATGTGAGATGGTGAGGCCAGATAACTGGGATTAATCTCACAGCAGAATTTCATATAGTAGTATTATAAAAGGACCATGTCAATGTCTGTATCTAGATCAACAGTCCATTTAGCTAAATATCCTATTTTCAGCGTAAGAACTGAACACTCAGGCTTCCATTTTCAGCTTTCAGTTTTCAATTCAAGGACTGCTTAAGCCATAATTTTGGTTGGTCAGATATTAATTTAAACTTGATTAGTCTTGGACCTGGTGCTGCCCACAAAATAATAAATATCAAATGATGGTTCTCTCTTACCTGTCATTTTTTTACCCTCAGTGGTTGGTTTATTGTTGGGAGGTTTTTTATGCCAAAGAGTTACGGTCTATTCTTACTTCAGTTGGGGTGGGATCAATGAGAATAGTGTCTTCCAGGGCCTGGACCGGGGCGAGAAGAAAAATGGAATTCCTAAGTTTCAGATGAGTTTCTCTCCCCATTTAGGGTGTTATTTGAGTCTCTGTATTCTTCATTCCCTCTGTTGTGTTGGTTTTTTGTTTGTTTTTTTTTTATAATAGCTCCAGTGATCACCTCTGAGGAAGAGTGGGAAGCAATGCTGCCAGAAGTTAGGGCTGCCACACAGCAGCTCTTTCAACCAGTGCAGGAAGGGGAAGAGGAGGTGCTGGAAGTTGAGGAAACAGCGGAGAGTACATCAGAGCAAATCACTGGGCTGCTGAGGAAGCTGAATTACAAGTAAGAAGGCTCTGTAGTTTGACAGCTTATCCCACAGGATGTGTTGGTCTCTTGTTCTCTGTTAAAGAAAGGTTTGAGCTCCAGGGTAGAGGAATGATTTCGGTAACATTACTCTGTAGTAAGAGATTGGCGTGGGCACTCAGCACAAGATGCTGGCAGGAGCTGCTTCCCCAGTTGTTCAAGGCAAAGTTGGATGGTTTCCCTTGTGTTCTGCCCTAACGGGTTGCTGATGTTCTCTTGGGCGATGTCGTTGTCCAGGAGTGCAGCCCGCCTTACGCAGAAGGCCCTGTGTCGCTTCCAGGGGAAGGAGCCCTTCAGCGGCCCCGCAGAGGAAAACGAGGAGGCAACAATCCTGGGTGTTCTGAAGAGACTTTACACAGGTAACTACTTTGGATCACTCTGTCTCTTCCCTAAATCCAAGCTGATGCCATAGCTAGACCAAAAGGCTCTGGAATCCCCTGTCCCTCCTGACCTGTGGGGCTCAGTCTGTGTGTACTTGACGGCTCATAGAGCTGTGCCATCCCTGGATCACCTGCTCATCCAGTGGCCTGGCATTTTGGTTGGGTCAGATTAGTCCTGTTATTTCATTTCTGGTCAAAACAGTTCTGTGTTCCCAGTAGAAGTGCATTCCTGACGCCTTCCTTCACATAGTATCTGCTGAGAGGAGTGAAGTGTTACCCACACGCACCCTTCTGTCCTGCCTGAATTTGTCAGGAGTTCTGCTTCTTGAACAGGTGGTGGCACATAATGCTTACCCTTAGCAGCTTTGACCAAGTATCTGGTTCAAGCAGCTTCTTGCTTATCAGGGACTCTAAGCATCTGGGCATATTTTTAGGACTTCACATGCTTTGTCTTTGGTGTTTGTTTCAGGATAAGTTTTCCTAGCCAGTCTCCTTGAGCTGATTTCTATCAAAACTGTATTGTCTAAAAATATTCATAGCTTTGTCAACTCTCCACATTTCTGCAAACTTTGCTAGGGAGTAGCAGTGTTTGCCTTCTCCCTACTCTGCCCTGATTCCCTTTCAGGGCCTTGTCCATCTTCGGGGGGCTGTCAAGTTCAGATTAACCCCTTCAGCATTTTAATGGAGTTTACCCCAGCTGGACCATGCCTTTCCCCACCCCTGTATTAAGCTGGCATTTCTGTGGTGCATCACATTGTAGTACTGGAACTTGCTCTACAGCATGCCGAGATTTTGTCTTTGTAGCCAAGTCTGATGGCAGAATTTGGATTTTTGTCTCCTGGCTCTTGGAAGGGGTCACTGTGGAGTGGAGAGAGAAGTGTTAAAATGCCCTGAACTGCGCCTGTTTCCCTTATACCTTACATACTCCTCACCCACAAGTGTTTGTGCTGTGCAGGTTCATGCCCAGGTGAGAACAGAGAGCATTCTCCACGTGGCAACAGCCGTCCTCAGGCTGAAGAAGTTGTACCGGAACAGCAGCCTCAAACAGAGCTGGCCAAACAGGAGATGCTGGTGCAATACCTGCAAGATGCTTACAACTTTTCAGTGAAAATCACGGAAGCCCTGAGCCTGATCAGCAAGATGATGCATGAAAACTGTATCTCAGGTGTGTGAAATAGCCATGGGGCCCTTTCTCCCCCATTCAGCATTTCCAGAGCTTTACCCTTGCTAGAGGGGAGACATGGGAGTGGTGGAGCTCCAGGGGAAGGGGAAAAGTTTGGAGGAGCTGCTCTTCACTGAGCAGATGTTACAGGCACTTCCAGGATATCGGAAAAGCAAGCACCACCTAAATAGGGGTCATGGAGGGGTTGTGTTAGGGCATGAATGGGCTTTTTAGGAATCCATCTTTTAAATACCAGGGTTGAAAATATTTTTAAAAGCTAGGTGACCAAAATGACTTTATTTATGGAAGCTCCCCTTCCTCCCGTGGGAGGGGATGTGTGTTCGTCGTCTCAGCCAAGGTTCTCCCAAAGTAAGCATGGCCAGTGAAGCTGTTCTGTTACCTGCTCCGTGCCCTGATGCAGCTTCAGCTGTTATGCTGGCCACAAGAAGGGAACAGAGCAGCCTGTCTTGTCCACCTCACCTTTCCTTAAACTTGATATGCTGTAGCTAAAAGTGATCCTGATTAACAGATTCTATGGCCTGATCCTCTTCAGTGTTGTCACAAAAAGTGGTGATGAGTAGGCTTTTGAGTTATTTCAGCTATTCGTATTTAATATTAGAACTACTGTATTCAGTTAGACTTTTTTGAAGTGCTTATCATAAATCAGCACCTCTGAGGGGGCTGGGGCGTAGAGGGGCACAGCTCTCTCCTCTCCCATCCTCCCTGGTCTATCTGCTTGCCAGCCACTTGCATAGCTCTGGGGTACAGATGGGTCTGAGCACTACAGCACCCTAGCTTCATGCAAACGCTTCGGAGGTTTCATCTGTGTTAAGGACTCATGTGTTAGCTGTGACAAGCGTCTGGGCTTTCCCAGCCAAGTTTGGATGTCATTAGCTGTTTGCACACGCAAAAATTAACTTCTGAGTTCAGTGTCTTTACAGGTCGTTTGAATTTCAAGGCTGAGGGAGTGCCCCTCACCTGATACTTAAACACCTGGGGTTTGGTTTGTTTTTTTCATGGCTGCCCAGATTTTACTAGCTTTCCACCTCCCTGTTGTCCCATGCTGTAGTGTAAGGAAGACACATTGAGTGTCTGGACAGCTGGGACATTTTGAGACATTGTCTCTATTTGGAGATGGTGTGCTGCTGGGTGAGGGGGTGGTGGTAAGGTATGTGCTCAGATTTAGATTTTTTTTTTAATTAAAGATTTAAGATTCAAAGATTTAATTTTATTTTTTCTGTTGCAAATATGTATCTTCTGGTGTGACTGGAGACAGGGGAAGCATACCAGCTTGTCTGATAGGGGATCTTTATTCAGATTTATAAGTTGGAGGCTTATTCTGATGTAAGCTCCCACTAAACCAGAGGTCAGACTCTACGAACTGTTTATTCTACAGTCCCTCTGATCATTATTGTGGCTCTCTTGTAAATGCTCTCCAACTTAATGTTTTTTCTTGTCTTATGAGCAGAAGACTGGGCAGTATATTTCAGGAGTAGTCAAGCTGGAATCAAACACATTGTTCCTTACCTCATTTATGCATCAAGTAGCTTGGTTTCTCTGGTTACAGCATCGCACTGGGACTTAGGTTCAGCTGCTTGTCTGCTGTGACCATGAGCTTTTTTCTTCCTGTCTCCCAGAAGGGAATTTTATTCTTTCTCAAACAAGGTGTCTGTGCTTTTCTAAATGTGTCAGATTAGATTTGGCTGTAATATTGTTAACCTGTACCTGTTCCCTCCAGGACATCTACACCTTTTTACTAGTACCCCTGTTCTGACTTGAGCCCTCTGCAGACAGTAGCAGTGATCTTAGATGCTTGTAGGGTTTGCTGTGAGAGCAGTATGCCTATGAATTTGTTTTAATAGCCTCTCTGGTGGGGTATAGGAAAGAACCACACAAACGCAACTCTTCTTTTCTCTGCAGTGGTGCAGGAATCCATTGAGTTCCTTGTGACAGCCTCGCAGTTTGGTGTGCCCCAGGCAGTGCTTGGAGTCCGCGGGATGCTCCCCCTCATATGGTCAAAAGAGCCTGGTATTAAGGAGGCCGTGGTGGATGCCTACAGGCGGCTCTATCTGAGCCCCAGCGGCGATTCAGAGAGGTATGGCCCTTCCTAATCAGAAGAGGGGTTTTTTTCCACCCAGCTCGATTCTTCTTCTGGGGAGCTGTTGGGAATGGGGTATGGGCAGGAAGAGAAATCAAAGTTGCCACACTTCATGCTGAGCTGAAATGTAAGGTTATGTAGCTGAGCATCCCAGTCTCCTGTGGCACCTACCACTGAGCTTCTGCCCTTGGTTTATTGTAGTGTTCGTGTGTAGGAAATTCATGCAGCAAAACTCTATGTGAGACCTCATGGAAGGAGAAGCTGAGAATTATTTTAAATTAAACTGTTATCAGGCACTGACACCTAACAGTCTCATAAATTTCCCTCTCATACAAAGCACTGCACCAAGATACGTGTGCCCAAATGATCTGGGTAGGGTCTTTATAGAAAACAAGGGGTCAGTTAGGAATGTTGGTCTTGTCAGCAGGGTTCTTGATTGGCAACAATGAAGTGAATATTTTGGATGGCTATTTCGGCCCCTTTGGGAGTCAGCTGTTGTTATGGAGTCATCCCATGTCCAAGACATCCATGTCTTGCTCACTTCACCTTCTGTGGGCAAAGTTGTTGCCCAATGCCTGTTCCCTCGTTTTGGGTTTCTTATGGCTGTTGTTGCTCATCCTGCTGTGATAATGAGAGGAATGGCATACAGTGTGGGCTGGAGCTGGAGCTATCTTGCTGACACCAGAGCTCAGGTTTTTTGCTGACAAGGCGTACATGCTGTGGCCTTATCTGAGTGTAGGCGTTCTGCTTCTAATGTACACAACACATTCCTCAGTGTTTACTGGTTTTTTACTGTCAGTTTTGTCCTTGATTTTTTTTCAACATACACGATTTCTTTATCCCTCACGCTATACAATGTTAGTAGTTGTTATTATCATCTGGGTGCTTTCACACACATTTCTATTTGTATTTCATTCAGACTGATGTTAAACCTCTTTGTAACAAATCTCTACGTGTGGCAGGTGAGAGGATGTTAATGGGGTCTTTGCTGATCCTTATTGAGGATTTGGGGGTGGGAGCCGAGTACTGCTTGAATGCTTTTTTCTTCCACACTAGAGAGTAGCTGTGTCTGTGTCTCCTCTTTGTTAGCTCTTCTTTCTTAGCGCCTGTTGAGTACACATGCACTAAGTAAGTGTGATACACATGCACTAAGTAAGTGTGATCCCTGGTGAGATGCACCGTACCCCACCCTCATATGTACCATCAGGGCAACAAAAAGCATCCACTGCTGCTTATTTTTTCTTGATAGTATTGCCTGGAGGCGGCTCTCCTGCAGTTTGAGCTCCGACCTTATTTGTTCATAGAGAGATTTTCAGTTTCTTATGTTCTAGGGAAAATAGTACTTTGACTTGTACTTGAGAGCAAACTGGGAAGTGGCTGGTGAGTGCGTCTTGTTGGGTCTTTGAGCACAGCGGGGAGTAGCAGTGCACAAGGCAGTGGACTTTTGAGCCCATGTCATGCTCATTGGAACTTAAGCTGGGTGACTTGGAAAACTCCAGCTTGTGGAGGGGGAAGTCTCCGGGGGTCAGCTCTATTATCTAATAGATGTCCTCAGCTCTCTGAATAGCAGAGTAATTGTCACAGTTCCTTTTTCTTTTTCTTTAATTTTTTAAATTATTATTTCATTTCATCCCATTTCATTTCATTTTATTTTATTTTATTTTATTTTTCCCCCTTCCAAGGGCCAGGGCCCAGAGCCTGGTGCATTCTTTATCTCTCATCATGGTGGATGCATCGCTAGGAACGATACAGTGCTTAGAAGAAATAGTGAGTACTTGCCTTGCCTGGGTTTGGATTATGTTTGTGATCTTAATGTCTGTTATATTAAAATGGTAGTCATTGCAGTTAATGTCTTTGTTGGTTTGAAGTCCACCCTCCTCTGCCTCTCCCTACTTCTTTTATTGCATTTTTTTTCCAGATCTCAGAGTTTGTGCAAAAAGATGAAATAAAGCCTGCTGTGATCCAGCTGCTTTGGGAGCGATTCACAGAAAAATCTCAGTGCTCGTCACTAGAACGACGTGCCGCTGTGATCCTGCTGGGGATGATGGCACGGTGAGCCATGGGCCTGGTCTAATCATGTGAGTGGGAGGATGTACAGGGAGTCAATTTTTATTGAAGAACTGCGAGTGCTGCATCAGGTGACCCTTCTATTCTGCAGCTTCAAAAATAGTAACGATGTCATGGCGGTAACGAGGCCTGGAATTAAACATAGTTGTGCTGGGTCCCACCAGCACGGTCTCTGAATGAGTATGACAACATTACTTTGTGTTCTGAATGTCCACCCCTTCTCAGAGCTCACTGTGCCACAGCTCTGCAGCTTTGTGTTTGGATAAGAACAGCGAGAAGCTGCTGAGTAGAGATGTCTGGAGCCTTTACATGGGGGAGGGAAATGAGTCTGCTTCCCTTTCTGGGGGCAAAAAGAGTGTAATTGCACTGTAAGGTTTTAATTTCCTCAGTAACCCTTTGGCATTTAGCTTACCTGCTGATTTCTTCTTGCTCTTCCTACTTCAGTTCTTAATCAGTCAAAGCTAGGCCTGCATAACGATGATCCCAAAGTTCTTGGCTCTAGAGCTGGAGCTGTTCCTGGGGCTCGCAGCCAATTCTGCAATTTGAGTATTAGATATTCCTTCCAAGGTATTTCTACCACTCCATTGCATATGTTTGTGGCAGAATTGTAGACATCTCAAAATTAATATCCTTCCCTAAAATCATGGGATTGAATTCTTTAGGCTTCTGAGGTATCCCGTGAGATCCTGTGTTGAGTCCATGGCAGGGGGTGAAATAACAGTATTGCCTTCTTCACAAATCTGCTAAGGGAGGTGATTTTGCTTTTGTCCTAAAGGTGCCCCGTTATAAACTTTTTAGATCCTCTTTTTAAATACATTAAATTCTGTTCTTGGCTTCTTCACCCAGTTAATTCTATATTCCTCGGATCAGGCCTGGTCTGAGGAATATACAATTCTACCTTTCACAGGTAGAAAGAAGAGGGGGGATGTGGGCATGGGCTTTGGTGGGGGTTTTTTTGTGTTGTTCTGCACAGTAGGGGAGGAAGTGGCACATGTCACCAGTCCTGAGCTGCTGGACTCTTTTCTGTTTTGCAACATTTTTCTTTGTCTTGCCCTTTTAAGTTCTGCTTCTTTCTGATAAGAAAAAGGAGTCAAGAATCTTCCTTCTTTCTTTGTAAAGAGACAGTGTGTCCGGTGTTCACTTTGGAGAACTTAATCTCATAGTGGAGTGTGGATTTTACAGACTTCTGTGGAATATTGCTTGCTGCTCCCATAGCTATATCTTGAGTCATTGGATGGATTTGGAGTTTTTTTCCCCCTTCCCTCCTCTTACTCAAACCACTGCCTTCTGTAAGGCACAAGGAGTATTTCTCTTGGTTATCCATACTTCTGTAAACTTTCAGCACCAACTCATGTAACACCCCCATCCCTTCCATTCCATAGAGGGAAGCCAGAGATCATAGGTAGCAACCTGGACATCTTGGTGACAGTAGGGCTGTCTGAGAAGGTATGTGAAGACTATCGCCTGGCTCAAGAAGTGTGCAACGCCATCTCCAAACTTGCCAGTAACCGTAAGGTAAAACTCTTTAGTTTGTTCTTGAGCTCATCCAGAAAGAGAGTTATCCAGAAACAAAGAAGGGGGGTAAATGGTTTGTATTGAGAAGAGAGAGAGGCGATTAAATTTTTACCAACTGTGAAATTAAGTAGGTTGAGACCATTCATCAGCACTGTCTGGAAAGCTTAGCACACATCAGTGAACATGTAATAAAAGAATTTTCATGAGGCAACAGGCTGAATTCAATTAGTAAAGAGTTCATTGCACAAAAAAATCTGTTTTCCTTTCAATTTTCTTCCTCAGACACCCGGCTGTAAACTGATTTGTGTTTCCTCAACCATGAAGCCCTTTCCTCTACTAATGTTTTCTGGTGGTGTGATTCTTTTGCTCTCCCTATTAACTGATATTTGGGAGTTGTCAGCTCTACAGCTGAATATAAAACATGAAGTGTTTTCAAACCTGTCCATCTTGTACTTAAAACAACATGATGGTCGATGGCATCTTTGTCTGGGGAGAAACTTTATACTTTTTTTTTTTTAAAGCGCACTTGGGGGGGAAAAAAAAACCCCTCTTTGTTTTTTGACTCAAGCATTTAGGGTTTTGGTTCAGGAGTTCCTGCATAAAAGCAGCCCTCCTTCACACAGCACCATCATTCTGTGTTTGCCCCTTCCACTGGGAACGTTACTGCTGGACCTTCGTGAATTAATATGTATCACAACATTCTTAATTGTTCTGAAGACAGTTGCAATTCAGTTGTAGCTTGACTTAACTCTGCAGTGAAGTTTGTATGTGAGAAGGGTCTGAAGTGTAGGTACTTGAATGACTGTGGTAGCTCTTCCTCCCTATCACCCCACACACAGAGAAATTCAGTACAGAGAGTAGGATTGTAGTGAATTGAGAGATTTTGTTTCCAGCTACTGAAAGCTGGTAAATCCTCAGGCAGTGGCTTGTTTTGGTCAAGCGTATCTTGATCAGGCAGACACAGATGTGCTGGGATATCTCAGGTGTTGTCATACTTGGTTTAGTAGTTCTCTAGGTTATCTTACTCCCAACCTATAATGTGGTGGGACTGATAGTCAGCCTAAGTGTGAGGTGGTGTTGGGTCCAGAGCTATCCTCTGTTATTTCTGACGATGTTTTGCTTTTAAACAAAACCCGGAGTACCCCTAGGCGAGGGCGTCTGATTGACGTACTGTTGGTAACTCTGAAGACGCTCTAAACATTTCCCTCTCTGCTCATTGTGGAGAATGAGTAAATAATATCAGATTTTAAAATAGTCATTTTGAGATTTCAAGAGTTATTTTGATTTAAGGTGAAATAGTGGAGCTGCCTGGTTTGTCCTGGGATTATCATTTGGCCAAGCATTGAATCCACCCAGTGTTGCCACCGTGCCTTCAAAAGTGACAGTAACGTCCCTTCTGTGCGTTTAGTTGCAGAGCATACTGGCTGTCCCTGCCGTGGGCCTCGCATGGGTTCAATTAGCATTGTGCACATGGCAAGGTCAAGCACCAGGAAGAGCTAGGGGGGATCTCTTCTGTGGTAAGAGTAACTCGTCTGTTCTCTTTGCAGCCAGCGCTGGAGCAGAGCAATGCACCCTTTCGACTGCCACAGGACCACATGCTCTTTGCTTGCCTGAGTGAGACTGTGAGTAAAGGTGAGCCTAAGTCAGCAGTAGGTTTGGAGGAGATGAAGCTGGGCTGTGAGGCAGGCTGTGTTGTCACTGTTACGTCTGGTACACTGCTCTCTCTTCTCATCAGGCTTCGCCCAGCCAAGTGGTCACTGGATCCCCTTCATGGAGACAGCTGTATCACTCATCTACAAGCTAGCAGAAGGGGCAGGGGAGATATGTGCTCACATCTTGCAGGTGTGCAGTCAGCAAGTTCTGGAGAAGCTGGAGGAGGCTGATGGGCAGAAAGCTGGTGAGGAAAAAAGCTGGTGAAGGAAATCTGTACCCATGGTTTCTCATGCTGTGATTGGGTGGCCTAGAGTAACTGCAGGAGGAGCTGGGGGGCTAGTTGGAGGTGTTGGTGTGGAAGGGTGCCAGTGTCACGAAGGAGTCTGTGGAGCATGAAGATGGGTTGTACAGTGAAACTTGGCAGTAACTGATGGGAGAAGAGGTCTAGATCAACACTGACCTGTAGTATTTTTTCTCCACTGGATCCAGGGGTTTCTCCCAGCAGAGTCTCTGATGGTGCTAGCAGTCTGCCCACGTTCATGCTGATGCATCTGCTGTCCCTTGTGGGACAGGTGGCACTGCAGCAGGTACAATATTTGGAGGTATCAGTGAGCGCAGAGCTACGCAGACGACGATGTCTCAGAGAAGAGGAGAAGTCCAAGAAGTGTTCTGACAGCAGCATGAAGAAGCAGAGACCCTTGGTGAGAACTGAGGCGGGTTTTTTTTGTATGGGCAGCTCTTATAGTGTCCCAGCTACTGCTATGGCAAACTTCTGGAGAATGTACTTCTGAGGATGCAGGAGGCCTGGGGTAATGTGTGCTTTGGGAATAGAAATGGACATGTGTCGGTCAGGATTGACAGGGAGAGCTGAGGTCCTTGAATGATCCCATTCAGTAGAACTCTCACATCAGTCTTGGGTTTTGAAGAGGCAAAGCGGAGGGAATGAGGGGCGATGTCCTGGCCATGCTTATCTTCCTGCTTCAGGCAAATATTTCCTTCCCACTCATCACTTCCTTTCTTACCAATGCAATCTTTTGCAATTGCTGCTGGTGGTGAAGAACACCCATTTGTGCCCTGAATTTTGGAAAAGGGCTTCTAGAACCTTGGTCCATAGGGTTTGAAGGTCCTATCCTCTCTCAGGTGGTAATGATGGAAGTTTATTAGTAGCCTTCTTAATGGGATATGTCTGATAGAAATACCGTGTTTGGTTAGGGTTACCTTGGAACATTTTCCAGAGTGTAGTGAGGCTGACTTTCTTGGGTAAGAATAGAGAAAAATGTGCGTCCCTAGGTATCCAGTCTCTGTTAGATACCTATACTGCTATGTCCAGAGAAATTTGTAGTTCGTTTCCTCATCCACCCTGCTTATCAGTGTCACAACCATTTACCAGGCAGGAGGAGGTTACGATGAGATTTTCCAAGAAGTAGCAGTTGGATGCAGATTTGGTCCCTGTGCAACACCCATGTCTCTTCTTCCCTTGCGTTGCTTTTGCCTTGCTATGAGGTTTCCCATAATCTTGCTCACAAGATCAGCAATTCAAAGTCTGCTTTGAACTTCTTGCTTTTAGGATTCACATCTCCCTAAAGTTGTGCCAGACTCGGGCATTGATGCCAGGTGTGTCCTATGTCTGTCTCAACATACTAGCTTCAGTAACTTCGGCTTTCTTTTCGTTGATGTTCTGTGACATGTGGGCTGGAAAATCCTGGGCTACCCTTCACAGCTTCATTCAGTTCTCAGGGAAAAGTGGGTTATAAAATTCTCAGTCAGTCTGTTCTCAACTCTAGTCATGCTGCTGGTAACCTGCATCCACGTCTCACCTGAGAGAAGAGTACTTTGTGAAGAGAAGGGTTATTGTTGCCTGTCATCTTTTTTACAGTCTTCCTTTCTGCACAGAGCACAGGAAATGAGACCACTATGGAGGAGGAGCTGGGCCTCGTGGGAGCCTCAGCGGATGACACTGAGGCCGAGCTCATCCGCAGTATTTGTGAGACGGAACTTCTAGATGGTGAGTGTGGCTGCCACCGAGGAGCACTGTCTCTGTCTGCCTGTGTGGAAGAACAGGTACAGTGGGTAACGGATCCAGAAGGAGGAAGGCTGTTTCCTTCAGAAGGAAACACTGTGATTTTTTTGTCTGGTATCAGTTTCTACACAGGCTGCCTGTTTCTTTGCTCTGCCTTTCTGGAAGTGGTTTTTCAATGGTGAAAGTGAGTCAACGAATTTCTATAGTTTTGCAGGAGTTCTGGGATAAACTGAGTAACTGTTCTTAAAGAGGGATGCACAAACAGCGGTCTCATACTTGCTGTCTTTATTCCCACTCTCACTCTCTAGAGAAGCACCTGCTCTCTGCTTTTGTTCCACTGGTGCTCAAGGTCTGCAAAAACCCTGGGCTCTACAGCGATCCGGCACTCTCGGCTGCTGCGGCCCTAAGTCTTGGCAAAGTCTGCATGATCAGGTAATGGCTGCCTGTGCCGCTGTTCTCCTTCCAGCCTTCCTGGTACTAAAGCACAAGCAAACGTCGTAACTCCTTTCCTTCCTGTGGAAAGAACAAACACAAAAGAGTGTTCATAGATTTTCTTTTTTTGTGTGTGTGTCTCTGTTCTCTGAGAGATGGGATTTTGGTATGTATGCCTTCTTTTCTGTACCCTATCTCATCAGCTCTGAGTTCTGTGGCTCCCACTTGCGCCTGCTGTTAACAATGATGGAGAAGTCCACTCTGCCTGGTGTGAGATCCAACCTCATTATTGCAGCAGGAGATCTGGCCATCCGTTTCCCCAACGTGGTGGAGCCTTGGACATCGCATCTCTGTGCCAGGTAACGCTACAGTCATTGCTGGGAGAGGACAGGTGATGGGAGCTCTGTGGAAGGGTGACAGTGGGCCTCTGGAAGGTGAGAATGACCCAGGAAACCAAATTTGAAGGTGTCAGTATAGGAAGACGAGACCTGGGCTGTGGAGTAGGCTGTCATGGATATCAGTGGGTTAGAGATACTCAGCTGCTTTCTGCAGTAACTACATGCTTCTGTCAGGTTGCGGGACCCCTGCCCAAGTGTGAGGCACACGGCTGGACTGGTGATGACTCACCTCATCCTCAAAGACATGGTAAAGGTGAAGGGCCAAGTGAGCGAAATGGCAACTCTGCTTATAGACCCAGAGGCGGCAATCATGGGACTGGCTCAGAACTTTTTCAGTGAACTCTCCAACAAGGCAAGTGGATGCTCATGGACCTTAGTTGACAAGAGTGGGGAGAGGCTGGTGGAAGCTGGGACAATGACACAAGAGCTGAGTCCTGGAGAGGATGTGTTAGTGGTGCAGAGCAGCTGCCTGTCCCTCTGTGTTGCCTAGATGAGGGCACATACAGGAAATTTTGCAACACAAGTTTTGTTTCAGCTATGATGTTGCTGAATTTTACCTCATCCATTTGCATCGGAAGGCAGGCTCCAGACTGGTGCCTCGTCCCTTGGCTTTCTTGTGTACGCCTAGCACAGGGCTGGGGACAGTTTTGTGCAGCTTACCTTTAGGCTTTACAACAGAATTCCCTGACCTTATGGCTCAGGCAGTGCATCATCTCTGAAACCTTTCAAAGTGGTTCTTGGCTGTGTGATGCTGAGACACCTAAACTGAAGGAATTACAGCCCAGGCAGGCGAGAACAGTAGCAGCGGTGGGCCCTGTACACTGTCCACTCAGTGTGAGCGCTGCTGCGGGCCCTTCAGAGTCAGATTTGCTGCCTGAGCAGCTGCAGTGGTACGGGGGCTTGCGCTGCGAAAAGCAGAGCCAGCCGCCTGACTGCACTAACTTCCTATCTCTGCAGTGCCTGTGAAAAAACCTTGTAAAAGCAGTGGGAAAGGGGGTCTGGATTGGGCCTCTTCAGGCCAGGCGGGAGGCAGTTCCTTGAGCTGCACTGCTGTGTAAGTCTCCTTTATCAGGAAGCTTTTTTGTTGGGTTGTGACGCAGCTGGAAAGCGAAGAAACTGCATCCAGGTCTGCCGAAGAGCAGAGCTGTTGCAAACCAAGGGCTGCAGTTGTTGTTAGCTTGGTCACTGGTTATTTTCCCCCTTAGCTTCAGCCAAGTAGTTCTGGATGGGTTTGGCTGGCTGTGTACGGCTAGTTTCAGAAAGCTGATGTTTTCCGTCAGTAGATTTGGGGCGGGGAGAAGGGAGGTAGCTTTAAGTGGGCAGGTTGTTTGGCTTGACTCAAGCTGTCCTTCGTAATTCTGTATCTCATGTAGAACCTTGTATTCTGCACAGGGTAACGCCATCTATAACCTGCTTCCAGACATCATCAGTCATCTCTCAGATCCTGACTGCGGCATAGAGGAGGAATCCTTCCACACCATTATGAGGTATTCTAGGGTTCAAGAAATCTCTTTTGACTAGGACTATGTTTATGCAAAGGGGGTGCGAGATCCAGGGAAGAGAAACCACAGTGACTTACACAACATGCTTTTTCAGTTGTTCTCCTTGATCTGACTTTTTCAGTCTGTATCTGAAATAGAGTCATGCTGAGAGGAAGCAGTTCTAAAGCCACCTAGTTGGGGGTGAGGAGAGGCTCCACAAAGAGTTTCCACTAGCTCATTCACTCTAGAAAAGGAAAACAGTTGGGTTTATGCATGGAAACATGGATATGCAACATGGGAGAACACAACAGATTTTAAAGACTCTGCTGCCTTTGTTATTTTGGTGACCTACTGGATTTTTTGCAAGTAATTTTAATGAAGTTGTAGTTAAAGTAATAGGTTTGGGTTTGCTGCTTTTGTTTGGATTTGGGTTTGGGTTTTTTGTTTTGGGCTTTTTTTTCCCATGAAGCCTGACTCCATAGTATAGAGGCATATTGGAATAGTTCAGTCTGAGGGTATTGGTTGCTCATAGACAGCACAAAAAGTGTCTGTAGTGGTAAAGTATAGAAATTTTCCTCTTATATCTGTAACTTAAACATACGAAGGTTTTTCTGAGTTGCCTGAATCCCTGTGGGTTACAGAGGGGACTGCTGGACAAAACGAGTATTTCTGTTGGTGAAGAGAAGACCAATAAAATCTCCAGTGATAATTTTTTTTTTTTCCAACTAGTCTTTCTGTCCACTTGCTATTTTAGCAGTCACGTTATTTCTGGTTTATGGATAGGGAAGCATTAGTAGTGCTGGTGAGACCTTACCTGGAATGCTGCCGCGGTTCTGGTCACTTAAGTTAAAGAAAGATGAATTGATGCTGGAACAAACGCAAAGAAAGGACTCCTGAGGATATGGTCTTGTTCCATGTCTTAAGAACCAAGCTTGGTGTAGTGGTTGTAGACATGACAAGGACTGAACGAGGATGCGTGCCTAGAGCAGTCACATTGAGGCCAGTGGCAGCCTGACTGAGCTTGAGTTAACAGAAACGTTGGTACAAGAAAAAAGGCAGCCAGCAGGACCTTAATACATAGAAGTTATTCAGTGATTTCTATGAGGACATCATGCAGAATGCAGAAGTGCTTGACTGTGTAAAAGTCTGTATCTCTCTATTCCTCAAGAAACTAAGAAGAACATAGGATCAGGTTAGCGGTTAAGTTCTGTTAGGCTTTGTTCCCACTGCAGTGCAAAGTAACACTCGCTTTTGCATTGATTCAAAACAGAGCAGCATACCTGCAGCAAATTAATAACAGAGAAGTCACAAGAACGGTTTTGAAGGGGGGAAAAAAAGTAGTGCATGCCACCCTACTCCTCTCAAGGTCTGCTTGTCAGACGTAGTCTGCCAGCGCAACTTGTGAAGTGAGGAGGTTGTCTGGAGGTGTTGCATACTCTTAAAACTGGATGGAAGGAGCGGATCAGAAGTCATCCCTCCTGCCTCAGACCCCGCACAGCCATTAGCACCTCTTACTCCAGACCTTCAAGGGTCTTTGCTTGAGCTGGATTTCTTAGTTTCATCCTAGGCAGGTGCTATTACACAAACGTGCAGTTTTAACTGTATGTTTTGTCCTAGCAGCTGTCCCCCAACAGGGACTGTGATTAGTATTTAAATATATATATATGCTTGTAGCTTCTCCTGAACGAAGTCTGGGGCGTGCAGAGCTGTCATCATCTTGGGATGACCACCCAGCTGATCAATGGATAGGATAGCTGCAAACATCCCATAGTGTAGGCAGAAATGCGGTTTCCTCTCTGAGCTGTCAACTTTGCCTTTTTTTTTCCTTTGCAGACATCTCTTCTCATATATTTCAAAAGACAAACAGAGAGAGAGCTTGGTGGAGAAACTTTGTCAGCGATTCCGGATTGTCAGGTGGGTTGTAATCCTCATTTTCCTGACAAGCAAGTCTGCTTCTTAGGAACTGTTAGAAGAAACTGCCTTGTATATGGTGGTTGTAACAGGTTGTCATCATATTCTTCACGTGGCAAAGTGACAGATGCTGACGTACCCTGGATTAGGTCCCTTTTTCTCCCCCTCCCCATCTTCCTCCTAAAAATACATGAATAAATATGTGTAAATTAAGGCTTTTTGTCTTATTACGCTGTGACTGGCCCCTCTCCCCTCCCTTCTTTCTTAGGAAACAGTTTTGTGACAATGTAGATCCGCAATACAGCTGAGCAAGGAGACATCCCAGGTGTGGGTTTTATGCACCTTTGTGGTCCTTCTCCACAGGCTCTTCCCTTGCATCTCAGCTAAGAAATCGGCATGTCCACCTGAGGCGTTGGGGTCTGCCCAGCAGCCCTGGCTGGGGTGATCTCAGCCACCTAGCTGGTACCAGCCTGTCCCTGCTCTGTGTGCGTGGGCTGCTCAGTACTAACTCTGTGTGGGACTCTGTTTTCTTACGCAGGGGCTTGTGCCACTGTAGGCTTAGGCCTGTGCTCTGTCCGCGAGGCGTGCGTGCCTTGCTCATGGTGCTGGTGACAGAGTATACAGTGCAGGACCCACCCATGAACCTGGGGTATGGTTTTGCTTCCTGGGTTTCAGGGTGTGTTTTTTTGCTGTTGCTTCTTTCCCCCTGCTCCCCAAGCTGTAACTTCTCTGACGCAGGTGTACGCTTTTTTTTTTTCTTCTTTTAGAAGAAGAAAGATAGTAGAAATTTATCTGCCTCTCTGTCATGTACTTTCAGTGATATCTTCATTTTACCTTCCACTGAATTTGGTGCACCCTGCCTTCCTCCATTCCTGTGGTTTTCCTTCTCCATCGTTGTGGCTTTGCCCCTGAGGTTTAAGCTGTGCCTGCTTCTCTTGGCCATTTGTACACAGTGCCTGGGCACGCGACCTGCTCGGCTGCCTCAGGGAGTTGCATATTCCCCAGAAATATTTGGATTTTTTTTCCTGAGCTGGAATAGAGAGTGGCCCCTCTCCAAAACTGCCTCCCAGGAACACTGGTGAGCTCTTCACATTTGTAAAAAACCGTCCACGTGTAAGCCATGTCTAGCTTTGAGTAAAATGTCCAAATATTTCTCTGCCACAAAGATGAGCAGTTTAATGCGTGCTGGTGGTAACGCTAGAGCAAGACTCTCACTCCAGGCTAAAACAGGAGCTTATCAAAAAAGATTTTGCAGCCACCATCATCACCTTCCTCAGCATTTCTGGAGTTCTAAGCATAGCAACGTGCCAGGTATCGTTCAGACTGTAAATGTGGAACCAGCTGGGTGCTGCAGCTTTGCTCTCCATCTGTCTGTGTTTGGACAGTGCATTCTGAGAGGCTCTGCAGGACAGACTTCTGGCCCTCTGCTTCGTGTATATTAATAAGAGGGGCTTCAGCCTAGCTCTTCGTCCTCCCGTTCCATCACAGCGAGGTACACTAAGGATGTTAGTCTACTTCCCACTCCCTTCCCCTTTTTTTTCCCCAGTAACTTTTGTTTTAAATTCAGTTGAAATAAGGCCCTTCAAGAGGAGTCCTCACCTCACTGAGTGTATTTTTTCCTCAAAGCCAGCAATAACTTCTGACACTTCTTAAGCGAGTGATTGTGTTCTTTAACAGTGAAGCCTTCTTGGGTTTCTGACGTGTCAGATCAGTGTCTTCGATGGAATACGGTGGTGGCTGTGTGCGGTGTGGCACTGCACTCTGACCTGTAACAGAGCAGCCTGAGTCTGATACTCCGCAGGGCTGCAGCACCTGCAGGAAATGCTTTATCCTTGTGCTGTAGTTCTAGGTAGGACATGCTCTTCCTTACGTACCCCTTTTCATCAGAGCGAACGGCAATCTTTGTCTTTCCCAGGACTGAGCGTCAATATCGGGATCTATCCTTCTGCCTGACTCTGCTTCCCCTCTCGGAGCGGGGCCTTCACAAGCTGCAGGACAACTTTGACTGCTTTGCAGACAAGCTCCAAGACCCAGTTGTCTACAGTTGTTTCCAAACTCTGCTGGCTCGATTCTCCAGAGCAGGCGGCAAACCTGAGACTAAAGTAAGGATGGGGGGGCAAGTGTCCAGGCCAGGAAAACGATTGCTTTTGACATACCGTGATTGGAAAGCCTTGCAGTTCTCCATTTTAAGCAGGCTACTCCTCACCCCCAACAATTTATCAGAGAAGCTGATGGCAGTTCTGCTATGGATGTAATAATTCTCTGTCCTCACCTTCTCTTTTTTTTTTTTTTTTTTTTTTCCCTTCTTTTTTCCCTGCTGTGTTCCATCTCCATCAGGCTCTGGCTGAAGACCTGGAGCAGAAGCTGTCTGCCTCCCATAATCGAGGGCTGGATTCAGCAGTGACATGCCAGGACGGTAGTGCAACTCCCATGACAGAGCCGACCAAGCGGAAACCAACAAGAAGTATGTTCCTTTTGTGAGACTGCAGCCTTCCACCTCATCCTGCAGTCCAGCAGAGACACCTAGGGACTTTTCCTCACCCTTACAGATGGAGTGGCTGCTACCTTTCTCTTATTTTTTGGGGTTTTGTTGGTTCGTTTTCTTGGCAGGCTCACACCACCAGCCCCTGAGCACGGCCAACAGTGGTGAAGATTTTGTCACGCCTCGCGCCCTCCAAAAACAGAAGCGTGCCCAAAAGCGCCGTCCACCCAAAAAAGCTGTTATCACCTTCTCCAGTGATGAGGAGAACAACTCTGAGGACGGTAAGCCTTTGTACATGTATGCTCAAAGGGTGAAAGTGGAGAAAGGCTATAGATTTGGCCCAGCAGGGATGTTCCTTTGGAAGTGGGCAGGTGTGTAGGGCTACGGAGCACTGCCTAGGTTGCCTGTAGATTTCTCCGCTCAAGGCAACCGAGTGTTGGTTATTGACACATTTTACTCTCTTTAGAGCTATTGGCAGAATTAAGAGAGGAAGAAACCCCCACCCGAACAACTCCCATCACCAGATCTTCAGCCCGCCGGGCGCGCCGAGGGAACTGTCTGCCACTGTCTTTTGACTAAAAATAAAACTCACTTTATGCCACAGTCGTCTTCTCTTGTCTGAACTACCCCACAATACAACAGTGCTTTAAATGAGGACATAATGGATGTTACACACCAGGCTAAAGCAGTTCCAATCCTGTCTTTTGATATCTCCACAAAGAAAGGCAGTGATGAGCACAGCTGCTGCTTTGGCTGGTTTTGCCCTGCAAGATGAAAGCAAACTGCTCTGATTAATAAAAAATCTTTGGAAGAAGGGCTTTGTAAGAAGAGTCAAACTTAACCACCGAGTACAAAATACTCGTTCCCTTCCCATTTTGGACGTGGTTATAAGCACGCCATTCAGCTTCTCTTGACACAGGACCAATATGATTTTGCTGGGTTTCGGCCCTTTTATGTTTGAGCCGTTCCGAAGCTCTTGCCCTGCAAACCCCTGTGGGGCTTTGAGGGGAAGTTACCGGCATCGTTTTCTTGTATGGATCTTCTTGAAGAAGAGTTGAGGGTGGGGAGAGAGAAAGGCTGACTGAAGACTATAGCTAGAGTGCTTCAACAGGCAATATGCAAAGTGAGTAGGGAAAAATACAACTTTTAAAAGATTTTATAAAAAAGAGAACAAACAAAAACTTTAGAATTATTTTTGTCTAACTCTGATTTGCTCAAGTTATGAAATATACTGGTAACATAGGTTGTCCCGCTGCACTTTTTGGAATGTATTTGCTGCAAATCCAGCTATGTTTCAAATAAGAATGGCAGTTAAGCTCTTTCCTTCCAGGAATGCCACATCAATGTTCAAGTCAGTCCTGGCACTGACTCCTTGGGACTGCCATGTGAACACAAAGTGCCCTAAATTTGAATTTGTGTGTTAATCACATAAACAACCTTTAACCTCATGTCTGATAGGCGAATTGGCATTTGTCCTAGAGCTCTTGGTACAGAATTATTTCCTCTTCCCTGCCAGTTGCCTGGAAAGCAGACCGGTCGCTAGCCGGGCAGGAATTGGAAGGGTCTTGCTACCAGCAGGGTCCTGCGGATCTGCTGTCTCGGCATAAGTTCCTGCAGTCCTCGTGGTCACCCTCGGCTCACCAGCAAGCAGAGCGGGCTGCTCGGTTCTCTGGCCTGGCTGCATGAGTAGTGATAAAAGACTGCTGTAGCTTGATGTGATTCCTATTAAAAAACAAACAAAACAAAGCCAAAAAACATTAGAAATTGCACAGCTTTGCATTGACCTGGGCATGCATTGTTTGTGGGGGAGGGGGGTTTGGTGGTGGGTTTTTTTTATGCCCATACCTGAATGAACATAAACATGCTTATACTTATACAAACAAGGAGATGAGGGAATGATGGGGTGATAGGTATATTTACTGGGCTGGGACACATGGACCAAACACCACACTCAAGTCCTGTGACTCGGTGGAAAGATCTGTTGCTTTGCCACCACCGGTGTAATAGCCAGATACCAGTGTAGATACCCTCCCCAGCTCCAGAGTGCCCCAGTAAGAACGGGACAATCCTGTGAAATAGAAAGATCAGAAAGCTACAGCGATATTGTCCCCCTCCTGTCCTCCCTAATTAAATATTCAGAGCAGGCTGCAGGAGACGGAGGCAGCAGCTATGGCATTCACAGGAGATGTGACACGGTCGTGCATCCTGCCCGGGACTACCGCACCCGCCGAGTGTCGCTCACAAACGGGAATGAAAGAAAAGGGACAGCCTGTAGGGATTGCTACCCGGCTCAAGGCTTTACAGGTCTGTGCGTATGTATGAGATAATGTGTTGACGATCGTGTGGTGGGGGAGGTATGGCTGGGTGGGTGGAGGAAGCCAGGTGGCCATGAAACTGCTGAGCACTGGCCTCCCTTCAGGCCACGCCGTTCCGCCTCTCCTCACCGGCCTCTCCCGGCGCCGGAGGAACTGGCAACCCTGTGTCATGGGCGAAGGAAGTGCTGCGGAAAGGTGACACAAAAACTCAGAGGGTTTAAACAGCTACACAGCAGCTGCTGCCCTTCTCTCTCGCACACCAGCAGCTATTTCGCTGGCTGCCGCGATGACCAGGGATGGCTACCGAAGGGGTAATCCCACTCCCTCGCTTCCGAGGCAGCGGGATTCCTCAGTGCCCAGATCAGTGGCGTTTCCATTCCCTGAGGGACTCCTGCCCATGGTGGGCTCCAAACTCCTGCACCAGCAGAACGATGCGAATGTCGAAGAGGCTGCAGCAGCCATCGGCCCTTCCCAACGCCGTGGGCCAGGGCGTGTTCCCCCGGGCACTTCGTCCCGTTCCTGGTCCTCCCACACTCTCCAGTTGTCCTGCTCCTTTATAAGCAACTGTCTGTAAAAGACTGACTGTGACTCAGCAGGAGACCACTTTTCTGGTGGTCTTGCAAGCTCTAGAAGCGGTGCCCCAGCATCGCAGGGGGAAGGTTTTTTACAGAGGAAACTTATTAGTGCCAGAGAGGAAAGAAGGACAATAACCTATTTGAATCTGAGAAAACTGGGGCAATCGGGACTCGTCGTCTGCCAAAGCCTTTTCACTTGACAGTCGTTGCCGGGACATGTCAGAGCAACTATTTGGTTCTACTACAGCCCCAGCAAGGATCTGGGACACGGAGCAGCTGCAGCTTCACAGCACCTGAGTCACTGAGCACCTGCAATTTACCCAGGCTTCAATGGATTTGCAAATTTGCAAGGATTTGCAAGAAAATTTGAAAATTTTCTACAGTCTTAAAAATTTCTTGCTTGGTATGGGGCAGTGATGACTCCTTCCCTCTCGCTAGCCCCAGCTTTTGCTGGACCCAAGGAGAGGACCCATCACTGGAGAGCTCAGAGCCTGTCCGCTCCTGCAGGGCTCAGGCTGCGTGCAAGCGAGCTGGAATTCGGAGCAATTACAAACACATTTCTGGCATTCTTCTTGCAGTATGGGGGCCACCACGTTCAAGGGATGCCAAGTCAAACCGGCGCTAGGTTTCATATAAAACCAAAGCATCGTTGCTTTTGTACGTACCTTTTGCTGAGGAAAGAGCTGACTCCTGGAGCTGGTGCATTCAACCTGAAATGCATCTGCCTGCGGCTGCCTTGCCGGGAGCAGGAATGCTCTAGCAGCCTGACTCAGCTGCTTCTGGATGGTCAAATGGGACCAGGAAGTACAGAACATCCTCCTGAGACACCTTGCATGTGGGATGAACATGTGCGCAATTTCCCATCCTCCTTCCCCTCTTTCCCACCCCTCCGAAACTTTCCCACCCCAGAGCTCCATAGCCCACCGCATCCAGCGCGGGCAGGGGCTGGCTGCGCTCACACCCCCCCTCCGAATGCCCACTGTGGAGCAGCCACCGGTGCTTTGCAGTTTAAAAGGCCGGTATGACAGTAACCTTGTTCCCCACAAAATGTGCTGGGGGGGCTGTTAGCCAGGGCCGAGGGAGCCCCTCCGTTTGCTGGCATGCCCTGGATAGCTGGCCCTGGCAAAGGAGGACGGGGGACAGCCAGGCAGGGTCACCGGAGCGTTGCTCCAGAGCCAGCAGCACCCACGGGTCACAGGTATGCGGTGGAGTTAACATACTTGGGTGCCCCCCACCTGTGCAAAGCCTCTCCCGCTCCCAGCATCAGCGCTCCAAGCTGAAGCCCTACGGTCAGTTTTCATGGACTGGATGGAAAACGGTTCATAAAACTTTCTGGTTCCTTGGGCAGGGAAGGAGGACTCACGGAGCTGCATCTGCAGGTGTGAAATGCTGGGAAGGAAAGGAGAGGAGGAGGGAAAGAAAAATGCATGAACTGTGATTTTTCTTATCTCTGCAAAAGACTTTTTTTTTAATTATCTTTTTTCCTTAAAAAAAAAAAAAACAAACCACAACCAAAAAACCCAAACAAAAGCAGGCAGGCAGCAGAAGACTGCCGGTCAAGTTTTGACCCAACTGTTTTGTGCAACGGTGCTGACAAAAGGGAAGCTGAAGGTGTCATTAAACTCCCCCAGCGCACCCGCTGCTGATCCCGTACTGGGGTACGGTCCCCCCATTCCTCTCCCCTGACAAACTTTCCTGATTAGTTTCTGCCTTCACACCCGGGCTGACTCCTGCACCCTGGTCTCCAAACAGTGACCTCATTGCCTTGTTCAGCTGGTGAGAAACTACAGTAAAATGGGGGAGGTAAACAAAGGCGGGGGGAACTGATGGCCAGAAGATTTAGGAGGCAGGAATCTGCTCCTTGCCATCCCGCTTCCATTGTGCGCCTGAGCTTGAGAAAGTGCAAGCTGAGCCTCGGCGAGCTCTGTGCTGTGCCGGTTCCTCTGGAAACTCAGCCCAGCCCTCCAGATGGTGGCTCAGGACAACCAGCCTGCAAGCTATATGCCCGCCAGTACTAGACCCGCACTCCCGTCACCGCTACAAATCCCGTAAACGCTGGAATTCACACGAGCTCTTCATGACCAGACCAACCAGCTCGCCAAGATAAAAATATTAAAAATGGGAGGCTGGAGTGTCACAGAGCTGGATTTGTCTCTGAGCTGTGCAGCTGCAGCGGGTGCTCACACTGTGGAGAGCAGCACTAGCAGCCCCCTGCCCCGAGGGGTACGCTCCGTACGCCGCACGATGCAGCCTTCAGCACCCTCCTTTGGGAGATGTTTCCAAGTGCCACCCCATTCCTGACCCTGACGGATACCTCCAGGTCCCGGCCAGCAGCAGCTCAACTCACATTTGTCTTCCCAGACACTCAGTAAACACCTTTGTGTCCTTTTTCTTTAGAGGAAGGGGTCTTGCTGAGCTCACCCTGAAATATATCACCCCGGACAAAAGGGCTGAAAGGTTAAGGGGCTCCGGGGGGGTAGTTCGGCAGCGAGCTGGGGCCAGGCGCCTGCCAGAACCAAAGCTATAAAGGCAAAGAGGGGGTGAGGGGCTGCATCCAACACGGATGCTGCGGGTCCTGCCTCGCCTCCCGCAAGCCCTGGGATAAGAAGAAGATGCCGGGGTTCCAGTCGTGGCCTTGCTCGTTTTTCCTCCTCTTAGTTCTGCTCTCTGCCAGCGCCCAGGCTGTGTCCCTGCCAGGACAGAGGCTACAGGTAGGAGGGACGGGGACACAGCTGAGGGAGGCTTCAGGAGCGCAGGGAAAAACCTGGGGAGGCTGCGTTTGAGCCTGGGATGAGCTGTGCTCCCAAATTCCTGCTGCCAGAGGCTGCTGTCTCTTCCCGCTGCTCCCCCCGCTTCAGCCCAGCAGCCTCAGCTCTAGGCTGACCGTACCTTCATCACCCGGCTCCTGAGGAGCCCCAGCGTTACCAGACGGCAGAGAGGCAGCCGAAAGCTTTTTAGTGCTCTACACCACGATGCCTGCAGAGGCTCTTAACGGTAAGGAGACTGGTCCTGTCCAGCTGCCCTGCACCAGCAGCCGCCAGGAACCACAGCCACGTCCCTCGGGCTGTTCAGCGCCTGGCTGTGATGTTCCCAGGGAAGGTGCAACCCGTCAGGCTGCGGTTTTCCCTCCTAAGCTCCGTTCCACCCCTCAGCAGCCCCTCTTTAAGGCCAAGAGCCGCTGCCTGGATGCCGGCTAAGGGCTTCTTCACTTGGGTAAAGCTTTTCTCCTTCAGCCATTACAGCAATAACGCTTCTGGCTTTGAAACCTGCCCAGCTCCCCCTTACCCAAACCTACCC
This sequence comes from Ibycter americanus, assembly GCA_035590275.1. Taxonomy (NCBI): domain Eukaryota; kingdom Metazoa; phylum Chordata; class Aves; order Falconiformes; family Falconidae; genus Ibycter; species Ibycter americanus. Next base: position 1,187,555 of record JAVJGI010000060.1, on the reverse strand, counting down.
TGAGCCCCGACACTTTTGCCTTCACGTCACGCTGGGAAAGCTACAGGGAAGTAGTCAGGACGTGAACTTACATCACAAGACTCGATCCTGCTATGACTCACCGCTTTCACTCCTCGCTGAAGACGCCTGTGTCTGCATCAATGAACTCGCTACCGAAAAGAGCTGCACAAGGGCATCTTCGCCCTTGGCTCAGCACCCATATGAGGGACACATGTGGAACGGCTGCTGCAGGCTCCTTCCCTGGGCAGCCCCGCCATGCCTCTGCTGCACCTAACGCACCTCCCAGCCCTTGTCTCCTACAGCCGAGGGCTGCCGGCAGTGCCGGGGTGTACAGCCCGCACAGGTCACCTGCAGGATTCCCGGCAGATGGGGAGCCCCCCTGCCTCACGCCGCTCTGCTCCTGCCTCCCCCTCACCTTTAGCGGCAGGTGTTTGGGGCAGGTCTACCCTCCCCACCAGCCCTCTGGAAAAAAAATAAGAAATGCTGCACAGAGGTGCTCAGCATCAGCAAGAGCAAGGACTGAAGGCTGCTTGCTTCCCAGTGCCGGGGGGACACAGCCCGACGAGAGCAGGGCAACCTGCGCGCAGGCAGGGGCTCGCATCACCCGTGCCATCGTGGCACCCGTGGCAGCGACACCATTTCAGGCTGCGGGAGCTGCTGCTCTCGCCCTTGCCGGTGCCCAGGCACGATGTCGCAGCCACGCTGCGTGCGGGCACTGTGGCCGAGCCCGAGGCAAGGTGTGGGCGGTGGGCTGCAAGGGGGGCAAGGCTCATCCCCAGCTCCCCACTGACCCCCCTCTCCTCTCCCTTTATCCCAGATGCTCCTTTCCCAGTTGCTGCCCCTGGAGCCTGAGGCCGCGCTGGCCGAAGAGGACACGAAGGAGGGGTCCAGCTTTGGCCCCCAGTTGCTCTCCTCCACCGTCCCCTTCCTCCCGGCCGGGGCTAGGGCTGCCCGCCCCTCGCTCTGGCGCAAGACCCTCGCCACTCGCAGGTGGGCACTGCCCGGGGACTGGGCCTGGAAGGCCATGCCCAGGGGCTGCTTCGGGCTCAAACTGGACCGGATCGGGACCTTCAGCGGTTTGGGGTGTTAGCCTCGGAGGTGAGAGGGCCGGCGGCGAAGGCTGCAGCCCACGGGCAGGGAAGGCGGGGGGACTTGAGAGCGTGGCCAGCCCGGAGGAGTGGGAGCGAGGGGCTGGGGGCTGCGGGGCCACCACCTGCCCGCATCCAGGGCGAAGGCTGGGACACGGGACCACCTGTGCTACCGGGGCTGTGCCGGGGATCCAGCCAAGGACACAGGACCACCCATGCCACCGGGGCTGTGCCAGGGGTCCAGCTGGGGACACGGGACCACCCGTGCCACCAGGGCTGTGCAGGGGGTCCAGCCAAGGACACAGGACCACCCGTGCCACCGGGTCTGTGCCGGGGGTCCAGCTGGGGACATGGGACCACCCATGCTGCTGGGGCTGTGCCGGGGGTCCAGCTGAGGACATGGGACCACTCATGTCACCGGGGCTGTTCCGGGGGTCCAGCTGGGGACATGGGACCACCTGTGCCACCGGGGCTGCACCGGGGGTCCAGCTGGGGACACGGGACCACCCATGCCACCGGGGCTGCACCGGGGGTCCAGCTGGGGACACAGGACCACCCGTGCCGCTGGGGCTGTGCTGGGGGTCCAACCAGGGTGAAGGCTGGGACATGGGACCCCCTGTGTCACTGGGGTTGTCCTGGGGGTCCAGCTGGGGCAAAGGCTGCGATGTGGGACCACCCGTGCTACTGGGGCTGTGCTGGGGCTCCAGCTGGGGACACAGGACCACCCATGCCACCAGGGCTGTGCCGGGGGTCCAGCCGAGGACACAGGACCACCCGTGCCACCCGGGCTGTGCCGGGGATCCAGCTGGGGACTGGGACCACCCGTGCCACCGGGGCGGGCAGGTCGCACGCCGCTGGGCGGCTCACCAGCCCTGCTTCTCCACAGCCGGCGGAGCCCCGGGCACCCGCGGCACCAGCGTGGGGAGCAGC
>JAVJGI010000060.1:1159807-1182173 GCA_035590275.1 Ibycter americanus | reverse complement strand
GGCCCGAAGCCCAGCGAGGGCGGGGGGATGGCAGCCGGCGGCCTGACCGTGCCCCCCCGTCCATCCCCTCGCTAGGTTTACATGTTCAAGTACGACTCGACTCATGGTCATTTCCGGGGCACCGTCAAGGCTGAGAACGGGAAACTCGTGATTAACGGCAACGCTATCACCATCTTCCAGGAGTAAGTGTTCTCCCCCTCCTGCCCCGCTGGGGGGTGAGGGGCCGTGCTGCGCAGAGCCGCTCTGACCCTTCTCCGTCCCCTCAGGCGTGACCCCAGCAACATCAAGTGGGGAGATGCTGGTGCTGAGTACGTTGTGGAGTCCACCGGTGTCTTCACCACCATGGAGAAGGCTGGGGTGAGCACGCCGCCGCGGCACGGGGGAGGGATGCTGCTGCTCCTGCCCCAGGGCACGTCGCCGTGTACAGACTTGCTCACGATGGGGCTGGGAGGGAGAAGAGGTTTCTCTGAAGGAGTGAGCTGTTGGACGGATTCTGGATTATCTGATCTTTATTTTTTTTTCCCCAGGCTCATCTGAAGGGTGGCGCTAAGCGTGTCATTATCTCTGCCCCCTCAGCTGATGCTCCCATGTTTGTGATGGGTGTCAACCATGAGAAGTATGACAAGTCCTTGAAAATTGTCAGGTAAGGAGAGAGGAAGATGCTCTCCAGCCTGGAGCTCCCGCCAGCTGCGAGGGGTCTCATCTCATCTCTGTGGATGTGTTGCCCCTGGTTGATGTGCTTTCCTCTCTCTCTTCCCCTCCCCCCAGCAATGCCTCTTGCACTACTAACTGCCTGGCGCCCTTGGCCAAGGTCATCCATGACAACTTCGGCATCGTGGAGGGTCTTATGGTACGTCTGGAGCTTGGTGCTGGGGATGGTGCCTTACCCACAGGTCCCCTCCTGCGGGAGGGAAGGAGTCTGCACTCCCTGTGTCCCCTGGGGCAAGGAGGAGCCTGGGATGCTATTCCAGGGAATATTGGCTGTGTTCTTACTCCTGTGCCCTTTTTCTCCCCCAGACCACTGTCCATGCCATCACAGCCACACAGAAGACAGTGGACGGGCCCTCTGGGAAGCTGTGGAGGGATGGCAGAGGTGCTGCTCAGAACATTATCCCAGCATCTACTGGGGCTGCTAAGGCTGTGGGAAAAGTCATCCCTGAGCTCAATGGGTGAGTGGCCCTTACTGGGCTTCGGGAGGTGGCAGCCAGTGCCGGCGCTGACCCCATCCTGGCGGAATGGAGGGGCTGGCAGAGGGTGCTGGGTGCTGCTCCCTGCTGACTCGCATCTCTCACAGGAAACTTACTGGAATGGCTTTCCGTGTGCCAACCCCCAATGTCTCTGTTGTGGACCTGACTTGCCGTCTGGAAAAACCAGTAAGTGTTGGCGACGAGCCCCTGACGACCTCCAGACCTGCCCCTGCTTCCCCTCCGCGTTGCCCTCTGCATCATCCATTTTGTTCCCAAGATACTGGATCTTTGAAAATGGCACCTGCTGTGGTGCTCCCCTGTGTCTCCTCCCCCCCCGGCGGACATTTTGTGTGAGTCAGGATCTGACCGTCTGAAATTTGTCTCCTCTCAGGCCAAGTATGATGACATTAAGAGGGTAGTGAAGGCTGCTGCTGATGGGCCACTGAAGGGCATCCTGGCATACACAGAGGACCAGGTAAGGGGTTGTTGGCTCTCACCTCTTTTTTTTTTTATATTTTTTTTTTCTGATGGTAGCAGCCTTGCTGGGATCCCAGTTTGGGCACTTCTGATTCCAGGCTGTGGGTCAACTGTATGTGTTCAAATTTCCAGGTTGTCTCCTGTGACTTCAATGGTGACAGCCATTCCTCCACCTTTGATGCGGGTGCTGGCATTGCCCTGAATGACCATTTCGTCAAGCTGGTTTCCTGGTAGGCACAGCCTGGGGGGTGGAGGGGGAGACTGGGGGGGCGATGGGGTGGTGGGGGAGACTGGGGGGTTGTAGGGTGGGACGAACAAATCACAGACTTCTGTCCCACTGGTGGTGCGGCGTGATGCACAGACCCCTGCTGAGTAGGGTGGCTCCATGCGACAGTCGCTGGAGTGAGATGGCTGCAGGTCATTTTGGATAAGAAGTGTTCCTCCCCTGCTGGAGGGTGGATGGGTTGCTTGTGGCTTTCTTTACTGGGTTGTGTGAGATGGGGCAGAGGAGCAGGAACAGCTGAGGAAGGGATGCAAGGAATGGGTCAGTCCTGACAGCACTCATTTTTTCTCTCCCCAGGTATGATAACGAGTACGGATACAGCAACCGTGTTGTGGACTTGATGGTCCACATGGCATCCAAGGAGTGAGCCGAGCACACAGCCCCCCTGCTGCCTAGGGAAGCAGGACTCTCCTTCGTTGGAGCCCCTGCCCTTCTTCACCACCGCTTAGCTCTGCATCCTGCAGTGAGAGGCCAGTTCTGTTCCCTTGTCTCCCCCACTCCTCCAACTTCTCCCCGAGCCTGGGGGAGGTGGAGAGGCTGATAGAAACTGATCTGTTTGTGTACCACCTTACATCAATAAAAGTGATCACCATCTGAAACGCTTTGTCTTGTGTGTCAGTGGGAGATGGGGAGAAAGGCTGGGGCGGGAGGGTAAATAAATGCAGGTGGCTGCTTCAGGATGGGTCCCTGCCAGCCTGGCTGCGGGTGCTGGGCCAGCTTCCCTAAGCAGCGCTACCTGGGGTGCTGGGGCCGCCAACCCAGGCAGCAGAGGTAAGACCCCTGCCCATGAGCTGAAAATACAGGGTGGTGCAGGGCTGTGCTGGCGGGGCTGCTGCGCGGTGGGGTGGGAGGTGGCTCTACGGCTCCAGCCACCTCCTGATGCTCCGGATTTGCTTGTCCGATGGGTGCATGCAGAAGAAAGTGCTGAGCAGGTGAGTTTTGGGGGTTTTTTTGCATTTGGTTTGGCGAAGAGGCACAAGAACCAGGAATTACTTCTTCACCTTCCCCCTGCTTTAGCAGAAATGTTACAGGGAGGATTTTTCATTTGCATTTTACCTCTTCAAATGAAATCAGCTTGTCCTGGAGGAAATGGCTGCCTCGGGACGTGTCGGAGGCCGGTGTTACTATGGTGGTGGCTAGCCTTAATTCTGGCTTAATTCTATGCATAGGGACGGGCAGTTGCAGTTAAGCTCCTGAGCAGCAAATCTCTGCAAGGTGAGTGTCAGCCCTCGGCTACGGGCTGTGTTCCCTCCGGGAAGCAGGAACGCTGCGGGGCCGGGGCTGAGCCTCCTGTGACCGATGAGCAGCAGGGTAGGTAAGCGATGCACTGCACAAAATCATGTGGCTCTCCATTTTTAGCAGCTCAATTTACCGTCTCAGGGGTGATGTGTTGTTCTCTCCTTTGCAGGCAGGGTTGGAGCTGTTGTCTGGGATCCCCAACTGCTTTAGACCTTGATCTGGAGCAAGGACTTAAGCTCCCAGGATCAAGGTATGTTGGACGGAGCTTCTCGGAGCCGCTTATCTCCAGCAGCCGGGCTGCGTAAAAATTCAATGTTTACTGGACTAGAGGGCAATGACTCAAAGTTGCTTTGCAAAGAGAAAAAGGTTGAATAACTGGCCTCTGGATGGGAGCTGGGACCGCGAGCAGCTTGTTGGCCCTGGGACGGCAGCAGTACCTGGGGTTACCCCACCTATGGCCCTGCGGGAGCTTCAGGGAGCTGGAGTTAAATGGGAGCTGCCTAATGCTGGGGCTAACTGGGCAGCCCTCCTGTGGGGCTGGGTTTCTGCTGGGGAGAGGTGTAGCCTGCAGGCTTGTCAGGCTTACCAACGAGCCTGGGTTGGTCCCATCCTGCGCTCGGGTGCTTTGAAGGGCTGTCCTGGGCGCCGCTGGGTGCGTGCCAGCGAGCACGGGGCTTGGCAATCTGGAAGTGCAGCGGGGCTACTGAAACACCTTGTTGGGGAGGGGGGATGCCTGTTTCCCCATGTAAAACAAAGACGTTTTGAACTGGGTTTAAAGGGGAAACGTTTCAACGAGCCACCTTTTCCCTCTGAAAAGCCTCGTGTTTTCCGAGCGCGATAAAGCTGCCTGAAAATGCACCTAAAGCAAGGAACTCCTGTTCCTTAGGAGGAGCCGTATCCAGCCGGGATCAGATGGCTGTGGGAATGAGCAAATCCATACAACCTGGGGGGTTGAGGAAGAATATGTGCTTTCAGACTAACAATTGCTGGGAATGTCTCAAATAAAAGTTGGCTGTGTTTTAAAATACTATTTCAACTGGTTTACAATCTTGCTTGAAATTCTTGGGAAAATGAGCCGGTTATCTAGCTGAGGCAAGCCAGGAATCACAGTATTTAAAACACAGTTGCTGTGGTATGGGAACAGGGAGAGCGAGCGTGGCGTGGCAAACGAGTCGTGCAGCCTTTGGCCCGCCTGGAGGGCTTGGTTTCCTCCCTCATATATACGCTCCCAAAAAAGCACAGCTCTTCCCCTAAATCCTCATTTTGTATCCAGACACTGTGCCTGCAGATGGCACCACAGCAAGTCCCCTCCGGACAGATGGAAAAGCTAGCTCAGTGGCCAGCCTGTCCAAGAATCGCCACCTTGTCCTAAAAATATTTTTTCTTTGGTGGGGATTTTTTTGCTTTGTTTTGTTTTTTTGGTTTGGAGGGGGTTTTTTTTTGTTTTGGTTTGATTTTTTTTTTTTCCTAATTTGCAAAATTGACATATTATGACTGTGGGTGGCATTGGGATAAAAATGGGAGATCTGCTGCGGCAGCTGCTTCCCTCACTGGGGAAGAGTTTTCCCCTAAGTAGGGGGGAGCGCCAGGGTTGATCTGAAAGCATTTCTAGGGAAAACCGATAGAAATGCTGGGTGAGGGAAGCCAGGCGCTCAGACATAAAGAGGCTCTTGTCCAGCAGAGGAGCTGGAAGTGATGGTGCCAGGACGCACAGCTCTGAGAGCAGCTGCCGTGAGCCAGAGCCCATCCCGGGGTACGATGCCTTGCAAGGGGAAGGTGCAGAAGGATGCCGGTCCTGGCGCGAGGCATGGCTCTGCCGGGCACCGGGGCTCGCTGCCTGGGCCGTGGCGGGACAGGGATGCACCCGAGCTACGTTCACGATGCTGACCAGCAGCCTAGCGATGGTGAGCTGCAACTTTTCCTTTCTTTTTTAAGATAAATGTCAAGTGTTGCTGCAGTATGGTAATTAGCAGTGGTGTGGCAGGAAAATTCCCTTTTATGACAACTTTGAGTGTTTTAGAGAAATTATTTTGTACTTCATTGGCATTTGCGTGCAGTACCACGCATGCATTGCTCCCCTAAGAAATGGCTAGTTGTCCTCAGGCCACCTTCTTCTCAAGACGTCAGCATGAAGCTTGAGCATGAAGGAAGATGCCATGCAGTTAAAATAATCTTGAGCAAATGAGGAAACTCATTAAGCTTGCTTGGGGGGGAAAAAAAAAAAATCACACCGAAGTGTAATGAAATGGTGGCTGCATAATAAGCACAGTAAAAAAAAAAAAGTCTTGGACATTTAAATCATACTCTGTCTGCTTCTGAAGGCAAGGAATCTTTGAGCAAAGCAATCGACAGAATCTGTGCAAGGCAGAGGAGATACAGCTCTGCTAGGAAAGATGATGACACAAGGCGCATGTCGCAGTTGTATAAGACAAACATTTTAACCCATAATATTCCAAACTCCTTTGTAACAGACATCAGGCACAAAACGCAGCCTTGGGACTGACCGGAGCTCGGCGTCCAGCAGTACTCACAGAAAGGGCACTTCACCAGACCCCGAGCTGCCTGCCCTCAGGCAACGGCGCAGTGCACGCACTGCGGAAACAAATCGTGTTACTCGCTCTTCTGAGCTGAAGGTAATTGCCTACTACGGGACGGCTAACTTACCTCCATGTATTATCTTACTATAGGAGTGTCATCTTCTGGAGGGAGTTCTTCTCAACTAAACGTTCCTAGGAGGAACGGCAGTGCTGGGTTATACTTCACTGCGTGAGATTTGAAAAGGCAGCCACCAAAAACCTGAAGCTGTAGTCAAATGAAAATAGAAGAAGAACTCATGAATGCTAGCAAATAAAACAGAAAAGCCTAAAAAAAAAAAAAAAAAAAAAAAGGCAGATTTTTAGGAGGCTGTGTGACAAATAGGAAAGGTAGTATGAAAACCTTTTTCAAGTGCACCTCGGAGACAAGAAGCTGCCAAACCGCGGTGAGCTGGCAGCGGGGCTGAGCTGTGGCAGGGAGCTCGAGCCGATGTTTTGCCATCAGAGGAGCTTCGGGGTATTCCCAGAGATTTTCTTCAGCGGTGATGGGACGGAGCCGTGGTTGCAAACCAAAGTGCCGGGACCTGAGACGGCGTCTGTGCCGTGAGGAGCAGCGACCACCTCGCTCGGGTGGGCTCCGGCATCGAATGGATGAGCAGGTACCGGTGCTGCCGGTAAGGCACCATCACACCCATCCCCCCTCTGCCTGATGAAAAGCAACCAGGTTTAGCCAAAAGCAGACTGGCAAAACCTTTCCAAGTCCCTGAACTGCCCCAGGACAGGGAAGACCACCCTCTCCGGGCTGAAAAACCAGTGGGGAGGCTGGCGGTGGCTGAGAGGGTGCGACAGCCAGTGCCTGGGGACATCTGCCCCCAGCACCCCGGAGCATGGGGTGCCCAGCTTAGCTCGTTATGCAAAATAATGATGCGGGACCCTTGGCACTGAATCGGCCTGTGGAAAAGGGCGGGAGGATCTTGTGAGCAAGCGGCTGGGTTATTGAAACGGTGGGTGCAATTCAAGGGTGCTAAATGAGAATTAATACTTGGCAGGGGACCGCACAACTCTGACATGGCAGAGCTCAAAGTCCCCCCGTAACGTTGCCCAACTCTTCACCAAGCAGCCAGCAGCCTTTATCGGCCTTGCTCTGAGTCCTGGGACAATAAAAAAATAGGTGGCTTGTAATCTCCAGCTTCTGAGCTACCAGGTTGGGCACTGTTTTACGTGCTGGACCTCAAGCAGACACGGATCGCTCACTGAATGGCCTCCAGCTCCCCCATCTCCTCAGACCCCTAATACGCCTCCTCAGACCCCTAGTCCGCCTTTCTCAGCCTAAAGCTGCCATCCAGACCATCAACATGAAGTGACTTTAGGCAATGGCCAAAAATGCTTAATCACTTTTTTTTTTTTTTTTTAAAGAGTAAAACAACTGAACTTTTCACTCTCAAAACATTTTTCTCCAGCCTGGAAGCACGGTTAGGAGTCTGCTCCATCTACTCCAACTTGTGATGCAAAGGAGGACAAAGCACAGCAATGTCACGGGGGGATAAAAGATGTTTGGGGCTGCCATCGGCCTCCCGAGGCTGCCTGCGAGCCCTGCTCCCAGCTCCGAGTCTTCCCAGCCCTCCTGCCGTCCCAGAGACGGTTAGTCACTATTTCTTGCTCTTAGATGTATCCACTGGTAGCTTAAATATTGGCTATATGTGTATGGCAACAGAACTGATGTTTTGACTCTATTTAAAAATATATTTTAATGCCTCTTGGCATATTTGGCTGGGCTATTTACTCCTTTTGAGAGCCTCTATCCTTTCTACGTATCAAAAGTGGTAACGGTTCCGTCTGTCCGTTTGCCTCGTCCCTCCGTAAGTCCATGCAGATTTTTTTCCCCGTTCCTCCGTGATTCCCATCCTCCTCCCCTCTCCACTGGTTTCTCATTGGTGTCCCTACGTGGCCTGTCGGATTAGTCACTGATGTCACCCGCTCACCCCTCCACCCCGTCTTCTTTACGTGCCTTCCCTAATGCATCTAAAAATTGACATCAGCAAACCCTGGATTTCAGCACCCGATGCTTTTCCAGCAGCACTGAGGGCAGGGGGCTGAGGCAGCGGCCGCGCTGTGCTTTGCTTTGCTTCCCCCCCCCCCCCCAGCATCACTTGCTCCATCTCCGGCTTTGCGCGCTCACCCCAGCACCTCTCCGCCTTGGCTCGCTCCGGGTCACCCGCGCCTGGCCATGCCGAAGTGTTTATTCCGAGAAGATCCTGTCAAGGATCCTCCTTAATTGCTCGTGGCCTGGACACTGCTTCATCATCCATCCCCCTCCGACCACATTCTGCTCTTTCCACGTACAGAACAGACATATCTGGTGAGTACTTCTCTTTTTTTGCTGCATTTGGATATTTTTTTTCCGATTCCAGTCAAGAAAAAAGGTTTATATTACTGCTAGAATTGATTTTTCTTTAAATAAAACAAGAACAACCTGTCAGTGTCCTCAGCCATCCAGCTATTATTTTTTTCTTGAGGTGGTGTGAGTAGCTGAAGACCTTTTTTTATACAGCTGAATTATTCTGTTGTCCCCTTATTCCTTTTCCCCCACCCACAGCTGTTGCAAGGTTTATTTTTATTAATTAAGGCCAGGCTTTATTATTATTTTTATTAGTTATTCTAAGTACTAGTGTCACATGGCCACTTATTCAAGGAAGTAGTTTACTGAAAGCTATCTGCTCACCCGTACTAAACCACAGCTTTTTGGATAATTGGAAAAACTCTCCTCTTTCCCAAGGTTTCCCACTTTGAATCGTGCTTTTTTAATACTTCCCCTGAACAACTTCACTGTGAGAAAAGGCTGCATAGCACCAAGCCGTTACCCGTTATGGCATCTGTCCTGGGTGGTGTCTGGGCGTGTGCCTCAGCTGATCCCTCATCTTTAGGCATCCATCCATCCCAACCCGGGCTTCGTCTGCCGCAAGGACACGGAAAGCCGCTGCCTTCCCTGGCCATGCCAATGCCACCTTTTGTAAGTGGATCAGAAACTCCCCACGGCACAGCAGATCCTTCGGCACCCCCAGCCAAAGTCTCCCACCATGACATAATTTTCCTTTTCGCACAAAGCACAGAGGTACTTAAAAAAAATCCCTGTGTTTTGTGATTTGGGGATACAAAACACCCTTCGATGCCTTCGTGAAATTGCGCATCAGAGCACGTCGCTTCACTGTTAGCTCTAGAGGGAACGTGACCCTTAGCGCAGCTTGCAGCCACGGGTCACAGCTGCTCCCACCTATTCCACCTTTACCCGATGGGTTGGACTGGTGAGCTAATGTTAAAAATCTCCATTAACCACATTTCTTCCTACCCTGAGAATTTCTATTGCCTCTCGCACCCTGCCCAGGCGCAGTCTGCTGGCGAAGCTGAAAGCGCTGCCCCTTCCCATCCCTCCCGATTCTGCTTCAGCTTGATCGTGGTGCCTTTCGGTGGCCCCTCGAGCTCCTTTCCCATATTGTTCCCTTAGCACCTTCCCAGCTCTCACAGCTGCTCCCCAAGCTGTGAAATCTACATCCCTTTTGGCCAGAGGACCTACAGCATCCTCTCCTTGTTCCCATCCCGAAAGAAAGTGGCCCAAGCATGTAGAAAATTCCTAAAACACCTCTCACAGTCTCATACATCTACTGGAAGATTCCCAGTGCTCACTGGGCGTCCCTAAAGCTGTCGGCAGCCCACCTCGTCTCCGTGCTGCCTCACAGTCGCTCCCAGCATTAATCGCCACGTGCGGGGGCTCGGCAGACGTGTTCAGCAGCCTGTCCATGCACCTCCAGGGAGGCAGCGCCCTGCCGTGCCCGGCGTTAATTCTGACCTCTCCTCTCGAAGGGTTTCTTACCTGTAACCAGAGTGTTTGACACACTTGATCATTGCGTGCAAGTTCTGGGACACTCTGTGCCACAGGTACCCCAGAGCGACAGCCATAAAGAGCAATGGCTCAAGAACTAAGGAAGCTTTTCTAGCAGAGGTACGAGGCTTAGGAAAGCCAATTCCTCAACTCAAATCCAGAAACGAGACCAGCTTCCTATGCAGCTTTGATCTCTCCTACCTCTTGGCTAAGGAACAAGATAAACAGAATAATAAACAGGTTATCGGGGAATCAAAAGTTGCTCCAGCAAAGGCTGTCAGCGTAACGTTTAGGTCCATCTAAGGCCTCCTGAAACAGGGAAAAGCTGACTGACGGAAAGCCGTGTGGGACAGGTGCCCCCACAGAACCTTCCTTCCAGCAGAAGGGTGCTGGGTGGGAAGTACAGCACCTCAGCTGAACGGGCCAAGTCAGGCTCTTTCAGCTCTGAGATACGATCTAAACCAGATGGGATCCAGGAATGAGTGAAGGGAGGGTGCAGGCTTGCTTAACACAGGGAAGAGCTGGGCTACGTCACGGTTACTTCTAAGAGCCAGTAAGAGCATCCCACACCCGGGCGGCGAGGTGCGAGGAGGGCGATGCTCCCCGTCCTCTCCATGGGAAAGTGTGGGAGTCTTCATCCAGAACGGCAGGGTGCTGGTCTGAGCGCTGCCTTGCCAGAGGGGGTCTCGGAGGATGAGGTGAGTCCTAGGGAACGTCACTAGGGAAGGGGCAGGGGAGCCACTCTGCACGCCGCAGCAGCATTCAGCAGGGAGCCAGGGCTCGCTTCTGCAAAGCCCCTGGTGCTGCCTCTTGACAGCCCTTGCCCAGAGGCTGAGCTCAGCGCCGGGAGCGTGGAGCACAGCGGCCGTGGCAGGGGACCGCGTCTCGCAGCCCAGCTCAAAGGCCGATCGTGTCCCTCAGTGCCTCGTGGAGTGGGTCTGTCCCACCCAGGGACAGCTCTTGCCTCAAGGGACAGGCTTTGTGCCAGTCCCACTGCTGGTCTAAAAGCTGTGCCTGTCCTCACCTAGACACAACAGCCCAGATGCTGGGCAGGGAGAAGCCAGAGCGATCACCGGCACGTTTCCAGACTGCCCAGGTCAGTCTCCACCAACACGGATTGCTGCAGGGTGGGGAGGCTGGACCAGCCCGCCTAAATATCCCATGGGAGGCCATCACTGCCAAGCCAGACAGACCCAATCCTAAAAGGATGGTCTTGGACAAAGTTCATGGAGGCCAGCAGACAGCAGCCACAGTCCCGAGATGGATGCTGACTGAGGGACCGCCCAGATGCATCCCACCACGGAACTCCATGCAGTAAGACACATCCGTGCTTGGACTGTACTTGGGTAAGAAACTTTGACATTAACGCATGGACACCAAGCGAGACAGGACTCTGTCCCCTGCACGCCAAGGTCCACTCTGGTGCACTAAGGACCATACTAGACTCAGCTGCGACGCTCACGGGTGAGCACGGGCCACTGGGAAGCACAACTGACCCACTCCGCCACAGCTCGTTTCACCAACTCATCATTTTGGTCAAGAGTAGAAGGCCCACTCCATCCACAGCCAAGCTGCCCCTGCAAGCACGTCCTTCAGAAAGCTTAGGCCAATCAAAGATTTTTTGAATGGGCTGGGATCTCAGGGTGATGGGGATACGATTGTCCCCTGTGAGATGAACACAGAGCAGCAGGTGTGCAGAGAGCTCAAGCAGCCAAGACCTGGGTCTTTGCTAGACAATTTCTTCTGACGTTGCTTCCCGAGCAGGCATGGCGGGAGGTATCCTGGACAAGGGATGGAGCCAGGGGCGTGAGAAGCAGCACAGCACCAAGCAGTTCCTAGACACCACAGTTCCCAGCAGGGCTCACGGTGGAGAAAAGCAGGCTCGATGCTCCCCAACAGAACGGACAGAAGCCCACAGGGAAGAGGTAAGCAGACGGAAGATTCATGCCGCCTCCTATCCAGCATCAACGATGTGGGGTCACCACTGACGGACAGGTAGGTGAAGGGGAGATGGGCTGGCTAACGCTGGGCTGTGCGTCCCATGCTGAGGAATTGCTGAGGCAAAGGATCAGCATTGTGTGTCCTGCTGGTGAGACCTCGGGGACTGTCCCACCGGTGGGGGATGGAGCGTACTGCTGGTGATGCAGCTCACCAGAGAGCAGCACCTTGCACGCGTGGGCGGGGAGTTCTCTGTTTCACTGCAAACGTCCTGACAAGCAGCGTGGGGCTGGGGTCCCCACGTGTCCTGGTACGTGGGTGTCTGGCAGCACCAGCTGCTGCTCTGGGCAGCAGCTGCTCGGGGCAGAGCCGTTGGTCCTTCTGTGCTTCGTGCTGGAAACCTCTCAGGACAGATGCTCTACAGTCCTGTGGGTTTCCAAAGCAGCTCCGAGAGGCCAAGGCGCATGGCATGGATTATTCACGGGGGAAGCCGGACTTAGGCAGCCACTCAGAGATCTCTGCAGCACAGAAAGAGCAGAAAATGCCGCAAAGACACACATGGGAAAGGGGGTTTGCATGAACCAGAGGAGCCCCCATGCAGGGCAGAAAGTGATCCCTGATCTGCTGGAGTGGGAGGCAACATCACTCGAAAGAAAAACATCACTCGAAAGAAAAAGCCCAGATTAAAATATTTCCTCAGGCTTTAGGTCTTTTAGGAAGAAAACTAAAAAGGGAGGAGGGGAAGAAACAGAAACAGGCTGAGCTGTTGCATCCCCCAGCCCCTGTTCTATCTACCTTACCTAATCTTACAGATGATCCAAAAAACTACTGCAACCTACTTTCTCTTCCCTCCAGGATCTTTCGTGAGAAGTGTTTTTCTCTGGAGCGTCACCTTGCCCACTGCTCAGCAGCTGGCTCTGCAAAACGCTGCCTCTCGGCAGGCTTCTCGCCCGCCCCAGCCTCCCATCACCGCAGCAGCCAGGCCGGGGGGCCGGGGGAACCCCCACCGCGGTTACGCCGAGCTTGGCTGTGGGGCTGAGAGCAGGCGAGAAGATGCTCTGGGATGTCCTGGTGCAGCAGAGGAGACCAGGCGCCGGCAGGGGAAAGCCCGTAAGTCACGAGCCACGTTTGGCTTTGCTTCCCCTCCCTCAGCACCGACGATGCTCCAGGTTAAGAACAAGCCAGCCCACGCAGCACCGACGCGTGTGAGGGGCCAGCGGCTGCCAGAACAGGGATCTCACACCCCTGTCCCACCCGGCACACCCCCGGGGGACGGGAGGGTCCCATGGGAGCCCCAGTGACGTGGGCTTGGGGGTGCGGTGGAGGACACCCCCTGCCTCAAGCCGTGCGATGCCCGCGGCAGCACAGGGAGAGCCCACACCCGGCGAAGCTGTAGAAAAGGAATCTGTCCCGTTTAATGACCCCTCGGCCCCCACGGCACAGACGCGAGCGCACCGCCGACGCGCGGCAAAGCAAAGTGCACAGTGAGCAGGACTCAGCCCCTGCCCTGGGCAAGGAGGGGGGGGGTTCAGGTCACCCCGGTGTGGCACGGGGACCAGCTGGGCACCGGGCCAGCAGCAAGGACAGAGAGAGCCCCGGGCTCGGTCCACTTGGCACCAGTGTCAGGTCCAGTTTGCAGGGAGGTACAGCTCTCGGTCGGCTCCGCGGGGGGAGGGCGGGGGGCAGGCCAGGCGTTCCAGGACGGAGGCTGGAGGAGGTGAGCCTGGGGGGGCCGGGGGACAGGTCCTGGAGAGCGCTGCCAGGACAGGCTTGGAGCCTCCCTGCCCGAACTGCGGTTTAACCAAAGCAGGGGAAGGGAATAGAGAAGGGGCTGGAGGCTGAGCGGCCCAGGCAGGGACCCTCAGGTCTATCTAGCTATTCCCATTTGCAAGGTATCTGGTGGTGTGGGGGGGTGGGATCTGCCAAGCACCCCAAAACGGCAGCGAGCCTGGGTGACAGATGTTTACCAGCAGCTCCATGTCCCCAAGTCTCTCTTAGGTGCAGCTCAGGCACCCCTGTGCCAGGAAGGGGGTCCAAGGGAGCGGGGCTTCCCCTCATTATCTGATGGAAGCGTCGCTGAGGGGGTCGCGGTCGGACTCCTCGCTCTCCTCGTTTGGGGCCGACTCGCTGTTGGAGGCTGGGGTGAAGGCAGGAGACTTTCTGTGGAGAAGAGTAAAGGGCAGCGGTCACAGCGCTGCGCAGGGTGAGGGGAAGGAGCTGGTTCAGTGTGGCAAGGAGAAGCTCAAGTGCCCCTCTCGCTGCCCCGGGATCCACGGGAATCCCTGGGTGCTGGGGAGGGTGTCCCAGAACACACCAGCTGAGAGGTCCAGAAATGAAGCAGCACCGGGGGAGACGCCCAGAGCAGGACCCTGCCCAGGCACGCGAGGCTGGGGGTGGGTGGAAGCCCACCACAGAGGTCCCCAGCCTGGGGTCCCCGCGCAACGGCAGCTCCTCTCTCCATCAGGGGTGTTGAGCTTCACCTATCAAACCTGCCCCCTCCTGTGCGCAGCCCACCTTCTGCAGAGGTGGCACCACGACCCGCGGGGTGGCTGGTCACCAGGAGAGCCCAGCCGCCTCCGGGAACGGCTCCCCGTCCCCGCCACAGCCAGGCAGGGCAGGGCTACAATCCATCCCACGCTGCAGCTCCCGCTCGCCACGGCTCCGCTCCTCGCCCAGCGCAGGGCCACCCCAGCCCTCCTGCCGAAGCTCACCTGTCCCCAGACTGGGTGATGAGCCGCCGGCAGGTCTCCATCTGCACGTCCAGACCTCGCTTCATGCTGCACATTTCCATGTACTCGTGCAAGTGCCGGTTCATGTCGTTCTTGGCCGTGGCCAGCTCCAGCTGCACAAGGGAAACGGTGCAGAGCTGGGTACAGAGCACGGCCAGCCCCGAGGCTGCCGTCCCCCCTTACCAACCCCCTGCTCCAGCACGGTGCCTCCCTCCCACAGGTTCCCCATTTCACCCCCTTCTGTGCCACCTCCTCCCCGCTTCCCCCCCTCTCCCACCGCTATTTGGTCGATGGTTTCCTGGTACTCCTTCTCACGGCTCTTGAACAGCGACTCCGTGTCCTTGATCACCTTCTCCAGGCTGTCATCCTGCTGTTGGGGAGAGCAGATGGCATGTTTAGAGGCAGGGAGGCATCCAACATGAGGAACCAAAGGCACATGATACAGAAATCAGAGATAGAACTGGCAGCACTGGGAGAAAGAGGAAGAAACAGCAGCAGCGTAGTATAAATAAGGCACGAGTCAGTCCTGCCAACACAGGGCAGTGGGACCCAGGACTGGGCAGTGAGCACATCAGCCCAGGACAAGCTCAGCAATGCACAGAGGCTTTGACAGGCACAGCCCGTCCCCGAGCACGACACATCCCCAGGGGACTGCTGAGGGTCGAAGCTGCAGCTGGCGAGGGCCTTGGCCACGGAGGCCACCGTTGGGGCAGTGCAGCAGGCAGGGGGGCTGGAGAGCCTGAGCAAGGGACCCCCAGAGACCAGCCCAGCCAGAGGAGGTCTTCTCCATCATCCCAGAGATGTGATGCCCTCAGCACATCTTTCAGGCTACGGGTCCCCGGTCTGTCTAACAAGACCTTCACAAGGATGCAGTAATGTATTCCTGCGGAGAAGATGGAAGCATCTGCACAGGCCTGCAAGGGCTGGACGTGCTGAAGTCTGGTCTTTGAGGGAGCATCTTCCCAGTGGCAGGCAGGACGGAGTGTCCCATCCCGCGGCTGGATCCCAGAGGGGACCTGACACCACCGTTACCTCCCCCTGCACCTCTGCGGCTGCAATGGCGTATCCGGAGAAGTCCTCCCAGAGCAGCAGCGTTTCTTCTGTCTCCTCCCACGTAAGGCTGTCACAGTCATCCTCAAAGTCGTATTCCCTCCTGGGGACAACGGAACGGCGCGTCAGGACAACCCCAGCGGGCAGGGGGCCGCGGCAGTGCCAGAAGGCTTGCCCCCGCTCACAGGCAGGGCTGCAGCTCTGGGAGGTCTGGCCAGGGTGGGCTCACAAGTGCCCAGACCCAGCGGCTGGTGGGGGAGGGGCTGCCTCCGTGCTCCGGAGCCCTGGCAAACCCCGGCAGGGACCCCCCAAAAGCAGGAGTAGGGGGCAAGAGGAGCGGGAGCCAGACCCGCTCCCACCCACGGCACGGGTGGGCTCAGGTCGCCCAGGGGGTCAGCCCCCCTGTGGCGCAGAGCAGAGGGTGTATGTACCCCACAGCGGCACCCCCACCTCGCCCTCCCCTGGGGAAGGGGAGCCGCAGCCCCCCCCACCCCACCATCCCAGGCACCGGCGGGGAGCCTGGTGCCAGAGCCTGGCTTGACGCCGGCAGCGGCGGTGCGGAGCAGCCGCACTCACAGCTGGTTCAGCATCCTCTGCATTTCCTCATTGATACTCATGGCCGTGGTCTCGTCCTCCTCCTCTTCTTCAGGTTTTCGGGAGGCGTCGCTCTCCGATAGCGAGGTGTCTTCGTCGCTGACCTGCTTGCGCTCCCGCTTCCGCCCCACCGAGGCTGGGACCTTAACGGGAGACAAGTGCAGAGACTACAGAAACGAGGCCGGGTCCGAGGTCAGGAGCAGGTAGTTGGGAGGAGATGGAGGGGAAAGGGATGGCGGAGGGACAGAAAGGCAGGGGGAGAAAGAGAGAGAGAGAGAGAAAGGAAGGAAGGAAGGAAGAAAAGAGAGAGAGAGAGAGAGAGAGAGATGGGCTCATTATGATCAGGTTAAAGATGGTGCAATGGATAAAACATGGGTTTAGCATTTTCTGAAATTAAAACTAAGCAACTGAAGATGGAGTCTATGAATCTGATGAGAAAAAACAACGTGGTTTTACTGCAGAAAAACTCAAATAACCCACCACCCCAGTCCAGAGACAGGGAAACACAGCAGTGACAGAAACAGGAAAAAAGAGACAAGAGTCTGAAAAAGGTGAAATATGTCAATATTTACAGTTCGACCTGATTTACAGAAAGCTTAAAATTTGTACTCTTTCCCAACTGAATGGAACTAACCAATTGCTTCTGTAGGGACAAAGAGAGCGAGACAGAAAGGCAGCGACATCCAGAAAGAGAAAAGAGACAGAGACAGAGAAGAGAGACAGAGAGAAGATGACGGAGAGGGGAAGGGGAAGGAGAGAGATGGAGTTAGAGACAGACGCTCGAGCAACTCATCTCCCTCCTCCAGCTGCTCCCCTACCACTGCGGGGTCCCAGGGCCCGACACAACATGTCAGTGAGAGGTTGAGGGGACTCTTGATGCCCAAAGCAACATCTGGAGCTTTCCACCTCCTCTCCATGCCCTTTCGCCTGGTCCTCCAGAGAGAGACAGAGAGCAAGGGACTGCAAGGAGCGAGGGTGAGGGTGACTAAGCGTCTCCCCTAGCAGGGGGGCTGGTGTTGTCTCTTCTACATCCTTGGGGAACTCTCCTCCCCAGAGCCAGCGGCCAAGCCTGGAGCAGCAGCAGGCGCTTCTCACCTGAAACATCTTGATCATGTCCTCGCAGTTCCGCTGCTGCGCCACGTCGCACAGCTTGGCAGTGATGTCGATGCGCCGGCAGATGTCCATGTCCACCTTCATGGCCTTCTCCTGGATCTTGGTGTCCAGCTCCGTGATGTTCTGAACCCACGGCGCCACAGGAGGGGGATAAAGGAGGAATATTAGGCAAGGCAAAGTGCAATCAGAGCCCCCATGTTCCCCCCCCTCCCCATGCTGCAGGATGCATCCACACCCCGGCTTTGCTCACTGCACCCTGGGTCAGCCCTGCCCCAGACCACCACGACACATCCCACCAAGGAACTGGTTTTCCACGCAGCCCCACTGCTCGGGCAGGACACCGCTGCCGGGTCGGAGAGGGGTCAGGGACTCACATTGCTCATCAGTCCCTTGAAGACAACAAGCTCTGCCTTGAGCTGCTCCACCTTCATGGCCAGCTCCTCCTGGCAGGCTTCAGCCTCCTGGGCTTCCTGCCCCGGGCAGAGGGAGATGCGCAAGTCAGCGTCAGCGCAGGGCAGCGGGGCCGCAGGGGAAGGGGGGGACGGCGATGCTCACCTCCTGCAGCTCGGTTACGCGGTCCTGAAGCTGGACACGCACCGTGTACTCCTCTTCCCATCTAGGGAGACAAACACGCCGGTCAGATCCCGCCGGCCTCGCCGGCTGCCAAAGGGAGAGGAGGGAGCGGCAGCTGCTCACCCCAAAGCTATCCAAGAGGGGGTGATGACGGCACCGGGGCGGGAAGGAGAACGTGCCCAGGAATGCATCGCTGCTCCTTTCCAGACGCCCAGCAGCTGCCGAGCCCGGCAGCCCCCCCGGCCACGAGCCCTGCCCCACCAGGCTCCCCGCCGCCGCGCTGGGGGAGCTGGGGACACCAGCGGCACTGACAGCCTGCCACGCTGGGGCTGGCGGCACGGCCCGCCGCAGCACCCCGGCCCCTCCGCCGCCCCCCGAGCCCCGTGCCCTCAGGTCCCGTCAGGCTCAGCAAGGGGCTTGCAGACCTCGCAGAGCTGCCCCATCGGCATCGTATTTACGACCACGTTTGCACCTCCGCAGCGCTGCGGTCCGGAAGCACAAATCCCGAGGCGATGCCGAGCCGGCCACGGCGCGAGTGACCACGACGTGTGCGGGCACGAAGGGGCTTCTCTCCAGCCCGCAGCGGTGCAGGGGGCTGCCCTGCGCCCGGCCACGACACCGGCCAGCAGCACGAGCCTCCCTGGCCGCTTGCCGCGTTACACGTTGGATTAAAGAAGGTTGTTTCACCCTACAAGGAAGCGGGATGGATTCTCCCAGTTTACGCCAGGGTGGCCGGTGGGTGCTGTATTAGGCTCTGCAGCTTTGCCAGAAGCTGAGCCGCAAAGGTGCCCGGCCTCGCCACACCAAGGCGCATCGCCGAGCAATTATTATATTATATTTCGCTGCATGAGATCATCACCTTGGGCCGCGCTGCGGTGCTGGCCGGGCCCACGGGCTGTCGGGAGGCCAGCCGGCCATGCTGCGCTTCGCTAAAGGTCCGTCCCGTCCAGCAGCCGGGCTGGCACGCACCGCGGTGCGGCATGGGGCAGGGCTGCTGCATCCTCACCCGGCTCCCGGCTCTGCTGGGAGAGCCAGATTTCTCTGAGAAAGCGGGATTTCTCCGGCAAAGCAAGCAGAGCTGGGCCCTGCCTGGTGCTGCGAGCTCTGGTTTCTATTTAATGCTTGCAAACACAGAGACAGGCACTGCCACCCTGCAGGAGGACCTGAAGAAATCTCTCCTCTCCCTTACCCCAAGTTTTAAAAAGAAATCCGAAGGTCTAGGGGACCAGACAGCACGTGAAAAGCCCTCTCGGGGTTATCTCGGGGTATCAGGACAATCTGCCGATGTGGGAGAGTCCTGGCTTAAGAATTTCTAAGCCCTTACGGCTGGCAGCGCCGCTCCTTACTCAAGCAAGGACAGAGCATGCAGAGCTCGTGCTGGTGCTGGCTCCTCACCGCAGCTACAGGGAGTCAAAGGGGGTTCCCATCCCTTTGCGAGAAGAGGGAGACAAAAAGAAAGAGGGAAGGAGAAAGTTAAAAGGTAGAACTGCCCTTATACGGGAACTGTTCAACCAAGGCCTCCCTCCCCGGGGAGAAAAACGCCTTCCAACATCAGAAAAAAATTTCAGCATCTTTCTCGGCATGGCGCTGCCTCTCTCTTTCGGTCCCTGCCTCCTTCCGGGTCTCAGCCCGCGCTCACTGGGGACGTAAGGCACAGCTGCAGAGCCCAGGCAGAACCCATTTCACACCAATGCTAAGGGAGGCGGGCACAGATCAGATAAAAGCCGATTTAAAGGCAGGAGGCAACAGCGACTGGCCCTGCGAGCGATGAATCCGCACGAACCTCTCTCCCGCTCACCTCCTGCCTGGCTCCTTCTTCCCTGCTCCCGCCCGCAATGCACCACTCCTAATAATAACCCGCCTGCGGTGCAGCACCCACAGCCCCGCACGGCCGGCGGGCACTGCCGGCTGGACCCACGGCTGCCCCACACCACCGGGTGCACGCCGAGGGGGGATGCGCATCCCTCCCGTACCGGGTGCACGCCGAGGGGGGACACGCATCCCTCCCGCACCGCCACGACCTGCCCGACGGCTGGACCAGAGGCAGAAAGGCAGGGCAGGAGGGTCCCAGCAGCAGACAGACCCAGCCGCCTCCTTGCCAGCCCTCCCCAAGCTGGGGAGGCGGCAAGATGCAGCGCCATCCCCGCCGCCGGCCCCCTCCAGAAGGTCAGTGAGCAAAACAACCAACTACGCACATCTTTAAAAATCCCGTTCGCTGCGGAAGGCACCGGGGCGCCGCAGGCGGTGCTGCACGGCCCGTGGGTGCCGCGGGGCAGCACGTGCCCCTCTCGTGCCATCTTCCAACTGTTGGAGCTTTACCGTAACGGTGAGGGCTCTGCAGCCAGCTGCACCCCCTCGCAGGGCAATCGCAACAAAAGACCTTCTCATGGTCTTTCCACACATTAAGGAGGCTTATAAGAAAGATGGAGAGACATTTTACTGTGGCCCGTAGTGCTGGGACAAGGGGCAGTGGTTTTAAACTGCAAGGGGGTACGCTTAGACTGGAGATAAGGAAGAACTTTTTTATAATGAGGGTGGTGAGACACTGGAGCAGGTTTCCCCGAGAAGTTGTGGATGCCCCATCCCTGGAAGCGTTCAAGGTCAGGGCTTTGAGCAACCTGACCTAGTGAAAGCCCATGGCAGGGGGTTGGACTAGATGGTCCTTAAAGGTCCCTTCCAACGCATTCTGCGATTCTAACGCACACTGTGCCGTAACACTACTCACCCCACACCTCCAGCATGTCCTTGCAGCATCCAAGATAAAAACTACTTGGGAATACAGGTGCAGCAGACAGCACAAACCCGGTGAGACTCAGATCCCCTGCGCTTGGTGGGCCTGTATGACACCCGCAGGCACCCTCTGCCCCTCTCCAGGCCACCAAGCCTCAGCCTGCTCCTCCCAAGCACGGCTCCTGCGAGCCCCTCTCCTGCTGCTGCGGCTCCTCTCGTCCCTCCCTGTTGCCCCCGCACCCCTCCTAGATTCCAGACTTGAATTTCAGGCCCTGCATACCCAGAGAGAAGCTCCTGCTGCACCGCTCCGAGTGCCGTGGGGTGCACGGTGGCAACGCTGCCCTGAAGCAAGCGTGAGCTCAAGCCACGGCCAAGGAACCGGGAAGTTCCGTGTTAGGACGGTCTCTTCCCTCCGCCTCCAGGCAGGTGGCAAATGGATGACACCGTCCCCGGGGCAGATCAGAGCCCAGCGTGGCAGGGAGCGCTCTGCTCCCGGGGGATGTCAGCCCTCAGCACGGGGAAGGGTGTGGAAACGGGATCCTCCCGTCCCATTCCCCTGTTTGGGACCTGGCTGCACCCGTCAGAGAGTTCCCGGTGCTGCAAAGGGTCTGGGGGTGGGGTCTGCTTTCCCCCAGCTCCTGGTAACACAGTCCAAAAATAGATCCCACCACCCACATTGGCCCGCGGCGGCTTGTGGTGCCCCCCCTCCGCCTCCCCCAGCGTCCCTGCTGCCTCCATCGCCCCCCAGCCTGCCCCAAAGCCCGCTTGCCAGAGCGAGACCACCCCGGCACGCCCTCCTTTCTCCCAAAGTTTCAGCAGCACCAACAAACCCGCGGTGAAAGCACAAAGCAAGGGGAGCTGCCCGCCCGCAGGAGCCGCAGCCCGACCCCTGGCTTCACGATAAAAGGTCTTAGGTACGGGCAGCGATGGGTGGGACAGGAGAGGTGCCAACTCCTCCTCTCCGCCTGCCTTGCTCGGTGCCTTCGGAGCATCAACCGCAAGTGTGCTCAGCCAAAGCCCTATAAAGCCAAACCCATACGGGTCATCTTGGATCCCCAGCCTCGGATCTCGGCACTAGAGCCGGCAGCTGCGGAGCGCAGGTCAGCGGCACGGCTCCTGCGGGTAGAGCACACTTTTGCTCCTTTGGGCACGTAATCAGTGACTTTCTAATTCCTTCTAAAGCACTGTAAAGTGACTTCTGGAAAAAAAAAAAAAAAGATAAAAATCAGTCGCTTGAGTGGCATCAGTCCCCAGCGCCGGCCGCGCTCTGCCCAGCGCCGTGACCCCGCGCCGCCAGCCCCTGCCTGATCTCATCCTACGTGCGGAGCCAAACTGGCCTGAAGCAAAAGTGCTGCCGGCGCGATGCGAGAGCTGCGGCTGCCCCGCTCGGGCAAGAACGGGCCGAGAGATGGGCCCTGCCTGCTGCTTCGCCCTTCGCCCAGGCACCTGCCGAGCCGCAGCTATTTCGGGTGGGGAGGAGCGGGGTGCCCCGCGCCCCTCTGCTGGGAGGCACCGGCTGGGAGAGCAGCCGGGAGGGAAAGGGCCGCCCCGCCGGGGGCTTCTGGGCACCTTCCAGCGGACCCCCAGGGATCCCCCTCCTCATCATCCTCCTCCTCCTCCCCGCCGCCTTTCCCAACCCAAACACGCTCGCTGCACGTTCACCTTCCTCACCTACTTTCCAGCTGCTCCTCCTTCCCGAGTGTTTCCAGATCCCCTCCCGTTTAAAGCACCAGCTCCCGGAGTCATGTTATTTCTTTCCCCGCTCAGAAAGACCTTCCTAGTCCCTCACGCCACGTTGATAAGACGGAAAAACCCTCAGCGAGCATCCCGGGAGGGTTCAAACACCAGGAGGCCGGCGGGGAGTCCCCGGCGCAGCCCAGTGCTTAGAGGGGCCCGGGATTTTTGCCCTGTGGGACCCCCGCTCCCACCACCCGGAGCCCCCACTCCCACCGCCCGGAGCCCCCGCTCCCGGGCAGCCAGGCCAGGGCTGCCCC
Source organism: Ibycter americanus (assembly GCA_035590275.1). Taxonomy (NCBI): domain Eukaryota; kingdom Metazoa; phylum Chordata; class Aves; order Falconiformes; family Falconidae; genus Ibycter; species Ibycter americanus. The sequence goes on along the minus strand of JAVJGI010000060.1, from coordinate 1,159,855 downwards.
CCCCCGCTCCCAGGCAGCCAGGCCAGGGTTCCCCCCCCCCCTCAGCGG
>JAVJGI010000060.1:1145348-1158171 GCA_035590275.1 Ibycter americanus | reverse complement strand
CCCCCCCGAAGGCAGCCGGGCCATGGGGACCCCCAGCAGCCAGCACAAGCCCGCGGGCGGGCAGGAGGTCGCAGCCAGCTCACTCCTTCGTTGGGCACAACGCGACCTCGGCTCTGCCCTCCTGCGCCCTACCTTGTCCTCCTTTAGGTCTCTTCCTACAGCCTGTCCCCCCCGGCCCCCAGCCCCAGGTCACCGCTGCAAAAAGCGCCGCACGGTCCCTCGCCCCATCGTCTGGCAGGCGGGGACCGCGCGGATGGATGCGGCCACAGACACCGGTGTTAGCGCTGCCATCATGGCCCGGTGCCCCGGCGTGGCCACGGCGCGGCTGAGCGCCCTCCGAGACCCCAGCTGAGCCATCGGCAAAGGGGGAGCGAGCAACGGCTTTGAATTGAAGGAGATGCCCGGCATCCGCGGCAGGCAGCGGGCAGGCACCGGTGGGGTGGGGTGCTGCAGAGCCCTTCCCTTGGGATCTGACATGCGGCTCGGTCCACACTTCCAGAAACTTCCCATACCCACCGAGGATGGCCAGCTTTGCTAGTCTTGACCCAGAGCCTGCCTATTGCATTTGCTCTGCTGCTTCTCCTGCAGGCCTAGAGGGCTCCTCCATCCCTCCGTCACTCTCCTGCCTTCCTTCCCTGGGAGCAAATTTGTTCCCTTCTCCTGCCTTGCTGTGTCCAGCATCATTTTTGCCCTGTGACCTGCCTGTCCCCCCTATCCTGCCCCCCACACTGGGGTCCCCGCAGCAGCCCCCATTGCATTGATACCACCTCCTCTCCCACCAGAAACCTGCAGCATCCTCCCCGGCACACCCGTGACCGCTGGAAGCCGTAACTGGATTTCAGTCCCTCCCCTGTGGGCTTAAGGTAGGAAACGAAGTGAGCTTTCCTTCTTCTGTCACCTCTTGATGTTTTTTCTCTGGAGCAGCTGTTCCCTTGCTCTGCTCCTGACCGGCGCGGCTGAGCCATGGCCAGCAGCGCTTTTGTCACAGGAGAGGCGGGCGGGACGGCTTTGCTCACCGGCGGGTGCAGGAACATCTCCCCAAAACCCTCGCTGCAACAGCAGCCGGTAGGGAGCCACGCACCCAGCAGCAATACCACCAAATAAACAGCCAGGGGAAAGGGCAGGACAGATGGACAGGAGGGATTCCCAGTCCAGAAGCTTGTTTTGAAGCAGCGGCGGCGGCAGCTCCAGCTCGGAGACCTCCCAACACGTGCCCTGGAAACCATCACCGACCCCCTCCTGCCACGGCCCTTCACCCGCCCCGCACGCTGCCGCAGCCTGCCCACACACAGCAGCCCCCCATTTCCACCAGCACCCTCTCCCCTCGCACACCCCCGATTTTACCCCCCGGCCGTGCCAGCCCACCCGCAGTCCCCTCCGGCCGCAGGCAGGCGAGCAGGGTCGGGCAGCGGGGTGATGCGCTGCTCCTGCGGCCAGCGGGGAGCACGGGCAAGAGCAACGGCTAGAAACCCTGGAGCAAGCGCTTTCCCCGGCTCCGCTTGGCCTGCTTCTGTCCTGCTGGGGAAACCCGCCAAACGGGGCTGATTAATGAAACGCCAGCAGAGGAAGGCATCAGCATCCGTCAGGAAAAGCTATTTCGCCGGGAGGCCAGCGCGGCGCTGGAGCAGGTGTGGGAGCTCCATCCTTGGTGGCTCTCAGGGCTCAGCCACAGCGATGTGACCTAGCGCCGGGACAGTCCTGCTGACAGCGGGGGGCTGGGCTACAGACCCCCAGCGCCTCTTCCCACCAGCACTCCTGCTGGCTCCTGGAGAGGACAGGGCAGTGTGGAGCCTCCTTATTTTTTTCCCTGGCTTCTCCTGCTCAAGCTGCGTGCTGGGGTAAAGGATTCTGCCTGACACAGAAGATGGCTGGGGCAAAGGGCCAACTTCTTCTAGTTGCTCCTGAGGAAGCCCGGAGACAACCCTGCTACCCAGGGAAGCACAACGCTCCTCCACCCCAGTACAACAGCTCCTCCTCCTCATCTTCCCTTCTTGGTCCACCAAAACCCCCAGCACTTCTCCCACCCCTCCAACAGCTCCTACCCTGAGTTTACCAGCTCAGGCTGAGCAGCGGTGCTGCTGGAGCCCACCAGCTGCCGTGCAGAGCTCCTCACTGCAGCGCTTCAAAAAAAAAAAAAAAAAAAAAAAAAAAAAAAAAAAAAAAAAAAGCCAACGTGAAAATAAACACTTATTCACAAACACGATATTTATCTTGCACAGATTTTAAGGCTGAGAAAGGGCTGAGAAAGCACCATCGCATTTTCTGACCCTGTGCAAAACACAGGGTGCAGATTTCTGCAGCTCAAGTCAGGTACTCGCGCGGGACTGTGTCCCTGCTGACCACACGGCGAAGGGGCTGAGCCTCTGCCATTGCCCTTCATAGGCAAATCAAGGCAGGTTCGCCGGGTGGCTGACCACCTAATAAAATCCCACGCCTTGCCTTGCCTCCCACTTGAGTTTGCCCAGCTGTAACATCCATTGCCAGTTTGAGATGCTCCCCCCTCTCCCAGGTCACAGAACCTCTTACTGGGTAACGCACCCTCCTTGCAGAGGTGCTTCGTAGGTGAAACCTGTTCGGATTAGCTCTACAGCTTTCCTCGAGGCTCTGGGTTTTAAGGCGTAGGTCACGTTAGCGTATATATACCCCACCTCCCTGCTCTCCATCCCTCCGAGTAGCCCCCACGCTACCCTCTCCCTTGCACCTCACCACTGGAGCATTTCAGTGTGAACCCTCCGAGGCTTCCAGGATGCTCCACTAAAACCCCAAAACTGGGGAGCAATCAGCACCGAGGAGCAGCTGCCAACAGAAGCTGGGCAATCACCACCCGAACCACCACCCAGAAACGTCCCTGTCCAACAGCGAAGGAGGGAATGGATTTTTCTTTTTAAAACCCCTGACCACCAGTCCCAGCAGGGAGTTTTGTAGCCGGGTGGTGTGTGTAGAGGCAGTTCTGGGTGCTGCAGCCAGCGCCAGGGGCGTCACGGACCTTGCTCCTCTCAGCATCCCCCGCTGACCCCAGCGGGCGGGCAGGGCTTTGCAGACCCCCCCCCTCCCCAGCAGGGATGGGCAGCTCAGCGGAGCAAAACCTACCGACACGGGCTCGGTCATGTGTGGATTCAGCCCCTACAAAAGGAAATACGTCTATAGGGTTACGTGCGACAGAGCATGTGCTCCAGGATCTACTTTTCATACCCCAGCCCCTGAAGCACGCGGTGCAGGATTCGCTCCCTTCCCCCAGCCACAGCCACCGCAGGCTGCCTACCCGGCGCGGAACAGGCGTTCCAGCGCGTGACACCACTGGAATTAGTGACCGACCCACATTGCTACCGGAGTCTCTTTCCATGATGCACCGTTGTCCCCAGAAGCCTCCGGTTTCCTTCCCCCGCCACGCCGAGGGCGCCTCCCGGTTTGCAGAGGGGAGCTGGCGGCATTCCCGAGCCTGGCAGGCAGGCGCTGCCGGCCGGCCATCCTCAGCGCACCCCGAGATGGCTTCTCCGACACTCACGCCTCGCCGCAGAGAAGGGTTCGAGGAATCCCCACCAGAATCAAGAACTTACAACGTGCGTGGTGCTTTCTTCCACCGCACTGGCAGCCCTTAGCAGCGAACCTCCCCTCTCCCGCGCCCCAGCTTCGTCTCACGTTGGCCTTGTTCAGCCTAAATAACTTCTATTTAAATAAGTTCTTGTTGAAATCAATAACTTCTATCACAGAACTGCTTACCCACTTTTTTTTTTCTCCAAGTCATTAAATGCCACCCCGGTAACACGTGCACAGTGCAGTGGAACAGATATCACGACACATTGCAGTGACTTCTCTCCACCAGCTTTTAATTTATAACAGCGTTTTTACTCCCCAGACCTGCTTTCAACCCTCGCTTTGCCTCAGTTCTTCCCTTGCTTCGCTCTGCTCAGCTCTCACGTTCTTCCCTTACTTCGCTCTGCTCGGCTCTCACAAGCCACATTATCAGCAGCTCTCAGATACTCAACTACATTAAAGCTACGGAAAGACGACCCGATAGTCACATTTTCCAAAAATCTCAGCTTTCAGGTAACAAAAGCTGCAGACACAAGCCTAGTGTGACCAGCAGCCTCGCACCAGAACGCAGAGGGAAGCCACCAACCTTTGTCCCCAGCTGCTGCGCCCCCAGCACTGCCCCCGAAGCTCGATGGCAGCATTTCACCGTCACCCTCAACATTCTCTCTGAGCAGCGCTAACTGCAGCGGCTGAAATAAAGAGCAGAAGGGGAGCGAGCCACCAAAGAGAGCTGGAAGCCGCCTCCGCCTCTCCCCAGCTGTAACAGCAGGTTTGCAGCAAGCAAAGCGTGCGGAACGACGTCCAGCAACAGAGGGAAGTTCTGCTGCCGTGGTTAAAGCAGCATCTATTCCCACCTCTCAGAGGGGACCGACGTAATTTGGAGATCCACTAGGAACCAGACGGTTACATTGGGATCCCAACCAAGAACTTTCTATCCCTGCCGCCAGGGTTATCAAGACAAACGGGTTATCCAGCCCGGTGGGACCCCATTAGCATCGCTAACGGGACAGGTTATCCTTGCTCCTCAAAGGACGGGCTCACGGCTTGCCAGAGGCAAAAGCCCTGCCCGGTGCAAGCCACCCTACAGCTGGAAGATCGCCACATGGCTCCACTTTTGAGTTGTACACTAAAAACCTGTATTTCATCGCTCCTAGGGAAACCTGCTAGAACGGGAAAAGAAACGAGGCTGGAGGAGCGAGGCAGGGCTCAGCCTGCCCAGGAGCCGCTGCTGCCACAAGCCATGGGAGCCTTGCGCCGCCAGGACCCAGCCGAGGGAGACGAGGTGCTGGGCAGAGCTCAGCACTATCCTCGGGAGCGCTAAGGGGCAGGCGCAGCAGTGGGACCACCTCCCAGCGACACAAGAACCGCTCAGCCGGGTCACACCAATGGTCCGGCTACGCCCAGGAACCAGTTTCCAGCGCAGGATGAGGACAGAGGGGTTTGTGACCCGGGCGAGTGGGCAGCGGTCCCTCCTCGCAGCGCTCTCCCAGCCACTTCACGGCTCGTGGATCTTCTCAGTTTACCAGCCCTTACAAAAAACATTTTCCCCTCGTGCACACAGTTGGCTTTTCACCCTGCGTAAGCTTCTAGCACCCACCGCGCCCTGCAGAAAGGAGCGTCACAGCTACCCACACCCTCGGTGCGTTTGATGGGCCCCAGGGTTTTGAGTTGTGTTTGTTGGAAAAGAGCAAGAAGTTCATCTTCTCCATGCCATTAAGAATTTTACACACCGTTGTAGCACTTTGTTCCCCAGAATCTCTTTCCCAAGCTTCAAGAGGCCTAGGCTCGAGCTGTTCCTCTCACAGAAGCCATCCCATAACTTCAGGTGTATTTGTCCTCCCTGATCCCTTCCCAGTGCTACAATCCTTATTCGGACGGAGGGCACCAGGAACACACGGCTGAAGCACACACACAGGGAGGCAATTTTATACAGGGAGGGAATCGTTTTCTCCATTCTGCTATCTAGTAATTCCTTTCCTAATGGCACCCCCCAACATTCATTTGATTTTTCTGAAAGACCCCAGAAAACTTCCCTCGGGTCCTGTACGTCAGGCAATCCAGAGACAAGTGTGGGGTGAGACAGTCACATTCAGAGGCTCCTCCCTGCCCTGATTCGCTGGGAAGCGTCGGGAAAAAGTGATTTTCAACTATAAGGACATTTAGTTAATGGCTATTCAACACAAAAAGACAAAGTCAAAACCAGAGTTATAAACACACAGATACATTAACCCTAAAAAGCAGAAGATAAGACAAGCTGTAACAAAGACCAAGGGCTCCCGACATGCTGACAGATCGAACGATTACAGGAACCACTCAAGTCCAACCTCAGAGAGCTTCAGCTGGAAACTTCACTACCGATAAGAAAGCAAAATTCTTCATGGGAAAGAGCAAATTTCTCATGGGATGTTTGAGGGGAATTGTGGGGCGGCATAAAGTTTATCATGCAGTGTTTTAAGGAAGATTATGGGAGCAAAACACTGTGGGATGTTCAGGGGAAGGATCAAAGGAGGGGAAAAGGGAGGCATCGAGCTACACCAGGGAGAAGCGAGCACGGGAAACGGAGAGCAGGAATAAACAGAAGGGGCCAGTCACACAGACACCGGCTGCTGGTCAGCGTGCCCGTCCGCCCGAGCCCCCACCCGATTCCCACCATCTGTCCTGGCCTCGTTATTAAACTAATCCCTGCCGGCTCCTCTGCGCGCACGCACGCGTGCGACCTGCCAGCAAGCTGCGCGCTGGGATAGCCCGCAAGTAGGGCAAGGGATGCGAGAGCTGGGCACCGGGCAGGGCACAAGCCTGAGGAGCCGCTGCCAGCCAAACATGCACACACAACCCACCAGCACGCTCTAGGTGTGACGGGCCAGGCAGCCAGAGCAGGATTCGGCCTTTTTTGCCATTCCTGTTTGGCCAGTCCCGTTTGTGGTTTCCTGGGCACCCGCCACAGCGCTTTTCTTCAGTTTCTGCTAATCGGTCCGTGTCTGGTTGCATCAGCAGCGCGTGTCTGTGTCTCAGGGAGTTCCTGGAGTTCACGCTCAGCCTCACCACTTGCTGAAGCTCATCACATGGGAAAGCAGCAGCCTCACACGTAGCGGACCAGGACAAAGGATTCCCGAGATCCTACAGTCCAGTGCGTTCAGCTGTTCTCAACACCAAACACTAGCACCCCCAGCTCTCCCACAAACCCAGAGCTTGGCAAGGAAAACAAATCAAGGCAAAGCCTCAGGTGAGCTGAGCTAGCAAGACAATTACAGAAACAAGTTATGCCTCAGGTCCGTCACACACCCAACTCCACGCACACTGTGGTAGAACAGAAGCTCCAAACCTTATTAACAAATTGTCTCTAGAGATTTATTCACTAGAGAGCAGAACCAAAGAACAGAATAATTGACTCACACTGGCAAGGGAAAGGGACCTGGGCTGACAGTTAAACAGAATCAGCCCAGACCACTGCCTGTTATGTCTTAAGAAGAAGCAAACCCCCTCTAGGTGAACAAAAAGGCAGAAGGAAATCGTGACCGTACAGCTCCAGGACCAGTGGCAATCCCTGCTGCAGGCCAGGAGGTCAAGAACCAGGAGACTGCTGGGGACCAGCACAAGGCTCAGTCACAGCAGTGGACTGGATTAGCACACAGTGACCGCAGGGAACTAGGGACGAGCATGGGCCCACGGGCCCAGGAGGGAGATCCAGCCCTGCCCTGCCAAAGCCCTCTGCTCTCAGGCACCACAGAACATGACCCGCACCCCCGCAGCCAGGATTGCAGCTCTCACTGCTTCTTCACAAACAGAAGCACAGCAGAGCACAAGAACCAAAAATGCCAGAGCGTCAGATGGGAGCAGAAGGGGTTTCTGTTGCAGAGGAGTAAGGGGACACGGCAGAACTCTGTATTCCGTGTTCCAAGGGAAAAGGACAAGACTTGAGCAAGAGTATAAAACCTTTAATGGGTCGGTGCATCAGTCCTTGATGCAGAGGGAAAGGAGCAAACAGGCCTGCAGCTGTCCCAGGCGCTCAGCGCTGCAGAGGTTCTCTGCACAGAGCAGCAAAGACAAGGTGGTACACGCAAAGCTGCGGCAGCCTTTGCACTCCAAGGAGGGGGCCAACACCTGGAAGAGCAGTTCCTCTCACTGTCCATTCTGTTTCATCCTATGCTTCTTCTTGGTAGGGGCTTGAGGACGCATCACTTTGGGAGAAGGCCGGCCAGCCTTCAAGGGTCTCCTCTTTGCCTGCAATGAATGTCTCTTCTTCAAAGCAGGCTGCGGTGGCTTCTGCTCTTTGTCAGCTTTCGATCCCTCAAGTTTCTTCTTTTTTGGCTGAGGCTCCACGACAGTATCAGGGGTAGCAGATGGAGGTGCTGCTTCCACAGCAGGCTCTTCATCTGGAACAAGAGAGAAAGGAGCTGTAAGAAGAACCCACCTGGCTTCTGCAGGGGAAGCAGCCTGTGAGAGCAGGCCCAGGCAGCTCAGCCGAGCTCCAGCACCAGGTTACCTTTCTGTGCCTGGGGGATGGCGTTAGAGAATTTCTTGAACTTGGCAATGAAGAACCCATCCATATTGTGCGTGTGGGGATAGAAACGCCGCGTAGACTTGAGGGAGGGGTGGAAGCGACGGTCCTTGAACCTGGAGGAGGAAGCAAGGTGAGAAATGATAGAATGCCTCTGCTCCAACCTGGCCACCAAGGAACAGTCACCTGCGCAGCTTGTGACCCAGCACCCACCTAGTGAAGCCTTCCTTGCCAAAGTCCAGGCCTGTGGCCACCAAACGAACGTTGCGTTTCTTCAGTGCATAATCCACAACCCACTCATTCTCCTCCACCTGCCAGAGACTAAGCATTAGGATCCGAAGCCCAGCAGTCCTCTGAGCAGGAGATGACTGCAGCAGAGCGTGGAAGGGACTTACCATGATAGAGCAAGTGCAATAGACAATGTAGCCCCCTGTCTCTGAGGCAGCATTGACTGAATCTATAGCGCTAAGAATCAGCTCCTTCTGCAGGTGAGCACAGCGCAGGATGTCTTTCTCATCCTGAAAGAGAAAGACAGGTTAGGATGCCAGAGGCACAGGGAAACACCCCAGGCTTCTGCTGTGGACAGAGAGACGACAGGAGAGCAAAGCACACATGATATAGAAGATTCCAGAGTCTTCTGCAGAACTAACTTCAAAAAAACCTGGCTCTAGTACCACATGCAAAATAGGAAAGAGAAGGAAAAAAAAAAATCAGTGTCCCCACTGCAGGCATCTCTCAAGAACAAAGCTGTCCCAGAGTCTTTCCTCTCATGACTCATACTTAAGTCCCCATCTTGCGTCCCCACTGGCCACTCACCTTGTTGGTTTTGACAGCAGGATCCTTAGAAATTACACCTGTTCCACTACAAGGAGCATCAAGCAAGACACGGTCGAACCCTCCAAGCACCTACAAGCAGATGTACATTTGGAATTACACTCACAGGTAGGGACTCAGAACGAGACTAAGACAAGAAGGGGAACCAGAAGACTAGGAAGGCAGCAAAGATCCCTCACTCCTCCCTGTCCACCTTCCTGTCTCCTTATCAAGTAACAAACACACTCCTCAGCAGCTTTGCTCATCCTCTTGTGACAAGTGGCTTCGGAGAACACCGATTTAACTAAAGGGACAGCACAGCAGCTCTAGGTAAGCGTGATAAGGACATGCCAGCGCAGGCAGGAACATACCTTGGGGAACTGGCGTCCATCGCAGTTACTCACTACAGCGTTGGTGACTCCCAGCCGATGCAAGTTCCCTACCACGCTACGCAGCCGCTCGGCGTTGCTGTCATTGGCCAAGATCATACCCGTGTTCTTCATTAGCTGAGCTGCCAGAAGACAAAACACATCAGCAAGGGGCTGAAAACCTCCTGCACTTTTGTCCATAGGGACAGCCACCCCACTCCTTTCCCCAAGTTCAGTCCCTGCCTCTGTTGCCCCTTTCTGTATAGACCAGTGAACTCATCACTTCGCAGGGCACCCCTCCCAAGCCTCCCCCGCCAGGGGCTGCAGGGCGGTACCTATGTAGCTGGTCTTGCCTCCTGGGGCACAGCACATATCCAGGACACGTTCGTTCTCCTGTGGAGCCAGAGCCATGACAGGGAGGAGACTGGAGGCTCCTTGCAGCATGTAGTGCCCAGCCAGATACTCAGGGGTGGCACCTAGGCAGAGAAGGCACAACAAAGTAAGATGACACGCAAAAGAAAGGGAGTCAAGAGCAGGTCAGTGCAGCCTACGACAGGAAGGGTGATCTCACCAATGGGCACAGAGGAGTCATAAATAACAAGCCCTGTTTTTGACCACTTCCCCAGGGGGTCAAGATTCACACCACGGTTGATTAGAGCCTGCAAGACAAGGAGATGGGACTGAGACACCGCTCCGTGTGACAGGCAGCGCAGGAGACAACCACAGGTTCCTGCTCACCTGCGCCAGGTCCCGTCGCCGCGTCTTGAGTGTGTTGGTGCGAATGGTCACAGGGCGGGGAACCTCATTGGCTTCCAGGAAGTTTACCAGCTGGGTGGAAGACAGGACAGAGAACAGAGATAAAAACGAAGGCCCAGGGAAGCAGCCAAATCCTCATCAGTCAGCAAAGACATGGACAGGGCAGGATCCTACCTCAGGGAGCGGGAAGATGTCCATGAGCTTCACGAGCAAGAAGTCGCTGTAGGAATAGTAGGCAGCCATGTCCCGGCGCAGCAACGCAAGGTACTCTTGTCGCGTGCGTCCTTCCTCACGCTTTGCCCCAAAGTCCTGCAGCACCTCCATGTTGCCCTTGATGCGCTGGTGAATGATGTGCAGGTCAGGCGGCTCAGCAGGTAGAAAGACTATTAAGGAACCATGAACAGCCAACAAACTTGCACACAAGCTCTTTACAAGCACAATCAGTCGCACAGGACTCCCGCATCACACAGCACCTGCACCAGAAAGGCCTTGTTGGAACGGACTGTCATCAGAGCTCAGCAGAGTGGGGATTCAAAGGATGAAACTGGACAACAAAAGTTCACAAGGCAGGAACTACAAGGTATTTAAAAGAATTTGTTTAGTTACTTTAGATAAACAGAAAAAAACCAGGAAAAAGAAGACAACAAAACCCATCTTTTAATGCTGAAAACATTGCCTGTGGCAGAAAAGAGACTAGAAGTTCCCCAAGGGCAACTAAGGGGCACAGAGAAGAGGCAGGATTAGATTGTACTAGGGGGCAGGAAATCAAAATCACCCAAGTCCAAGACCAAGCACTTTGGTTGCTGGAATTGCTGTCATCAGAGGCTCTAGGAATGGGTTAGACAAACACCTGCCATGAAAATCAGGGTACAGAGGAACAAACTACTGATAAGATACCCACACGCACTTAGGGCTAGAAAGGAAACAGGGACAGGCTCCAAGCTCTGTACAGGGCACAACAGATTTCCTAACTGTGCTGTACAGAAGCACAGAATTGTATACTATCTGTCCGGGCCGCTCATCTAAAAATACCTTGTCGTGCCCAGAACGCTCTTGCTAAGCAATACTCATGATAAAGTCCAAAGGAAGCTCTTTGGTTGTATCCAGGCCCCGTACTGCTGCAGGCATATGGCTTATAGATGTCACAGATAAAAAGGATATCCTCTCTCTCAATCTGTTCGTTAGTTGGCAGTTTAAACTGCTCGTCTATATCCAGGTTGAGCTGCAGATCTGGACCCTCCTCCTCCTTCTGCCCTGTTTTCCGCCCGCTTGCCTCCTCTGCCATCTCCTCTTCTTCCTCCTCCTCACTGTCATCTTCACCAAGGCTTCCCCTAAGGACAAAGAACAGGACAGATGTTTTACCAAGAACAGTATCGCACAGACACTTCACAACTACCGTTTCTTAAATGGCAAAAATGACAGAAGAATGAACAACACAGGCTCCTTGTCTAACCAGGAAAGACACTGCAGGCTGGCAATGTTCTCAGATCCTTACCTATCGGACTTCTGCTTCAGGGCAGCTTTTTCAATAGGCAGCAACTAAAGAGAGACAAAAGAATAATGAAACAATATCCCCAGGTACCCCCTTACTTCCCACCATCTGTGAAATTTATCTGCTCTGTTTAAGAAGAGCAACAAACAAAAGCACCAAATATTATCCTGGGATCAGCTGCTAAACTTGAAATTTCTTGTGAAGGGAAGAAGGGGAAAGCTCTCTGCCACCTCACCATCCATGCCCTAGTAAAGTCACTCTTGTTTCCCCACGCCCGATGGGTCCTTTCAGCCAGCAAAGCCAAGTGTTTCTTGCATAATTAAGGGCAAAAAGTTCCTACCTCTTCCTCCTCTGATGATGAAGAGGCACCATAATCATCCACCATCTCATCACTGCTCCCATCCTCCTCCTCCTCCATCTCCCAGCTGCCTCCTTCCACCTCACCATCGCTGGATAACTCCATGTTGCTTCCTTTAGATGGGATTTTCTTGGCTTTGGCTGGAGCCAGCCATTTTGAATTGCCATCGCTGAAGCCAGAGCGGGCACGAGCGGTTTGTCCTGCTGGCTTTACAGCACGTTTCTCCTTCCGTGGGGATACCTGCTCTTCAGCTACAGGCAGAAGCGGCGGTTAAAAGTTAGGCATTATTCTCAAAAGCAGCTGCCCTGTTTTTTCAGTTGTGATACAAGAGACCTTCACCCTCGTGGCTGCCTGGCCACGAGAAGGGACTGCTTGCTTTCCACATTGGTCTTCTCAGTCGCAAACAAGGCTGTATTGAACAAAACTTTAAAGAGATCTACCTAGAGTTACCAAAGAAAAGCGTGGCCACAAAGTTCTTAGGGTGTTTACCCTGACCTATTACAGTACCCCCCTTCTCAAATCTTTTGTCCATCCTTCCTTCCTCCTGCTGCGACACCTTCCTAGGCCCCGCGGGACACAGCGCAGCGATGTGAAAGGCCTGGGCTGCCCAGCCAGCCTGCAGCAGCCTCCTGCGAGCCGGGGGCGGCTGTCACACACGGCCCAGAGACCCCTTGGGGGCTGTTCCTGGGGTAGCACTGCCGCCTAGCAGGGCGCGGTCCGGAGAGCAGGAAAAATTCGTTATAAAGTAATAAAATTCCATCTGCTTCGTGCCATAAAAATAAACAGGGGGGGGGGGCGGCCCGGGGGGCAGCAGGGCAGGTTGGCTGTAGGCCTGCCCCCGACCGGTACTCACCTGCTGGCTCCTGCCCTCCTGCTCCTGCTGCTCCTCCTGCTCCTGCTGCTGCTGCTGCTCGGCGCCCCCTCCCCGGCGCGGCGCTGCCCGCTCCCAGCCGCCTCTTCGCAGCCCTGCGGCGGGGGGGGAAGCGGCGGTGAGCTCCGGCCCG
>JAVJGI010000060.1:1123550-1144753 GCA_035590275.1 Ibycter americanus | reverse complement strand
GTGCCCGCGTTCAGAGGGGTGTAGGGCACCCCAAAACCTGCTGCAGCACAGGGCAAGGACACGCCTGACCCCTCAGTGCTACAGGGGGGGCACTCCCTCTCTCCTGCTAAACAGAGGCAACAAAATAAAATACAAGGAAACTTTATTTTTCAGTTTTACCAAGGTTTTGCTGTGTTTTTTGACTTTTTTTTGTTTTGTTTTATGTCTTCAAGCTGTTTATTAGTGGACAAGTCCGGTCAGTTTTTGTATTAAAAAGGATCTTGATGGAGGTAGCTTTGTCTCTGTCCTGGCTTTTGCTTGGTCTTGCCTGCACACTCATCTCAGTAAACAAACTCAAAATAAAATTAAAAACAAAAAACTGGAATTCCAGGCGGAGGCAGCAAGCAACGCGGCCAGGTTCTCCGTGTAACAGACATGGCGCTGTGGCCTCCAGTCACTATATACAGAGTCCATCATACATCCCCCTCTCTCCTAAGCACACTCCTTGCTCCAACGGGCTGGCTGCAGAGGAAGGAGATTCTTTTCCTCCCAGAGACCTGCACAGCAGCTTCCATGGAGGGAAACAGCACCCAGTCAGGAATGTCAGGCAGAGGGGTAGAGTCTGAAGGGGTGGGGTGGGGGGGTCACTTCAGCTTGGCCGAAAGGTCAACAGCACTGGGCCAGGGACTCACTGCTGCTGGGCCACCTGCAGGGCGAGAGAAGATGATCCGAGACTCAATGGGCTGGTCAATGGACCCCGGCTTCCCCGCTGGAGCCCCCCCACCCCCACTCCCCCTGAGGTACCAGAGGGAGTACGTACTTGTTGGGGAGGTGGCGGTGGAGGGGGCTCGCTGCTGCGGTTGGCCAGTCGGCTGAGGATGTTGCGCTCTGACATCTGGAGGCGCACTGCTACAGGTGGGATACGGGCGATGGTGGCAGGCAAACGAGTCACATCTGCCTTCATGTCACTCAAAAGCTCCTCCAGCTGCTTCAGAACTGGCAGAGAAAGGGACATCTGTTCAGAGGGGAAAGGGATGCCCCGCAGGGAAAAGACCAGAGGGGGCTGCAATGCCAAACAGCTACCCCCCACCCCTATTTAACACACCGGGTTACCTTTGTGCAGCACAGCATTGGCTGGTTTATTCCCAGCCATCGACTCCTTGGATAGGTGCTGGTGGCTCTCAGCCAGGCATTCCACCTCCGCAAAGCGTGTGTTCAGAGCCATAGATGGGTGAGATGGGTCTTCTGACATGTTCAGATAGGCAGCTCGCCGCAGCTGCTCCTCGATCACCAGCGCTTGCTCCAGGAGCTGCAAGACAGGGCAGTAATGAGAGCAAGTCTTTCATCGGTTGCCTGAAAACCAGCCTGTTTGCACCCCCGGTCTCCCCTTGATCCAGTTCTCCGCTATCTCACGAGCTGGGATTCTGCAGCCGAACCTCCTTTCACCAGCTTCTGTTTATACTGAGTAAAGCCTAAAGAGCCCAAAACAATTAAGGGCTCCAATTAAGCTAGGCCAGGTACACAAGAAAACCAGGCTACATCTAGTTTAATAGAGTACCACAAATCCTCTAGGATTCTCATTCCTCCTCAGGTTCTTTTTAATGACCAAGCTGTCTGCTATTTTACTCTGTCTTTATGGAGCAAAGGGGGTGGAGCCTTTTCTCTGAACCCAAGTGAGAAGTATCCCATGCTACTTACAAGGAAGAGTCTAAAAACCATTAAGCATGTCAGGGACATTTGTAGAAATCAGTTTGAGTGCTGTTAGTGCAGGACTGATCTGCCAGACTACACTGAATTGCTCCAAGACTGAGAACAACGTGGCTTGTCTTAGGGTTGGTCTTACATCGCTCCCAGAACTAAGCTATGGCTGCTCCCGAACAGGCCGAGGCAGGGACTGAAGGCAACCCTTTCACCGCTCCTTACAGCATTTCTGACCACGCCGGTGGGGCTGTCGCACACCAAGCAGACACTGTGATGGAAACAGCCCCTTGACCCTTAAGCCTCCTGCAAACCAGTTGTTCAATAAACACCTGGAGAGAGCACTGAACCAAGCTCCCCAGTACCGTCTCTAGAGCAGAAGGAGCTCCTATCACACAGCTACTGCACGATCCCGGAAGATAGTGCTCCCCCCACCAAGAACAAGCCAAAAAGCACTGCAGAAGCCTTTGCTTTCTTATTGGAAACTCAAGACAGCAAGCTCTTGTTCTTAGAGGTCCAGCTGGCTGAAAGGCACTTATCACACTGAAGAGAAATCCTTACCTTAAATCTCCTTGCCAAGAACTTATTCTTTATTTCCAGGAAGTTACCCCTGTTCATCTCACCCTTGAAGGGTTCATTGAGGATGGCGTAACGTGGATCATTCTGAATATCCTGCCAACGGGCATAGCCATGACTGAGATGGGATGAGCTCAGGCAAACAAAGGCAGCGAGAACAAGGGAATACACAGCCCAGGCAGATACAGTTCTCAAGAGGGGGTGGGGAAAGGGGGAGCAGAGAGGGGAGGAACAGGAGCCAAGGAAAAGGAATGACAACTATGTCCTGCTAAGTCTTAACTATGCTGGCAGGAAACTCCTCCTCCCACCATCACTTTCACTCTTGTGAAAGGACATAAAGCACTCTCTCAGTTAATGTACTCTGGTCAGACCCAGGACGGTCACCCCCACCGTAAGTTCACGTACAAGAGGGGAGAACTGGTCCATCAGGGTAAGGATACTTGATAATCCCAGCAAGAAGCCAGTAGTCGTGACGCCGATGCCAGATCTCGTAGGTCTTCTTTGTGACAGTTGCAGCCCGCTCTTCATTCTGCCACAGGGAGTGGAGTTCTGGAAAGGCAAGAGACACTGTAACAGTTGAAAGCTATTTCACGAACACAAGCAGGGCACATAAACAAGCTCAAACATATACAGATTTTTCATACCAGTGAAGCCCCCATCTGCTATGTTGAACATGAAGCGCTGCTTTACTGCCTTCTTGTGCCTTTCATCTACTGATTCTTTCAGCATCTCTCCATTCTGCAGCATCACCACATCTCTCTTATCGTCATCCTTTTTCTCATCTGTACACACAGGAAATTATTAGAAAGAACATGGCAGATACCACAGCAAGCTGAACACACACGGGATCCTTGCAGGAGAGGGGTTAAAGAAGAGAATGGAATTATCGCAACTCGCCTTTCTCATCCAGAGTGATTATAGGAGGTTCAGGGGCATTCTCAATAGGTGCTCTGTCTTCCACTTTCTCCACGTCAGCTGCGGGAGAGAAGGGGAACATGAGACATAGGGGAACATGGCAAGTCCAAGGTCTTGTTCTTCAGCCTGTGGAATTTATTACCATTCCCTAACTCCCTGTTCAAAGTCCTGGAATAGCCCCACTCATTATCTACACTTACACCTGTTTCTTCAGGATGAAGTGCTGAAGCAGAGAAGATGCAGCTTTAGGAAAGCTTGAGGGGGAGGGGCACATATTGCTGTTTAAGGTATTAAACAACCTCCCCAGAGATACCTTTGCTTTCTACTTCCATCAGCTCATCTGGTCTTTCCTTCACTTCTGCCTCCTCTACTTTTTTTTCATCTGCTTCTGTGGGGTTCACCGGGGATTTTGCTTCCTGTGGTGGTGTCTCCACAGGCTGGGCACACTGCTGAGGACAGAAGTCAATGAGAAGTGAGGTAAAGCAGTGCATGGAAAAAGAAGATAGTCACAGCAGTTTGGAAAGCAAAGATGCACAAAACTGTCAGGCCAATTCTGAGAACCTGAGAGTTATCTTCAACTATCATTCCAAGAACTCACCTCTGTCTCAGCAGCTGAACAACAGGAAGAGGGGGCAGAAGTAGAGACATTTGCATGAGGCAAACAAGCATCCCAACACTCACCTCCATCGGGACCTCTGTTTCAGCAGCAGAGGCACCAAGCTCTTTCTCTGGTTCAGATGACTCTCCTTGCTCCTTAGCACTGGCGCCTTCTTCTACTTTTACTCCTTCTTCTGTGTATTCCCCATCCCAGAGCGGCACAGAAGGCAAAAGAAGAGAAGCCATCAGAAAGGTCTTTCCACAGTTACCAAGCACACATCTCCTCTCCTCCCAGACATTAGGGCCATCAAAACATGACCAGCATCACTCACTTAAGATGACCCCCCTTTCCCTGCCCACTACAAATGCTGGATGCTTCTCTTCTCACTGCTGTCAGGTCATCCAAGGAAAGCTAGTGTCCTCTCTTGCCTTTAAGGGCTTGCACATGTCTTTGGCAGCCCTCCTAACACGAGAGGTAAGTTGATCTGCGTCCACCCCCAGACCCCACCACCACAGATCCGGTGAGGGGAACAGCCAGGATGAGGTCAGGACGCAGAACTGTACAGGAGGCAAGCTCTCACCAGGTGGAGGGACAGGGGCAGGCGTGTTGGGCTGTGTGTCCCCTGGTGTCGAAGGAGTCGGAGTTTTGGGAGAGGGTGAGCTTGGCTGTGAAAGTTTCTTGTTCTCCTCTATCTCTGCCAGTTCTGGCATACTCCAGCGGCCATTCACATGCTCAAACTCCTGCACCTACACGAAAAGGAGAGAAAAACTTTATCATTGCAGGAGTCATAAAACACTTGTCCTCAAACCAGAAGAGACAGACCACGTGGCACGCAATAAAGATAGGTGTGAAGGCAGAGATACCTCACTAGCTCAGGACCCCAGTTCAGCTCAAGACTACAAGTTGCACAGAGAGCAAAGGCTACATCACTCTGCTAGGCACCTACCTTTTTGCGTATAAGTGACATGACCCCAATGCGAGTAAGGACATGCTGTCGAGAAAGACCTTCCCGTGGGACCCCATCTGCAAAGGTCTCTGCACCATCAGCTCCAGGTTCACATAAGTGGCGCATGAACAGCGAGACATAAGCCCTGGAGCAGTTAACAGACAAGCAATTAGACTATAAACCGGCTTAGCTGGAGATGCGTTATCAGAGCCCTTCCAGCACACAAGGGAAGTCACCATGAGACTCCTGACCCATAGTAACACAAGCCCTAGGGTTCCAGGCTCCATCAAGGAAGAGTTTCCCAACAAAATTACTAGGTATATAAAGAACACATAGCTGACTCAGTCTTGAGCCAGAAACAACCAAAAGCCCAAAAAGGACTCAGGGAAAGCATTCATTACATGCTTGTATGGCCACGCTACTCCTCTAAAAGCATCTGCTTTTTGTGACTGATGGGTCAAGTCCAAGGAAGAAGAACTAGGAACAACATCCTAGTCTCTCCCAGCTTATACATCAGTCCCCCACAAAAAAATTCAACTAATACATTAAGGAAATGTAGTCTCTAAGGAAGTGCCAGAAAAGGCCTCATTCTTACTCTTCCCCAAAGGGACTAGATGTTGCCCATCTTCCATCCCTGCCTAATGCAGACTCACTCACTTGAACTCTTTCTCTGACTTGCCACGGAGGTCCCGAACAAGCCACTGAGTGGTGAAGGCATCCTGAGGTGGCATTCCATAGCGCATGATAGCATTGAGGAAGGCTTTCCGCTGGCGGGCATTGAAACCCAAGACCTAGAATGGAGAAGACAGACAGATATGGCAAGACCCATACAGAAGCAGCTGGGATGCAAACACCTACCCTAGTACTACCTACCTCAATGTTCCCTCCCACACGGGCAAGCAAGGGAGGCAGAGGCTTATCCTTATCATTTCTCAGGCCTTTGCGGCTAGGCCGACGAGCTGCTGAAGAGAGAAATGCAGCTAAGGAGGAGAGACAATGCACAGCATGTTGTTGTGTGAATATTTCCCTTGCAGAACAGCACCACAAAGTGTATAAATCCCCCAAATCAAGCCCCACCTGTTCCCACACTCAGAAAAGTGACCCAGGAACTCTGGCTTCACCAGAACTTACCTTCAGACCTCTCATCAAAGTCCTCGTCTCCTTCTTCAGAAGCAACTGAATAGTCTGACTGATTATCTGACTGGTCATCCTGCCAGTCTGAAAGAAAAACAGCACGTGAGCCTGAGACGCTACTCCGTCACTTCCCAGCAACACATACTTACACCCATTTCTCCCTCAGGTTCCTGTGGATTTGTACCTCTATCCTCCTGCGAGCCATCGTTGTAGTTAACTTGCTTGCGAATGCGTTTGCCCTTGCCCAGATTCCTGGCCAGATCCTCCTGCTGCTGTTCATAATGGTGACGCAGCAGTTTCTCCCAGTAATCAGGATCCACTGATTCCTCCTGCTTAATGATCTCCCGTTCAACCTCCTCTTCCTCCTGTCACAGACAGGTAACAAATTCTAGAGCCCTACGCTCCAAATCCCAACCCATCTGAGCAGATATATGCCTGCTTGCCCTTAGAAGCTTCGGAGCTCAATTGATCCTACTTTGTTCAGCAGAAGATGCTAGCTGACATCTACCTCATACTCACCCCCATCTCCTCTTCACGAACCACATACTGGGCCACCTTGAAGGAGCTGAGATACTCATTCATGCCCTGAAGTTCTGTATCTTCTGTTTCATCCTGGTTCCGATCCAACAGACGCTCAATTGCTTTGTCATCGTAGTGGATGACACTGCTGTCCTCGCCTTCTTTGTTATCCCCTGAGGGAAGAGCACAGGCACAGTTGCTGTGTGGATCTCGAGGGACTAGGGAAGGGAACGCCACCCTAGACCTCTCTGTAGAGCTATAGTCAGCACTGTGCCTACAGTCACTTGCTAAATACGGAGACAGACCTCCCCACCTCCTTCAGTTCTACTCCCAGGCACTCACCCCCCTCAGTAGCCTCATCCTTGAAGAGCTCTTCAGTGCCAAATTTGAGAATGTCATCAAGTTCCTGTTTGGACATGGAGCCTGTCTTGGAGCCCAACCCTGGTCTCACTACCAGATGAGTTAGCATCATTTTCTTCTTGGCCACCTGAGTGATACGCTCCTCCACTGAGGCCCTTGTCACAAAGCGGTATATCATCACTTTCTTGTTCTGTCCAATTCTGTGTGCACGACTGAAGGCCTAAAAAAGAGATGTGCTCAGAACAGTCTAGAGCTACACAAGTAGTAGTCTGATACACCCCACCTACCTCCCAGATGCCTTCCTGTTGGCTCTTAACATTAGCGAAGGCTGGGCCCTGGAAGAACCCTCCACTACTTCACTCCCCATCTCTACCCATCCTCACTGCTCTAATTTTGCATATTTCTAGAGGGGAAGTCTCACATTCCTTCAGTCCTCCTGATAATTTCATTCCCCTTCTTCCTCAGGATTACTCCATAGTGAGTGGTCTCACTCAGACTCACCTGGATATCATTGTGGGGGTTCCAGTCTGAATCATAGATAATCACAGTATCTGCTGTGGCCAAGTTAATGCCAAGACCCCCAGCTCGAGTTGAAAGCAGAAAGCAGAACTGCTGAGCACCAGGAGCTTAGACAAAAAGGAGAGAACAAAAGTAAACAAGGGAGAGTGCATTACTCAAACAAGGCTTTGTATCTGACCCACACCACCTGACAGGGAATCACTACTAATTTAAGATTCCAGGAGAGGAATGGAAGACTTGGGCCACAACAATCTCATGTCAACTGCTAAGCACATACAAAGCGACAGTTATCCATTTTGCAAAGAAAGTAGGAGACTCCATACCATTGAAGCGATCAATAGCCTCCTGACGCATGTTCCCTGTGATTCCTCCATCAATCCGCTCATATTTGTACCCTTCGTGTTCCAAAAAATCTTCTAGAAGGTCCAACATTTTAGTCATCTGCATATCAGAAAAACACCACCACAGAAGAGTGAGAGACAAGGGGATACCAGATCAACAAGCTCTTCTCAGAAAAAGAATTCCCAGTCTTAAGGTTTTCCTCTCATATACCTGAGAGAATATGAGCACCCTGTGACCTCCTTCCTTAAGGTTCTTTAACATCTTCTGAAGCAGCAACAGCTTTCCAGAGGCTCGAATAAGAGCACTACCATCATACATGCCATTTGGCATTTTTGGAGCTTCCTGAAAAAGAGAAAAGAAAGGGTGTAAAAGGGGTGGGACAGGACAAGAAAACAGCTTGAAGGGAGGTAGCTTGGTCTTAGTCCCTAGCTGCGATGATCAGATGCTGACTCACATCTGGTCATTTAGCTTGGCACAACTGTGCAGCACTAGTTACAAGAAACATCAGTGCTACCCTGTGCCTCTTTTCTCTTGCAATTTGACTCCTAGATGCCCTCTTCTTTCCCATGACTCAGTCCCTACTCTTACTGTCTTCGCCATCTTGCGTGAGTCACAAGATAGCTCCTACCTGTCATACAAAGATACTGGAATAGGGAAGGCCTTCCAGCATGTTGGGTTTACATAAAAACAGGATGAGAAAAAAAAAAAATCAGAAGCAGAAAGAAAGGGAATCCCTCCACGCTTTGCTAGGGAGCTAACTGGCTCCCTGATAACAGCCAGCAGGGAATTTGCTTATACAGAGTAAGTGACTGGACATACCATAGCAGCCACAGGAAAGAGGTAGGGGTGGTTACAGCACTTCTTCAGATCCATAACAACATTGAGCAAGGAGACTTGGTTACCACCACCCCGTGCATTCAGTGCCTCAAAGTTTCTTGTCAAAATGTATTTATAGTATTTCCTGAAAAAGAAAAAAAACCAAACAAACAACTCAGACACCCCTCACGAGAATGACTAACATACTCTCTTGCTAAAATCTGCACAGCTCCTGGCATTACCCACCAGCTACCTAGGCTCTGCCAGTGGCATTCACTATCTCTTCCTCCCTTACACCAAAGCACAGGAATTAGTCCTCCCTCTGCTACAGGGGCAGCAGGAAATCCTAACCACCGTGCAGAAAGCCCTATAGTGAGGATGAGGCTGTTTCAGCATCCCCTTTGAAACAGCAGAACAGAGCCAACAACAGTTCAACAGCAGGTGCTCTCTTCAACCTCACACTCACTTCTGCATGGGGCTCAACTCCACTCTGACAATGAGTTCAGTCTTAGATGGCATATTCTTGAAAACATCAGCTTTGAGACGCCGCAGCATGTGTGGGCCCAGCATGTCATGCAGCTTCTTGATCTGATCTTCCTTGGCAATATCTGCAAACTCTTCTAGGAAGCCCTCCAAGTTACTGCAGAGAAACAGACACTCAGCAAAAGCCACAAAGGAAAAAAGAGCAAAAACAACAAGGAAGGGGGTAGGAGTGACAAGACAGACAGGCTGACTTGCACTGCAAGACGTACTGGAATCTCTCCGGTGTCAGGAAGTTCAGCAGGTGGAACAGTTCTTCCAGATTGTTCTGCAGGGGAGTTCCTGTCAGCAGCAGCTTGTGCTGGAGGGAGTAACCATTCAGCACACGGAAGAACTGGGAAGTAGAAAGCAGGGAAGAAGTGGAGGAGGAAAAAAAAACAACCCCCACACACAAACATGTCAAAGGCTTATTAAGTCATAGGCCTACAAAAAAAATAACTTCTCCTAGGAAAAAAAAAGTTGACACCAAGCTAGGGTTCAATTTAGATCACATCAGCTGTTTGGACAAGAGCTCCAAGTATCCACATTCCAGTCAGGGTCACTAGACTGATCTCATTTGGATCATTGCTCTGCATAGCTAAAACACAACTACAGCAAATCCTACCAGCACCTGATGACGCCTTGTAGGTTTCCTCTGCTCTTCTAAGTTACAAGCTCTTTCAAGACCACCAATCACTTCCAGACTGCTATACTATGTACTTTTTCGCGCTAAATTAGCGTTCCACATTCCTACAACTACTCTGCCTTGAGAATTCTAGAAATAGCTAAGTCACTCTTCCTATTCATATCAGTCCTGGCAATCTTCCAGAGCTGGGAACAAGCAGAGGAGAAAAAGAGCTTAGGGTTTGCCAATGTGCCTTTAAGATAATTTGTGCTGGTTTTCACAACAATGAAGTAATTCCAGGCAGAGGGAGTGAACAGTTAAAGTACTGAATTGAAAGACACAAATGTACCATGTTCACCAGCACAAACTGACAATAAAGCAGTAATTTATTTGTGAGCTCAGCGACTTCTTCGCTTATTTTACACTTAACATGATAGCAGGTCAAAGTTAATGGAAGTAGCTTGTACTAGATGGCAAACAAAAAACCCCAAAACATAAGAGAAACCCACCATGAGTTACGGCTTGGTTATCACACCAGAAGGATCCTTCTAGTGGCCTGCATGGGGATTTATCTCTCTACTTCGTTACAGGCAGAAAAACATTCTCAGTTTGAAATCAAATATGGAAGTTAGTGATTATATCTGCAAAACTTTGGTAGATAACCAGAATCTGTCAAGAAGCATCTGACCCTTCTTGCAGCTAAACACCTGAAGCTGTCCTTACAGGACAGGAAACTGCTCTAGAAAAAGGCAGATTTAATGGTCTTGGTGGATAACTGATTGTAACTATTAGTCATAGCATAACCTTGAGCCTTTACATCCTTTTTCAATTAATAGTAAGCATTCATTACTACTTCCAATAATTTCAATGCTGAGCATAGAATGGCATCTAGTCTTAGTGCCGACAATAAGAAGAGATCTGCAAGCTGGACTACAAGCACAGCCGTAATGTCTTGGAAAGATGCCTCATACAAAGACACAAAAAGCTAAAGTAATTAAAAAAAATCAAGAGACAATTTTGTCTTGCGCAGTCTCCAAGAACCTATAAAACCAGGATTTCCAATAACAATTGTTTTTAGCCTACCGAGCACTAGAACCCAGCTGAAGACAGACAAATCAATACCCGAATTAAGGCAGCACAAGGGCTTAAGGAGGAGCTGGATTAAGAAAGTACAGTCAACTCTGCTGAATTCAAACAGGCTTAGTTAAGGTGCAGTCTCATATAAAAGCAGCTACATGGCTTTCAGCATCTACCCAGATGTTTTTGAACAGCTCTGCCCACCCCTCCCATTTCTGTAACATTAATTAGTTCTGCTGCAAAGCTGGGTGAATGCAGAGAGCAAATCTACTCTGGAAGCAGGATAATTTTTGCTCATGTAGCTTGTTTTATGCTCAGTATGGCAGAACAGAGGTGGTGCAGATGTATGATCTGCTTTCAGAGAAGCCAGGTTCTATTTGAGAGCAACAACATCATCCAGGTTTTTCTGTTTTCCAGTGTACACCAATTGCCAATTCACCCAGAGAGCGCTGATTTAACCAGTGACACGTATCAAAGTGAAGTTGTTGCCAGTGATAATCAATCTCCAAGTGAAGGCTGTTGATTTTTTTTTTTTTTCCAATAACGAATCAAATTTACTATTGAACAAATGACTAAGAGCTGGCAGACAAACTTATATGCTTAGGAGCTGCTATCTAATCTTCTGAACACTCTCTGCCCATTCCCCCCTGCAACACACATCACACCTATAAACCACCGATGCTTTTCTGTACCTTCGACTGATTGTTCTTCAGTCTGTGAGCTTCATCCACAATGAGACAGGCCCAGTCGATAGAGCCTAGTATGGCCATATCAATTGTGATCAGTTCATAGGAGGTGAGAAGCACGTGGAACTTCACTGCAGCCTCCTTCTGCAAAGGAAAAGGATGAACATGGTAACAGGATAGGGGAATGCCCAAGGACAAAAGCAGATGCAGTATTCCTCCGTCAAGTTATTCTGATGAGCCCTGGTCAAACAGCGCATCAAAAATTTTTCACACCCAGAGCTTCCCGTCACAAGATTCAAAATGCTATCCAAACCTTTCCAGGCTTTTAATCCCCCATTACTCTCTTCACACATCTGCGTCTCCTCAGCCCCCTCAGTACCCGCTACTTCTGGACAGTTGCCAAATATTGTAACAGAGAAGTTTAACTAACAAGCAGCAAATAGAGGCATGTTAGGAAAATGAGATTTGGAGAAGAGTGGCTCATCAAAAAGTCAGCTAAGATTTAAAAAGATAAGTTTATCGTGGAACTTTAAATTACTGTTAGTACTTGAGGCAGCTCAATTTCAAGGGAAGCAAAGGAGTCTTATCTCTGTCACCGGAAAAGCTTTAGCTCCCATCTTGCTTTCACTAGGAAGACTAAAGTTCTACAAGAACTAGCCACCTAGATCAGGCTCTTCCTTCCTGTCAGCCAGTTTCTCAGAGAGATTAAAAAGTTCATGCTTTTTTTGTATGTTTGTCCTTTTCATACAGTAGCGATTCTGACATTGACAGATCTGTAGAAATGATGCACAACTTCACTGATTAAGTAGAAGAGATAGAGGGACTTGCCTACGGTCACTATTACCTTAGTTAACTCTCTTTTTCCAGAACTAAATTAGTTCAGACTGTTTAAACACCTACTAGTCTAGAGCAGGAGTCTAAACACCCACTAGTCAGCAATTTGCAGTTATTTTCCCCTGGAAACTGCAAGTATAATCAGTTCCTAGGGACATCAGAATATCTGAACCTCAGCTGCCGAAAGCCAGTCTAGCGCATTCTTCTTTCAGCCCAGGCTGGCATTCCAGCAGAGTTCTGTACCTTCATTCTGGATGCTTTTTTGCCTCCACGTATGGCATTATCCTCAAAAGTGAACTCATTCTCACGGATGATGGCCCGGCTGTCTTTGTCCCCGACGTAGGTCACTACGTACATATCTGGGGCCCACATCTCAAATTCTCGTTCCCAGTTGATGATTGTGGACAGCGGGGCACTCACCAAGAAGGGACCCTTTGAGTGGCCCTACGAACAGAGTCAGTAAGAGCATTAAATGAATGCAACCACTAAGACAGGCAGAATCTCCCAGGGTAGTGACCTCCCAGCTCTCACCTCTTTGTACAAGGAATATAGGAACACAGCTGTCTGCACAGTCTTTCCCAGACCCATTTCATCAGCCAAGATTGTATCTGTGCCCTGGGCCCAAGAGAAGCGCAGCCAGTTCAGTCCTTCCAGTTGGTAGGGATGCAAGGTGCCCCCTGTTACATCAAGGTACTCCGGCTGCCGGTCATATTTCACTGTTGGCTACAGTGGAAAGAAGGAAGAGTTGAGATCCTTTACCATAGCTAGACAGCTACCAAGACTCCTTTTCCTAGTCACCCATATATTCCCTAGTGCAGACGAAACTTCACATGACAACCAGACCAGCACCAGACAAAATTCCCAAATGGCCAAAAGGTATCCACCAAAAAAGTTTTGTGGGTTTTTTTTTTTGTTTGGTTTGTTTTTTTTAATAAAACCCTTTTACCAAACGCCAGTCAGTGTCTGACCTGACAGACAAGGCGGACCTTTGTCTGAAGGCTCCGTAACCCACTGGCTCTTTGGGCCAGGAAGGATCTCTAAATAACACGCTTTTCACTCTTCAGCTTCCTATTCACCTGCTCCCTCCCCAAAATAAGCAGCTACATCAGATGGCTTCTAAGCAATAAACAGTAACTTACATCTACCGTGGGAGTCTCAGGGGGCCTTTCCAGTTTCCGCATCTTCACTTTCTTTAACTTCTTACCAGGCCTGCCCTCTTCACCTCTCATCAGCTCCCTATGCAGAGACGGTCCCAAGAATGTGCAAGTTTAATGGCTTTTGTAACAGATCAAGGAAAAACTATTGCCAAGAGTAGGAGGGCAATCACTCAGCTCAAACAGGCTCAACAGAACAGGGCTGGAACCCTCATGAACTGGCAGAGATGCACAAGGTCCCTGCCCAAACGAATAAGGAATCAGCAACAAGATGCTTCTTGGCTATCTCCATATATTAATCCAGCCAGTGCTAGGGGCTGACACACTCCAGTATTTTCTCTTGAGGCAAGGGAAAGGAACGCAACCTCTAGATACTTCTCTTACCTGTGATTCCAGTAGGCTTGCTTGTAGAGGTCATAATCTTGGATATCCACATCTTCGCTTTCCCAGGATGCCTGGTCATAGGGTAGGTCTCTCCATTTAATCAAATAGTGGACATTTCCCTTCTTATCCACACTGCAGAAGAAACCAGTAAGTCTTAAGCACAGCAAAATGACAGTATTCACCCAATACCCTCAAATGGGAGGGAAGGAAAAGATCCCTTAATGAAGCAACAGAAGAATGTTTGTCATCGCAACAGAACTCCCACTGTTTCCCCCAGTCATATCGCACTTAGTTCATCCACTCTCCCTTAGTCCTGTGCTTAAGATCTTTGTTGAAAATCCTCTTTGCTACCTCCCCTACCTATGATTAAGGATCCTGTGGATCATCATCCACTCAGGCTTGATCCCGTATCTATAGAAGCGCTCCTCCATCTCAGCATATTTGGGGTCCTTGTTTTTTCTCTTCCGGCTTTTCTCCTCTTCCCCTCCGAAGTCCCCTGAGGGTGGCTCATCCATATCATTTTTGCGTTGGTAGTTACGAAACATGACCTGGCAGTGTAGCTCCAGCTGGAGTCAGGACAGAAGCAGTTAGTAGGTGTTTTCCCTCCAGCTATCTGAAGTATCTCCCCCGCAACTATCCACCCTTATGACACTGCTGAGAGTCCTCCACTCACCTGCAACTCCGACACCCAAGAGCAGTGCCAGTAGGACATGCCCTGCCATTTGACAAAGAACTGCCTTTCAGGCCGACCCTCCAGCGGCTTAGGGGGAGGAGCATTAGGGTCTGCATCAGGTGGACGTGGCGGCGGGGGGCCAACTGGGGGCTGACCCCATTTCCAGATCAAGATCTTCTGCACCTTTCCTTTTAAAGCTGGGCACTGAAAAGTTATTAAACAGAGGCTGTTACATCAGAGGGTACACATTCTAACACACAAGTGCTGAGGAATAGAAACACACAGAGTCACAGCACTCTTCCTTAGTTTATAGCTTTGCCGCACAGATGCAATTTGCTTTTTGGATTTGGAAGCTTTCATCCCCTCATCTCCAGCATTTCTTTGAGCTTTCTCCAGTTTGCCTTTTTTTCCAGGACTCACAAACCCCAAACTGAATTCAGCAGCTCAATTTAGTTGTCTTCCCAGGGCCACACCAATTCAGAAATTCTACATAAAACAAATTGCTAGGCTTGATGAGCCCAGTCAGTAATCAGTCCCACCCCAACTCCACTGAAAGTCTGTACAGAAAGTATCTTGCTGTAGAACTATCAGCCCAGCATAGGGATGTGTCCTGAAGCGGCCTTTTTGTTCATCATCTTAAAAGTCCTTATCACCCAATGAAAGCACCTAACACTGTTTCTAACGCTTCATTTCAAGAACTTCCCGGAAAAAAGTGTGACATTTTTCCCAACCATCTACTAGGAAAGGGCTTGGTGTTACAGAGCTTGCAGTTCAAAAAAACCTGTTTGGCTCAGCATCAGTTTATAGTATTTTTTTAAGCACTGAGTTTGCTTGCACTCATTCTCCTGCTTCTACATACGTACAGGATCCGAGAAAATTGAGCCTTGGCATCCTGGATCCAAAACTGTCCAACTACTCTGCACATGGGAAAACCCCATGAGACTCAATGGCTTTAACCTTGTCCCTTCCTGCTGTCTGGAAGAAGCAGCCAACTGACAAGGTGCAATCCAGCTACAAGAAGCCAGGCCTTGATATTTTATGACAAAAGTGTGAGAGGAGATAGTCTCTAGAGAACTAAGCATTTCTGGGAAAAGATGATGATCCAAAGGGATTAGATCTATCATCTCTTGTAGCGACAGGAGAACAGTACTAGCAGAAACTCACAGTGCAGCGAGGACACAGCCACTCTCCATTGGGAATCTCTGGCAAGGGGGGATTCAGACAGTGGATGTGATAGGATGAAGGACAGGCATCACAGCACAGCAGCTCTCCTCCGTCTTTGCAGACTCTACAGAACTCCATATGGTGGTCATCCTCTTCCTCAGCATCCCCCACAACATCCTCCAGGATTTCCTCACCTTCAGAGTTATCCTCCTTTGCTTCCCACTGAATGCCCTCTTTTTCCTATAGGAGAGGGAAATTGGAAAACTGAAGTCACATTATTTTATTACCGCAGAGGAGCGGCCCCAAGTCACTTGACATCGTCCTCCATGATCTCTTTCTTGCACAGTTTGGGGGAACCCAGTACTCACACAGTGTGGGCAGCTCCATTTGCCCTCTGGGGCTTTCTCCATGTCTGGGTCCAGGCAAACCATGTGGTAGGCACGAGGGCAGGTATCACAGAGTATAATTTCTCCTCCCTGCTGGCACACCTCACAGTAGTCCTGGTGATCAGTCTCATAGCCATCCACAGCCACTGCGGAGTCCTCCTCACCTGCAGAGGGTTGTGAGGAGTTACAGCAGTACAAGCCACAGGTACAGGCTTTCTACAACAAGGGAGGGTAATCTCCCAACAGCCTACATAGTAATACAGAGATCCAGAATCCAAAACTCTTGCTCTATCTATGTAAGTAAACAAGGCAAGGAGCAAGAGCTGGAACAGGAGTAAAACAAGCCCCGTAAAACTGTGCCTCCATCCACCCATTAAATTAAAGGTGTAGTTGAGGCCAGGAAAACTCAGCATTGTCTGTTGCCTTACCAAGGTGCAAAAGAACTCCTGATAACCCTCTCCTTATTACAAGCAGTATCAGGTTCTTCCTCCACAAAGAATTCTCCTTCCTCAAGTACACTGTTAAATATCCAAATTCTGCACATACATTTCCCTAATCTTTCTACATGCTGTACTTCGGTCTCCAACTGACAGCAAACATCAATACCTTTCTTCTTCTTTTTCCCAGCTTTGAGTTTTTTGCGACTGCGGCTACTACGGCTTGTAGACCCATCTGAAACAGAGTAGCTGTTGATGCTGGCATCATCGAAGTCTGACTCCACATCCAGATCATCATCTTCACTCTGTGATAGGCAAGGAAAAGAAAGCTATGCTAATTCAGGCATGTGTGTTGGGGTGGCAGACACATTCTAGCATCTTTAGCACATCACCTCCTCTTCAGAAGGTCAAGGAAGGAGTCCTTGAAAGATCACTTACCGATGATCTTTTACGCTTGGAACCAAATCCTCCCAGTTTGATCTTCAAAGGGGCCACCTTCTTTGTTTTAGGCTTCTTGATATCAGGAATACGAGGACTGGCCTTTGGCTTCCGCCGGGCATTGGGTCCTGGGAACAGAGGAGCCTGCGAGTCAGAAGGACTACTGCCTTGACACCACTCGCCTTCTACCATCCTGCCAGATTCTTCATCTCACCTTTGCCCTCCTTTGTCTTGGCTTTCCTGAGTGGCACATCTACAGGGGGCTGCGGCAGGACAGCATCCACATTTGTCACCATGCTCTCCACCACTGCAACAGCTGCAGCTGCAGCAGCTGCCACAGATGCACCTGAACTTCCCTTGAAGGGGTTGTTTGTGCTAAACTCCCTCCACTTGGCTCCCAGTACCATCATCATCTTCGACACTGCTATTTTAGGGTTCTTGGCTGCAATAAGTGGCCTGCGTACAGTTAAGGAAGGAAAGGTTACCCAACCACACTGAAATCTAGATCACTATTCCTCCCCTCCACCACCCTGCCCAGCACCTCTAGCTCAAACTACATTCCTTTCTAATCTTTGATCTCAACAGCCAATGAATCTCTCCACTCCCATCCCTCACCTCGTGGAGGATGCAAATGCTCAGGGGCTTGGAAAGTGAGATGGAATTTAGCTACCAGGGAAGAAAGGGGACTGGGAGTGAGAACTTGCATCATCTCAATCACTGAAAACAAAAGGGATGTGCATCCATTATTTCACTGTTGCTTCAGTTTTTGCTCTAGGTAGGACGCTTGTCTCTCTAATGTGCCTCGATGTTTCAAGAACAAGGAACCTAGTCTTTGCCTCATGATTTTTTTTTCCCCCCCGCTCCAATGTCCTTCCAAGTGCAGGCTTGCACTTCACCTGACAAACTGGCTGAAAGCTTTGTAGTTGGTGAGAGTGCGGTAATCCTCCTCTGTGAAAATATGATCAATATCCTCCATGCCCCAGTCTTCAAGAAGCTGAGCAGATGACTTCGGCTCCTGTGCAAAGAGAATTACAGCAACTCTGAGAACCAGCTCTAGTTCTGCTCTGGGAAAGAGCAGACCTTCCACACATCTACAAATGACCCAACGGGTCAGGACAGAGGGATTTTTTTCCCCCACCATCCACTTATCACTGCCATAAGACACAGCCTCGATAGAAGATCAGTGGGGGCGGGAAAAGTCTTTGGATTCAACATACGTTCTAGGTGTGTTTAACGCAGAAGAGGGCAAGGAATGCAAGGTGGGAAAATGGTTAAGTCAAACAGGTCCAGTGGAGGAGAAGGAGACTGAACAGCCCCAACTCCATGTGCTATCACAAATGGAGAGCACAATGATCCCAAAAGTCAGATACATGGGAATGAGGACCAGGCAGGCAGGCAGCAGTATAGCTTCTCACCTTTGAGTCATCGTCTTCTTCCTCTTCCTCCTCCTCCTCCTTGCGCTTGGCTTTGTTTTTCTTTTCCTTCTTGGGCCCTAATTTCTTCTTTTTCTTCTTTCCAGGAGTGTAGTCACTGCCCTCACTGTCAGAGCGCAGAACCTCCTCCTCTTCCTCCACAAACTCATTCCCCTCACCAGAGCTGTCCCCCAGCTGGGGAGGGAGGGAGAGAGAAGATCAGGCAGCTGTGAGGAAATACCCTGGATAAGCACTAAACGCCACACTCTTCCCAAGCTCTGGAGGGTTCATACAAAGGATGGCTGCCATAGGCCAACAACAGTAAGCACCCTCACCCCATATATCCGTATTTTAGAGTGTGACCTTAGGCATCCTTTCCCTTACCTCCTTCTTCTGACGCTTGCTGAGTTTGGGCACTTTGGGTTCCTTCAGTTTCTTGGGCTTCTTCTTCTTCTTGATTTTGGGTGTCTCAGCCTCTGACAGAAGTTCTTCATCTGGCTCTTCTTCAGGCTCTGGTGGGGAAGAGGCAACATGTCTTATTCAAACCCCATCTGTGCACTACAGCAGAGCCCACTTCTCACAGAGATCACCCAACTTGTCTACTTCTTGCTACGCACAAACACAGATGCATTTACAACTGCTTACTCTGTTACCATTCACAACAGATACTAGGAAATCATGTCAGAAGTTATCACTGCACAGGATTTTCCCCCCAAGCCCCAAACACCACCTATTTCTACGATATTTCTTCCCCAAGCAGAACTGCACGCTGATCTTGGGGACCAGAAATTTGCCATAACCAACGACAAGGAGAAAAAGCATAGAATACATGTCCACATCCAAAGGAGACAAAACGTTGGATACATTTGAAAACCTGACAAGGATACTGTTTCAGTCCATGGGTCTCCGGGAAAGAGACCACAACTAGGTAGCCTCTTCAGCAGTACAGAGCATCCTCCAGCCCCATGCAAAACACAGGCCAGTAAGCCACCGCTTGTCCTCCTCCATAGAAAAGTTGTTACTCAGCAACTCTATTCCGATCCAGATTTGACACAACCTTCCCCCAACCCCTCCCCCCTGCACCAGCAGCTAGCAAGCTCGCTGCCCAGCCAGAGGAACGCATGCCAGCTCCCCACCGCCGCCTGCTCCCATCTGCGCGCCCCCCTTCCCTGCCTGCCCCCCGGCCGCGGGGCAGGGGCAGCCGCCAGCCCTTCCCTTTGTGGCAGGCTGCGGGAGCCCTCCCCTGCCGCCCCGCCCACCGCACACAGCCAGAGTCACTCCTTCTCCCTCCAAGGGAAAATGGCCTCCTGACCACAGGAGCTGGGCAGGATGGAGAAAGCCACCGGCCAGAGGAGCTACCGCAGCCAGGGGTGACATGGCAGAGGTCGAGCTCTCGGAACCCAGGGTCCTGTGCCTGGCCCCTGCCGTATTCCCAAGCAATGGATGTCTCTTCACTCCCACAGTCCTGTCACACCAGGTCCTTCAAGGATCCCACCTCTTCTTCTCCCTCAAGGCCTGATTTGGAGCCTCTAGTGTTCCATCCTTTCCAACACATTACCTAAAGCTCTCCAGTTTACAGGGATTTAAACATTTTTCTCCACCAAGACTTTCCTTACAAGGCTTACTGACAGTCCCCTTCTGCCTAGGGTTTCAGAGGTGCCAGAAAACTCCGGAGTCAAAGCCTAAGAAAAAATGCCAACCAAACAAAAAACCAAAAAGCCCACAACACCGTTTTCCCTTTCTAGTTGCAACATTTCTCTTGTACAGCACTGCAACACTACAACACGAGTTAGTAGGAGCACTCAAACTTGTCTTACAATCCAGCACATCAGGATAGACATTATTCCTTCCCACAAGGAAGCAGAGAATCCAGATGTAGGTGCAGAGAGCAACTCATCAACAACAGCAGCAGCAACAACAGAAAACCCAAAACAGAAGAGCATCCAGGGCTCTAAAGTCTCACGCCGATGATGAGGATGCAAACACGAGGGAAAAGGTAAGGTACAAAGACTACAAGAAAAGCAAAGGTGAGCAAGCAGCAGGGAGCGAGAACCACAAGAAACCTCAGTAATTGGGTGTGGTGATGA
This sequence comes from Ibycter americanus, assembly GCA_035590275.1. Lineage (NCBI taxonomy): Eukaryota > Metazoa > Chordata > Aves > Falconiformes > Falconidae > Ibycter > Ibycter americanus. The sequence goes on along the minus strand of JAVJGI010000060.1, from coordinate 1,124,475 downwards.
AGGAAAGTGGGTCACGCAACAGCCCAGGGCAGTTTGCTCTGGACGTCAGCCGGTCTGAGTTCCCAGACGAAAGCAAGCCAGGCACCCTGCCCTTTCACATACTACCCCCTTCCCCCTCCCCATTCACAAAATATGAAACTCGCAGGCACTTTGGTACTCTGTCAGCATCGGGCGCTCTGCCTCCATCCCTTACACCTCCTCAAAGCACAGGCCCCAACAACCTGCAACGGCTCGGAACAGTCCGCTCCAGCTGACACAGCTGCGAGCCTCGCGCTTCGAAGTAACCCTAGGACTCGGACATCACCATCAAAAACGTACATGTGACTCGTAGTAAAAATAAATAAATCAATCAATTGCGTTCCCCGGCACATCGTGCATTTCCCGCATCGAGCTCGAGAGCGGCACTGCCCCGTGTCGCAGGCCTGCCCTGCGCGCGCCGTACCCGGGTGCTGGGGGATAGCGTTGTTCAACAGGATCTCCATCTCATCGTCATCGCTGCCCCCTGAGCACGGGGACGGAGATCCAATGGCCGATGCCATGTCCTCCGATCTGGGGGAGGCCTGGGCTTATACAGGGTGTCGTCTTCTCGCCAGTCAAGCCAGTACTTCAATGAAAGAGAAAAAGAGAAAGTTACGGCAGACCTGAACTCCGTTTTCCCAAGCAATAGTGCTACCCAGAGGATCCGTGAGAAAGCTTAGGCAGCAACTTCACCGGATTTGGAGCCCGCGGATCACGGAAACAGTGGCGGCAAGTATCAGCTTAGAGTTGCGATGAAGCAGGCTCTGAAGACACTAGATATTAAACCGAGCCAGCGGCCCGGCCCCGGCGAGGCGGCCAGCACCGCTGTCCTGCAGGGAAATTCTGCCGGCCCTGCAGCCGGGCCCTCGCCCAGCGCCGCCCGGGGCCGGGCTCAGGCAGCGCGGCA
>JAVJGI010000060.1:1069864-1093725 GCA_035590275.1 Ibycter americanus | reverse complement strand
CAGAAGCAAGACTCCTGCTGTGGTGGTGGTATTGGAGCTAAGCTGACAGTCTCAAATTTGACCTAAAAGATATGGCAATCAAGAGCTCTGGAGGTACCATTTTGACTGTCCCCTGCTGAAAAGGAAAGTTATGGGTAAAGCAGGCTGGTAGCAGGGAGACAGAAAAGCTGAAACTGGCTGGCTCATCCTTGCTGGATATATCCTTGTTGTATCCTGGTTAATGTCTGAGAGCCCCAGGCCACGCTTTTTGTGGCTGCCTCTAGAAGAACCTCAAGAACTCATTGCTCTACACAAAAACTGCTGAGAGATCTTGCTATCAGTTGTGTAAGGAGGCAACAGCTGAATCCCCTTCCTCCTGATGATGAGGTGCTGCCTTGAAAACCTGAAGGAACTTTCTCTTTGGTGACTGACCCTTACGTAGCCCAGGAGGTGGAGGAAGCATCTTTTTACCTCTGAAGCCATCTGAAACCATGTGCTGAGAGCGTGGCCTTTTCCCCAGCAGGGACAGAAAAGAGCAATTCTAACCACAGATGGTACCTAGGCAGATGCTTCTTTCTTTCTTCAGGTGGCACATGGATTCGTTGTGAGTATTGGTGCCCTGGGAGGGGGGGATGGGGAAATGAAGCGCCGTGTGTACACACACACAGACAGTATGAGCAAGTGCTGCGGAGGAGGAGAAGCTGCAGAAACTAGAAGGAAGGAAAAACACAGGTGAGGGAGGAAGAGGTGCTGGTGTAGGTGTGAGACAGAAGCAACGTTGACTGCTGTTGCTGTGTGGTGGGAGAGGAGAACCTGATGCTGGAGGATGGGCAGACAGTGTTAAAAAAACTGTTGAAAAGAACGTCCTCTCCTCCCCCACCCCCTGTGACCACCCTGCTGGGGCAACAGCCATGTGCCTCCCCATGCACCTGGGAGCTGCCCGGGGCCCTGCCTGGCGTGGGGTGCGGGGCTGAGACGAGCGGAGGTTGGGTCCAAGGTGGACACCTCTCCCCAGAGGCAGAAAACCAGCTGCTAGGCAGAGAGATCCCCCAGGATGTACAAAACCCATGGGGATTTTGATTTTTTCTCTTAGGGGTTGGGAGACCCTAGCTATACTTGCATACAGCGGCTGGAATGGGCAGGCATGCCCTGGGGTGATGGGATGTGTGCCTGGCATCTCGCTGCCTGGTCCTGGGCATCTTCCCCGCTGACACTGCCTCACCCGTAGCCACTGCCTCCTTGCACTGCAGAAATGGCAAACGAGCACAGCGTGGTGGGACACAGCGCACTGCATGGAGCTGGGAAATGAGGTGGGAAAAGACATCTGGAAAATACCTTGCCGAGCATGCTGCAGGGCCAGCGTTTCCGAGAGTGGCTTGTCATTTAAACCCTGGTGTGCTTTGGGGCTGCCCTGGGCGGGGTGCAGGGGGGACACCCCCGGGCGTGCAGACGGAGAATGCAGCACTGGGGTGCAGAGCAGTGCTGCTGGAAATGCCAGCTGCACGAGCTCACTTAGTAAATCTGAAACCAAAAGGAAATACCAAAGAGCCCACCAAACCTCAAAAAACCACCCAAGTTTGCTTTAGAAATTTAAGTTACATTTTTTCATAAATGTGGGTGTTTTTTACCTGCTGTAGGTGATATTTAAGCCTCAATTTTCACCCTTTTTTTAACTGAGGAATTAGATGATTGCGATGATTAGAACTGTGAAGACATTCAAGACTTAGAATGGCTGGTTTTTCATGAGATACATGACACCAAAGCCAAGACCTCTGTATTTAACTCGTGAGGGCTGGTCACACTGCTACTGCCTTCTCCCTGGACCTGTCACCCCCCTTTGTCTCCTGAGGGTCCCACGGAAGAGGGCTTCCATTGTGGGCACCTTGGCAAGCAAGCTCTGCGGGCTGCCGTGCTTTTAGTGTTGCAGGAGCCCAAAGAAAGCCTCCATTTGAATAAATTTGCCTTGTGCCTCTAGGTTCACCAGGCAGCCGAGGAGGCGTAGAGCGTTCCCGGTGCCCCGTGCTCAGGACCAGCGGCATATGCACAGCAGCTCATGGGGACCAGTGCCCAGCGCCCCCAGACCGTCCCACTCTCCAGATGTTTCCATCTCACTCACCTCTGCTGGTGAAGAGCCGAGGGTGCGCGCAGGCTTGCTAGCTGGCAATCTGCGGGGGTCAGACAGCTAGCTGTCGCTGCAGGGGTCTCGATCCAGGCACCAGAACTGCGGGCGGCTCGAATCAAAGCAGAAGCAGGCAAGCTCTTTGGCTACTTGGTCATCTAAATCACAGCCACCACCTGCCATGCCGTGGCTGGCTCTGGGCTGTCGTGCTGCAGTTCATCCCCCCGTCTTTCGCACTTCCTGACGCGCTTTTGGTTAGCCACAAAGCATGAACTTTGCTATCAAAAGCTGATAAGCTAAATGCATCTTATGAAAGCAAATATAATTGTGAAAGAAGTGATACCCAGGTGTCCTTGCAACTGAGGAGACCTGCCCTGGGTCATAGTGCTAAATACTTGCTCCTTTTCGTTCCTGTGCTCATGCAGCCACCCCCAGGACTGACAGGGGAAAATGAAAACATCCCATCTCCCAAAACATTGCTGAACAAGAGGTAAAAGTGAAATATAGGAAGTGAGAGCAAAGCTGAGTCAATCCCTAGCCAGCGCGGAGGTTCAGAGCCCCACGGCCTCGGGCGCCCGGGGGGCTGAGCTCCCACCCGGGGCCAGCTGAGCGCCGCTGGCGTGTGGCAGGCACCCAGAAGGAACCGGGACCTGAAGAGGTGCCAGCGCCTGTGGCAGGCAAAGGCATGTTTGCCACAAACCTCAGCGGCTGTCGTTCGAGGCTGCAGGGGGCACGGTGCTAAGAAGGTGCAAGGTGGGAGGTGTGCGACCCAGCGCCGCCACGGCTAGCCGGGAAGGGCTCTGGTCCTGCAAGCCCTATTTCTGCTTTGCCAGTCCCAGCCACAGCTGGAAGAAGACACGGGTCGTGATGGTGCTCCTACTCCGGCCTTCCCCGGGAGCCGCTGCCCGTGACGGGGCCGTGCCTGTGGGCTCCCTCCTTCCCTGCAGCCCCCGCCGGCTCCTCCGCCCGCTGGCTGCTGCCGCCGTGTTTGACTTTCTCACTCCCTGCCTCCCTTGTTCTGCCATCACTGTCTCCTCATTCAGGGAGTGACACACCAAGGGATATACGTTCCTGCCCCTCGTAAATCCTTGGAAGGTACAATAGCACCCGAATCACCGATCTCACCCTGCTCCTTTTTAGTGCCTCTCTCTTTTTTAACCAGGCCCCCTTTCTCACTTCCTAGTTGCTGGGATCTTTGTTCTTGCAGCTTTCTGTGTCTTTCAGTTCCCGTCAAGGCTCTGGTACCGACAAAGGCTTGCGGATATACCGGGGGTTGTGTGTGTGTGTCTTTTTCCCTTTGCAAAAGTTGTCTCGGACACGCTCTGTGGGAACTTCCCCCTCGCCCCCTGCACACATGTGCACACATCTGGCTGAGCCGGGCAGTCCTGGCTTTACCGTGCGTGTCAGAAGAGGAGGACGCTGACATTTCGCCTGGCCCGCGAGCCCCACGCCATCCCTCACCCTGCCAGGGTCACTCACCTCACCGGGTCTCGGTGCCTCAGCCCATGAATTCCATCTCCCCCCGGGTGGGCTCACCCCTCTGCCCCTCGCTGTCTGCGGGGGGCTCAGCTGGTGGGGAGGAGCAGCGCAACCCCTGGCATGTCCTCACCGCTGTCTGAGTCGACAGCAGGTAAGACCAGATTACCGGGGTGTGTGTCGGAGGCTACACCCCGACGCTGCAGATCCCAACACGCCTGCCGCCCCAGAGCGCTGGCTCCGGAAAGCAGGAGCAAGGACCCGGCAGAATGAGGGGCACTGGGAAGGCAAGGAGAGAGGTGGAAAGCGTTCTGCAGCAGGGGGGCTGCTCAGGTTGGAAAGGATGACCGATGAAGCCCAGTGCTGCTCAGACCCCTTTGTGCATGGAGATGTGGAAGAGCACAGTGAAGGGGTGAATCCCCGTGCAGGGCCACGGTGGGAGAACCACAGCCGGGTCGGAGCAGCCACGTTTTGCTTTCTGCATGACTCAGGCAGGGAAAGCAGAAGCCCCGGGGCTGCAGGAGGAGTTTCACCTTCCAGGGTGGTGGGGACAGCTGGCACTTCTCAGGCCCACTTTGGGAATGGCAGGCTTTTCTCCCAGGACATTTCAGCTCCCTGGGCACACAGCTCACATTTTCCTGGACTCCCAGGGGCTCTTAGGAAAGGGCCACCCACTGAGAAGAAGGGCAGCCACCCCAGTATGCCTGCTTAGGAGAAGGGCAAGGACTGTCCCTCTCGCCATGGGGAAGAAAACGGGGGGCACGAAGGGAGACCTGCCAGGGAAAGAGTTAAGAGCGCCAGGAAGCAGCTGGGCTGTCTGTTTGCTGTAGCTATGTGTGCTGCAGGGTAAAAAAGAAGAATCTCCAGCCTGGAGGAGGCAGATGAGGGAGGATCCTCAAGGACGGCGGCTGGGGATCAGTGGGGCAGCAGGTCTTCCCCTCTCTGCTCCCATGAGCTGCCACTGCAGGGAAACCCTCTGGCTCCCCAGAGGGCTTGGTGACAAAACGGTGACGAGCTGGTGGGTCTAGCAGCAGCTGCTTGGTGCTGCCAGGTTTGTCTGGCATGGAGGTTCTGTCCGCTGCCGACCGGGTCTCGGGCTGCTTCCTGCTGATGAAGTGACTTGACTGTGGAGGAAGACCACCCGATCGTCTGCTGATGGGATGGCAGAGTCCAGGGGTCTAACGCTGACGCTGTTCCCAGCCATGTGAGCTGCCTCTGACGGATGCCTGCCCCAGAGCCCGAGCTCAGAGCTCTCCCACCATGCTGCCCGAGCTGTAGGTAGGGGCCAGCACCAGCATGGATGCCTGCACAGGACCAGCCCAGTAGGTTTCTGTGGGCTACCAGGTCTCTGATGCTGGCACACCACGGCAGCCCATGGTCGTTGCCCAGGGCAGGGTCTACCCGTGCTTTGCAGTGCTGGGCCAGAGCTGCTGTGAGAAAGACTCTCGGGCAGAGGCAGCGGGAGATCCAGGGGGGGATTCGGGCAGCTGCTGCACCGTGGCTGAAGGTGGAGTTTTGCCGGGGAGAGGATGGAGATGGTGAGGCTGTACGTGGTGCTGATCCCCGTGCAACACGTCCTTGCTGTGACCTGGCTGTAAGTATGCTTTGCACTTGTACTGTCTGGGTTGGAAAGTCACCTGGGGAGGTGCTGTCTCCCAAGAAAACAGGCAGATCTGTGAGAAAAGGGTGGAAGAAGGAACTTGGGCAACCCAAAGGCAGCACATGAGGAGGAGCATTTCTGGGAGCATGAAGGGAGAGGTACGGTGAAGCTCAAGAGGTGCAGACCAGGGTGGGAAGCAGGAGTGTCCAATTTAGCACAGACAAGAGGCAGCACATCTCCTTCCCTGCCCCTTTTCTGCACTAAAATAAGGCTATAGAGGGCAGGTCTGGCACAGACATGGCCCTGGCTCTAGTCCACCTGCAACTGAATCTCTCCCCTGCCCCACAGGTACCTGGCCAAGCAGACTTCCCTGCGGGCGGCCCTCCAGGACCCCGGGGGCTGTGAGGGTCTGACGGGGCTGGTGGAAGAGCAGGTCCGCATTTGCCAGCGGCAGGTGGAAGCCATGGATGCGGTGAAGCGAGGAGCGGAGCTGGCTGTCGAGGAGTGCCAGCACCAGTTCCACTCTCGCCGCTGGAACTGCTCCACTCTGCAGGGGCTACAGGTCTTCGGCAAGGTCGCCGTCCAAGGTCAGTGAGGGGGAGGCAGTGCAGGCAGACTTGGCACAGGGTCCCTTCAGTAAGCCCATGGGGTCCCCTTGACACATCAGCCTTTCCTGGGCTAGTGTGCAAGTGTCACACTGGGCCCAGCCCCAGAGTGGCCAGTGCCTTCCTCCACATGCTATATTAATAGTTGTCAACACAGAGCAAACTGAACCAAACGCATGTGCTATTACAACTATTACTATTCTGGCTAAACTTCTTCCTCATTTGGCCAGGTTTGGCTTTTTGGTTCCACCTGGCCCATTCTGGGTACCAGCTCTGCAGGCTGGTAGACCTTCTCCCCCAGCCTGCCACCAGCCCAGCCCCTGGGAGCAGCAGCAGCTCAAATCAGACACTGTGCTCTGAAGCTGCAGTCCCTCTTTGCTGCAGCCAGGGAAAAAGGCTCTGCCTACGCCCCCAAACCAGCACAGAACAGATATTGCATGTGTTTGGCCGGGAGGAGCCACACAGGGAGCTGCGAGCAGGGTCTCTCCGGCTCCTGGAGGCATGGTGGCAGGGTCCTCCCTGACAAACCCCTCTGCGCGGGAGGCTCAGCCCCTGGTGCACCCCACCAGGGCTCCCCCTTCGCTTCCCTCAGGGGCTGCTGACTTCTCCCCCTCAATGGGACGCCTGGCCCAGGAATTCAATTGTGCCAAAGGCGAGGGCGCTGAGCCCGAAGGACCCCACAGAGCCATCTCCCTGGCCGGCTCCGAGTCTCAGCAACAGCACCACCGGGTGAACATCCCGACAGCAATTTCTCCCGAGCAGTCTCCATCTGGATGCATTCTTCCTGCATGCATTTGCAGCCTCTTTCCCCTGCACCGTGTCCCATCAGCGCCTTCCCCCTCTGCAGACTGGTGGTGTTTCTTGCCCCACTGCAGGCACGCGGGAATCTGCTTTCATCCACGCCATCTCTGCCGCCGGCATTGCCTTTGCCGTGACTCGTGCCTGCAGCCGCGGGGAGCTGGAGAAGTGTGGCTGTGACCGCAGGGTCCGAGGAGTCAGCCCCGAAGGTGAAGGAGGCGAGGGGTGGCAGAGAGGGGGTGACAGAGGGGAAGATCCATGGGGGAGACCCTTACCAAGGGAGGAGAAGGTTTCTCCACAGCCCTCAGCTCTCTGGGAGCTCCTCTCAGGGCTTCTACTTCCTCATCTCATGGCTGCTTTCCCTCTGCAGGTTTCCAATGGTCGGGCTGCTCTGATAACCTGCAATACGGGGTTGCCTTCTCTCAAGCCTTCGTAGACAACCCTGAGAGGAGCCGCGGCATCTCCTCCAGCCGAGTGCTCATGAACCTGCACAACAACGAGGCTGGGAGGAAGGTAGGGGCAGGAGCGAGGGCTGGGAAGCAAGCCTGGCTTTAGGGGCTTCTCCCTGGCTGTGCGGAGCTGGGTCCAGCCCCCCTACCCTGAGCAGCTGCTGGGGGCAGCCATGGGTGCCCAGGGCAGGGCTGCATCCTGCTGCCTCACCTCAGCCCAGCCCAGCACCGCTCACACCGAGCTGGCTCCTCGCTTCCGTGGAGCGGGGTCCCGGCCTCCCCTCCCCACCTCGGGGCAGGGTCTCCTTTTCCTCACAGAGCCGAGCTGCCATTTACCTTCCTTGGCCTTTTCTGCAAAGGAAATTAGTTTCTCCATTCTGCTCTGAAGGGCTTCCCTGCCCCTCCTGAGCAAAGACAACATCTTCTGCAGGGGCCGCTGTCACATCTGGTCCCTTGAGTGTCCTCTGGCTCTGGGTGGATCTGTCCCCCTCCCCAGAGCCCCATGGTCAGAGCAGGTCCCTGTCTCTTCCCCTCTCTCAGGGATTTTTCTTACAGGCCTAAGCCAGGCTGTGTCCCACAGAGTGGATCCCCTTCTGTTTTGTATTGGTCTGGTGTAAAAAGACTATTTTGCTCCCCCTTCCCCGTTCCCTTTTCCCTTGCCCCCTCCCATCCCCTCTCGCCTCCCCTCTCCTCCCCTCCCCTTTTCCTTTCCCTTCTCCTCAGCTGCCCTCCGGCCCCAGGGGAGGTGGGGGGCTCCAGGGCAGGTGGGCTGGGGGAACAGCAGCTGGGGGCCCGCAGGCACGGGAGGTGGGGGCAGCGTCCCAGCTCTGTCTGGCAGCTGCCTCCCCCTGCCCGCCCCGCAGGCTCTCCTGGCCCACATGAAGGTGGAGTGCAAGTGCCACGGTGTGTCGGGCTCCTGCGAGGTACGCACATGCTGGAAGGTCATGCCTCCCTTCCGCAAGGTGGGCAACATCCTCAAGGAAAAGTTTGAAGGGGCCACGGAGGTTTACCCCAAGCGGGTCGGTTCCCGCAAGCTCCTGGTACCCAAGAACTCTCGCTTCAAGCCCTACACGGCTCATGACTTGGTCTACTTGTTGGCCAGCCCAGATTTCTGCGACCGGGACCCCCGGCGCGGGGTCTTCGGCACCTCTGGCCGCCAGTGCAACCGGACATCGCTGGCCATGGATGGCTGTGAGCTGCTGTGCTGTGGCAGGGGCTTCCGCACAGCCCAGGCGGAGGTGGTGGAGCGGTGCAGCTGCAAGTTTCACTGGTGCTGCTCCGTCAAGTGCAAGCAGTGCCGGCACCTCGTGGAGGTGCACAGCTGCCGCTGACGGGGAGCACACCGGGGCGGCGGGGGGCCAGGCCACAGGCAGAAGGCAGCTCGGGGAGAGACATGGGGAAGCAGGGAAAGGTGTAGGGGAGACACAGCCTGAGGGGGAGCAGAGGAGCCGTGGGGTTTTCCTGCCCTGCTGGATGGCTCCAGGGGTGCCATCAGCTCTTGTGTGCTCCCCACACAGCAGCCTCTCGCCAGCCTCCCCGGGCTTTTTGTGGTTTGAATTATTTTTCCCAGTGGAGGGCTGGAGGACACAGGCCCAATAAATCCTTAAACTTTAGAAATAAACCAGCTTCAGTGGAAAGCAAAGTGCATGTGTCAGCTCCTTCCTCGCATGTTGTGTTTGGGACCTGGCGGGTGCCTGTCTCTGCTCCTTGCCATGGGCTGGGAGAGGACAAGGCCATGCTAGAGTCGCCGTGCTCAGGGGACATGTAGGCTGCAGTGAGCAAAAACCAGCCGGGTGCAGAGCAGGGGGGCATGGGGAGCCTGGAAGGGGTCACTGAAGGGTGTAATAGAGCAGCAGCATCAGAGAGAAGGGAGCCAATTAAGTTTGTAGGGTGAACAGGCTCTTTATACAATAAGACTCATCCTTGGGAGAACTACTGCCTGGCGTAGTCCTGCAGGGAGAAGGAAGCAAGAGATGGCTGGGGATTTCAGACAAGGACACTTGGGCCAGTGGCTCTTAATCCAGGTTGCCAGGGCTGATGCCTTCTCCGACGCTCAGCTGCTCCTTTGCTTGGAGAAAATGGTTTCAGGAGGAGTTCCAGCAGGTCCCACAGGGAGATGCTGTTTTGTGAGGCTCCCCTCATGGTGTGCCGCTGCCGCCGGTGCAGAGCAGGTGCTCGGAGGATGAGATCAGGCCATGATGAGCTGGCTGGTCCCAAGAGGTCTGGGAAGAGCTATCCAAGTCTATCCAGGCTCTCTGCCCCACTACAGCTCCAGAGAGCTTGCGCCGGAGTCCTGCCCTTCCCACACATCCCCCTGGTATCAGGCATCACCCCTTGGTGAGGCTGAGGAACCTCTGGTGCCACAGCTGCACCTGCTCCTCTCCCTCCTTCTTACTCAGCACCCGATACGTCTCATTTCTGTGGCAGACGCGACGAGTCACCTGCAAGGAGAGCCTGAGTTCATAGGGCTGGTACCACTGCCCATCCTTCCCCCAAGGAAAGGGGACCCCCATGATGAATGGCAACTGGAGGCTGGGGTGATGGGGGCACCAGAAGGAAGAGGGGAGAACCACCTGGAAAGTGGGAGGGAGAGGACCATAGCTAAACTGTGTGTTTCCTGAGGTACAGGCTGGTCCTCTGTCCTGCTCTGGTGGGTTTTGTTTTTGTACCACCTAGGAAGCACACAGTAGATGGGGGACACCCCCCCCTGCAGGGATATACCGGGAAACCCTGATGCGTGGGATGATCCCTACACCTCCTCTGTCTCAACATCAGTGGTTGTCTCCGCTCTTACAGCGTCTGTGCAAATCCCACTGCCTCAATTACATGCCAGTTGCACTTGCATCACTGTCACCTCCCCAAACACACCCAACTCTGTCCTGCTGGAGGGAAAAGCAGTGGGCTGGTGATTCCTGCAGGGACCTGGGGCTGCTGTGGAGGGACCAGCCACAGAGGAGAAGGCTGTGCAAAGGGCAGTGCAGCCTGCTTCTCACCCGCTGGTTGTAGAGGCTCTGCTGGAGGCACTGGTGGCTCTTGAACATGCAGTAGTTGGGGTGCTGAAGTCCATCTGAGTCGCAGATCTGGGAAGATGGGAATGAAGGCCAGAGAAAGAGGAAGAGGAGAAGGAGGGGTGGGAGCACCCACTGGACACCCACCTGGCTCCGGGCATCTCCATCTTGGAAGGCTGCGTACTCTGCCTTCAGCCAGAGGCTCACACGAGGGTCCTCACAGCCATGGGTGGCTATCCGGCTGCACCAGTACTCCGCCCTCAGCCCTCTGAAAACGTCCATGCCATGGTACTCTGAGGTCTCTGGGGAGCTGGTCTGCAGAGGAGGGGGATAAAGAGAGCCGTGCTTCTTCCTCCCCTTCCCCACCACCCAGTCTAGGCAGCTCCTCAGAGGCCAGCAGGACATGCAGCATGCTCGGTACCTTGTTGCCTGCAGCCTGGTGCTGGGCTGAGATCTGAGGGTTGATGTAGGTGATGAAGTTGCCCATCTCACAGCGAACACGGTTCAGGGTTTTCATATTCTGACACTGTTCCCTCTTCAGGGAGCAGAAAGCACAGTCAGGGCACAGGTCCATGTGATGCCGCCCAAGGCTGTCACACACCTAGGGTGGATGCAGTGGGGTGGTCAGGGGGGAAAAAGGAGACCGAGGACCTCCCATGTCTCTGGCTTAGATCTTGCCACTTTGGTCACCCAGGTCAGCTTCTTCCAGGAGGTGGCACCTGAAGGGACAGTGCTGACGAGCTCTGGCCACCGGAGCCTTGTGGTCAGCACTACAGAGAGCCCTGCACACAATGGGGGTCAAATGGGGACATCAGCATCTTTACCGAATCTCCGAACCGGAGGACTCTTTTTTCCATCTCCTTCCAGATCTGAGTGACCACTGATGAGAGACAGTTTCCCTCCAGCATTGCATAGCACAGGATCATCACTGCCTCATCATTCTTCAGGGCTAAAAGGCTGACAGAGAAAGGAATGATGTCAAGTCTCATCTCTTGTCACAAGGTGAAGAGGTAGACGTCTAGTTAAAAACTGAAAGGGGAGAAAACACACCCCAAAGTGTAGCAAAAAAACCCTTCCCAAAGAAACCTTGGCCAAACTGCATGGAGGAATGGGGGTACCTGCAGAGTCTGTACCTGCGTGTGTACCATGGAGGCTACGGGGGTGTGTGTACATTTGCGAGCACGTGAGAGGGACTGGCTGAGGAGCACGGCTTGAGGAACTTCCCCAGGGATCCTGCAGCAGCCCCTGCCTGGTTTTGTCCATCCGAGTGCACAGCAAGGAGATGTCTGCTGAGCGCTGACCGTGGGGCAGCCCCATTTGGGTCTGGAGTAGGTAACTTATGAAGTCTCCCTCCTGCTTGAGCCAATGTATTTGACAGAAAGGGGAAAAAATCGGTAAAAATGAATTAACTGTTCATCTAAACTGACATGGGAAGGAAGCTAAAGGTAGAAAATTTAAGGACAGTGGGATAAAGACAATAAGAATATTTTGCTTCTCTTAGGACAGTAGAAATTGTAGACATGGTACAGAAATGTTATTAGACAGGGATGGTGTCAGTCATCAGCAATGATGCAGAAGAGGTAAAAATGCTCATTAAACGTTTGTCTCCTGTGCCTGGAAACAAAACCAGTGATAAATAAACAAGCTTTGATCTGGCAGAAAGTAAGAAGATAAGAGCAGCAATTCCTTTTGTTAAAATGCTTTTAAAATCCATGCATGGGCTAACCTGTATGGAGAAGTTTTCCTAAGTGCAGCTGAAACTTCTTGGAGACCTTTAGATTAGCATTAAAAAAATAAAAAAGAGCTGGAGAACCTGGAGGGAGGTCATGACGACAATGTTTCCTAAGGCCTGGAAAACACTCACTTAGAGCGAGAAGCTTAGCTGAGCAAAGGCACTTGTGAGTGGCCCCTCAGTCCGTCAGTGCTGGTACCAAGGTGGGGATCAGCTGGAAGGCTCTCTCCATCAGCAGATGGAAGAGTAATGACTTTTGGTGACTGGAACTTGGGGTGAGACCCATCCAAACCAGAAGTTAGCTACACGTTCCTGACACAAAGGGTACTTAGCATGGGAGCAGCTGATGGGGTGGTTTCTCCACAGCTTGGAGACTTCAGAAAGATATCCCAAATTTCTTTTAGCAGAAGGGTTTGTACCTCAGCCACACAGTACTGTTTTTCCTTCAGGGCTTGCCAGGCATGGCTCCGTGCCCTGTGCTGAGCTGGAAGGCCAGGGTGAGCGAACAGAGCAATTGCCAGGCTTGAAGGCTAAAAGAAATCACCCTCCCTGCTGTTAAGCTCTTGCGACTGTGCAGTGTGTGAAGAAGTCAAGTTGTAAGGAATGACTGGTGTTCGCAGATCCACGGACACGTGAGGAGTATACACCATAAGCACAGGAACACACGGATGCTTGGCATTTGCGCGGGGTTTGGCTGTGCGTTACTGTAGGAGAACACGGGTGAGCACTAGGGCTACTAATAGGCAGCAGCTTTGTACAGCTCCTTCAGAGATGCCTGGGCCCTGCCGCACTCCGTGGATGAAGGAGCTCACAGCACGTGCTCTGCACTGGGAGCGGGTCAGAAGCAAGTGATCCCATACCCAAACAGTTCACACTAACGAGCAGCAAATGAGCATGTCAGTATCTCTGAAGGTAGCGCTCGCTCTACAAGAGAATCTGGAAATTCCTGTGTCACAGAAAATATAATGAGTGCTATATTTTTTTTCAAAGACATTACAGTCAAACTTGTTTTATCATAAAGCAGATGCTGCTCTAGCCTGCAACAAGGTGAGCGAAGATATTCCTTTAACACACCATCCTGTGCTGTGTACCATCCTGTACAGGCTGCAAACGGTATGCTGTGGATACAGTCACGAAGAAATTACTGTGGTGCCAACCCACAGCACATTAACCACATCCCCTGAAAAAAAGAGGACGGATGAAAACCTGGAAATCTGCATATTGCAAGCCTGTGCATCTCTTACTGCAATGCACCACAGTGTGACCAACCTGGTCAGAGGTTTGTGGAGGGAAAGGCTGAGTTCTGGGAGGACAGAAGAGTGCAAACTGAGGACAGCAGTGACAGATACCAACTGTTTCAGGCAAAGCTGGAAAGAATTACAATGTGCTGGTAAAAAAAAGAAACAAAGCCCACCTATCCTGCAGAGAATACTTTCAGAACCTGTAAGATCCTTTATGTCCACTCCTCCATTCCGTGGCTCCACACAATCCTTTTTATTTTTTGGTTTTTCTTTGTTTCCTCTGTAAACATTCAGACCATTTAGGATGCCATGAAGAAAAGGAAATTTTAAATTTAGAGCAAAAAGTCAGTGTTCATCCCACTTGAAAATCTTGTCTAGAGTTGTTCAATTCAACCTTCTCAGCTTTTTTCTGTGACTGGGAACTGGACATCTCTGAGAGAACCAGTGACAGCCCCCAAGGCACACCTAGCATTTCTCTTCTGTAAAGGATTGCTACTTGCGTGAGGATTACCTGACCCTGACAGTTTTCTCTTAAGCAGTTGTAGCCCTGGAGAGCAAGTGTTCAGCCCACATTTCGCTGATAAATCTGTGACAGCCAAAGGGAGTCCTTGCCACCACTCAGATGCTTGGCTGCTTAGGCACAGCTGGATCTTTGCCTTCAAGATGTGGTAAACCAGCTGGGTCATCTTGATGGGACTCACAAATTTCAATTAAGGACCCTGATATTACTCTCCAAACTTATCTGAAAGAATTTATCCACAAATATTGGCTATTGTTCCCCTATTTGCTTGTTATTCCAGTGGCACGTGATTTGATTGCTGCTTCATCACACCAGGATGATCAAACCAGTAAAGTCAGAGGCACGTTAACAGCCATTAAAAATTATATGAATAGCTCTGCTGTTTTCATCACCAAGGTAGAAAAAAGAAGAAAACTGTCCACCTTGCTGTATCTTTTTAAGAACAGCAAATAAATAACAACCTGAGGCTTTGAAAGCAACTGTTAAATGGGTTTAACAGGCTTTGCTTTCTCCAACACATGTACTGGTCCAACAAGTGCAGCCTGAACAAGATGCAAATAGATGATTACAGGCAAAAGAGACAGTAAAAGGGAACTTTTCTAAAAAGAGTGCTTCCATAAGTAGCTCATAAGTAGCAGTAAAACATCTGCTGAGTGTTGATGACCTACTTGTTCAGAACAGACGCAAAATCAGATGTGGGTAGGAGCCTCTGCTGCACAGCAAACTTTAGATTTATAGACCGTGTTCGATATGATCGGCTCATGCAGATCACAAAGCCTCCTATCAGTATGCACCGCCTACCGACACTTTGCCTTTGGCCACATATGCAGCTGCACATGAACTGTGTCCGTAACATCCGCTGACCCACCCAGGAAACTGAGTCGCACCATCAGCCTGAGGTTACCAAGAAATTCTGTTGCTCTGCTACATTCATTTCCTCCTCTATCTCTGTTCTCCATCTCTGCTGCAAGGCTTTCTGGCCTCACGGTTGCAAATTTATGAGCTGGTTTACCACCTCGGGGTGAGTGAAGGTACCCTTACATCATCCCCAAGTAACAGCTAGTATCTTAAAAGCCACTGGGGTGTGTCAGGGGAGTGGGTCCTACCCCGCAACACCAGACCCAGGGAGGGGTCCTGGGCTCCTCCCTCGCTGGTGGGCATCTGCAATCCACCATGCTGTGGCACTAGGTGCAGCCAGGGCTGGTCCCTGGTTCCTCTCCTGGTGATGCCCAGAACCCCGGCACAGCTTTTCAGTGCATCCAGCCACTCTCCCACTGCTGCTGCCTTATGGCAGTGCTGGGGCTTGGTGTCCCATCACAGAGGCATTACAGGCAAGTGGTACGGCCCCGGCAGAGCATAACAGCACTGCTGCTGGTCCCCTACACTTGTTGACATGCTGCTGAGCTCTTTGTGGATGTGCAGAAGTTTCACCGTACTTCAAGGAAAGCGATAGGTCTGTCTAAGGCGATTTCGAAAGGCAAATCCCTTCCCAGCTTAGTACCTTTGCACCTTAATGTCCTAACCACTGCTCTAGGGAAAGCCTAACAGGTACTGGGAGGCATTGTTTCAAATGGAATTGGAAAAAATATAATTAAGAAGAATCTGTGGGCCAAGATCAGTAATTGCTTAAAGGCAAAAGGAGAAAACTTCAGATAAAAGCCTATCTTGCTTTAGCATCTCGAGACATGCAGTGACACACATAGACCCTACTTCAGCGATATCTCAAGAATACTGGTTGACAACATTCACCTCTCCCTCAACGTAATGACAAGGATTTGGGCCATTAACTTTCAGCTGCTGAACCTCCTTGATATTGGCTGGCTGTGTGAGGTGGAGTGAATACCTGAGGCAAGCAGAAAAGAGGATAAAGAGCAAACAGCAGCTTTCCAGCACTTTGTAACTTCTGATTTTTTTTTGTGGGGGGTGATCGCTGCAGGAAACTAAAACCACCAAGGAAAAAGCCATTCTTAGCAGCTTCAGGATAAAAAAAAGAGAACTTGGTCTGCAGGCAAGAAGGCAGGCAGGCTGGCTAGGTACCTGACAGATCAAACCCAGCAGGTAACCTAACGCAGGAGCTATTGGGAAAATGGAAACATAGCGCCTGCCCAAGGGCTCAGTGTGCACAGACAGTGGGAAAAACCATATTTTGTAAATACTTCTGTCCTGTTGACCCGCACAATATTGCAGCCTTTTACCTCTGCCCCCTGGGACACTGAGAGACCCCTGCTTTGAGAGTCCCCAAAGCCTGCGAGCATTTGAATTTCTTCTAGCCTGGTGGCGAGAGGACAACCTGCCTGGTCACGGCTCCCCTTTCACAGCTGGCTGTACACAGTAACAATACAGAGGCACTGAACCGGGCCCTGGCCTCACTGAACGTCCAAAAGATACCACTACGTAATCCTCAAGTGACAGCTAGTTCCTGAAAGAGATGTCAGGGGAACGGGTTCCATCCCGCACTGTCAGACCCAGGGTTAAAAAAAATTGCGAATAGGTGATGGTAAGTCAAAAAGAGTGGGATATAATTCTTTGACAATAAGTCAAAAGAACAGTATTTTTAATAAAAGGTCTAGTGTTAAAATAAAAGCTGCTGGGGATGAAGTACATAAGCACCACAAGGACTGTTTGGAGGGGTAAAGCAGGAGGAGGAGGATGCAGCCACCGGGAGGGCTTGGCTCATCCTTGCTGGGGAAGCTGGGCTCACACGAACCGGGAGCATCCGCACACAAATACCAACAGGATGAGGTCTGTATCCGGGACAGCCGTGATGCTGAAAGGAGTGTAGGGGTCGTAGCAGACAAACAACGCAACAGTGGGAAGCCCTGGGAAAAAGGGCAAATGCAATTCTTGTGTGCAAACAGAAGAGCAGGGAAGAGAAGGGAGGTTGACCTCCTCCTGCGTACCCAACTGCTGAAACCCATCACTGAATGGTGCATGCAGAGCTGAAATGTGTGGATGTTTTAAAGGGACACTAAAAATTGCTGCAGAGAATGAGAGTTGCGCGGGCTTTATAATGTAGGAGCTGCAGAGCTCTTTTTAGCTTATTGCAGGATTGAATCATGGTATATAGGTAACTTTGAGGAAAGGCAATAATGAGAAATAAATAGCTCTTTAATCATGGGGCAGAAAGCATAATAAGAACTAAAAATTGAGAAGTGCAATAAGAGACAAATTTTTCCCCCCATGATGATTCATTGCTAGCAGAAAGGCCACAAAAGTATGCTGCAAATTCTTCACCTTGTTATGTTACTACCTTTGCCCTGTCTCTCTCTAAAGGTCACAGCTAGCTTCACCAGGTACTATGAAAGCTGGTAGAGCTACCAGAGCAGCTGCCACAAGCAGGGCTGAGTGAGCAAGGATGGATGTCCTACTAGACATCAGACCCTAGGGAAGACACGCAGCCCTGGGTTCAGTGCCCTCACAACCCTGCGCCCCTTGTGTTAAACCAGACGCTGAATGGCACCTGTGCGTGCTGAACAGTCCCACCCAGCACTGCTCCTCTTGCTGGAATGGAAAAGCCTCAAAGCATTTTCCCCCTTTTTTAGGTCATACTTTGAAGGCCCTTTGAGAGGAGGTGGGATGTGGTGAGCAGCAAAGCTGACAGGCGCGGTCTATCTTGCCTTTTTATCCTCACTTGAATTTAAGCTTTGCTTAGTATGATTGATGGGGCTCGGCTGCCAGGTTACCGACACACAGTCAGCATTAGTGTCTTTGAGAAACTCTGCAGCAGAATAGCGAGTGTCATCTGCAATCACAGCAGTCCCTCAATAATCCCAGTATAACTAAATCAGAGCAAGGCTCAATTTCAGAGGCAGGGAAAATGAACATATCCTCAATGAAACACAGTTTTGCCTCAGAGTACATACACCAGTAAAAATTTGCCAGGCAGTAAAAGCCTCCTACAATATTAGGAAGGAGGATGACATAAGTTACAGCCTTGCAAGAGAACAGTTACAGTTTTAACAACGCAACGCAATTCATTTTTACATGCAGAAGTGGGATCTCTGGCTTAACTGTAGTAGTATGCAGTGTGTTTAATAGAAACCACAAACGTGCAATCATGCACAAAACCTGTGTGATTACAGGAACATCACTAGCCAGCAACAGAGCCAAAGCAAAATGACTTCTCCATGAAAACCACATCTAGACAGCATTCTTTCTGCTGTTGGCAAGCAAAACAACCCTTGCATCTCAGTCAAAGCAAGCGATCCTCAGACACAAAGTACTAAAGGTTCAAAAAGTAAGTTCAAGTGAAAACATAGGATCCTTTTGCAGCTCACCAGCCCCAGCTGCCTGAGGGTCAAGGTGAATGGATCCTGGCAGATCAGCTGGGAAGAGTTCAAGATGTTTGACAAGCTCCTAAAGCATCCCAAGGCTGGAGGAACTAAGAAGGTCATGTAAAAGGACTGCAGCAAGCTGGACTGTCGCAGGGCCCTGTGCTGAATTGGCATGCAGCTGCTTTCAAAGCCAGGCCGGGCAACCAGAGCAATGCACAGCTCCAGAGTGCAGAGGTGTGCACGTGCTCGGGCAGAAGCAGTGGTCCTGCACAGCCAGGAGCAAGGCTCTGTGCTCCCGGCTCTGTTTCCTAGCCTGGGGCTGCTTTTGCTCTATCTGGGCGAGGACGGAGCGCTCCTCGGGCCAGACTGTTTTTAAGAAACATCTGCCTTGTGTTGAACGCAGAAAGACAAGGAGCACAGTGAGACACAAGTTTACTCCAGCATCCCAAGGACCCATGTTGACAAGGAAGCTATTTCTGCAGGTCATCCAGACGACTCGGTGACACAAGCTGGGGGAAGATGAGTGCAGGTGTGGTTGCACACTGCAGATGGCCATGATGTGGGGATACACGTGCGTGGGAAAAAGCCCTGCCTGCAGCTAAGGCCCAGCCTAAATACACTTTGCTCAGGACACGAGGACAGAAACGTTGTCAGGTGCTAGCAGCGCTGGGTCACCTTCTCCCTGCTTACTCTGTGCTGGAGCAGGGGGTGCCTGAGGGGCTCCCCAGGTACATTCCTGCTCTGTATGGGACAGCTTGCTCCAGAAAGCCTGCCTGCACTCACCAGCTGCTCAGGGTAGGGGCACAAATGCCGTGGGGCTATCATGGTAGGACAGCCCTGCACGGGTGGTGTGTGGTACCCTGCCGGGTGGGGAGACAGGTCTTCCACTTACCTGCCACGGGGGGCCATTTCCTGCACCCCCTCCCCAGCGCTGCCTGACGTGCTCTCTGGGTGTGAGTTGGAGTCCAGAGAAGAGCCCTCAGTGCCCAGGGATGTCTCCAAGGAAAGGGCCAAGTGGATCAGCTGCCAGACGCTGTTCTGCAGGCGTTGCTCCCAGGCTTGCTCTGCGCGGCCAGGGGACCCCAGTCTGGGAGGCGAGGGGGCTGGGACCAGCAGGGTTGGTGGGAGCTCAGGCAGCCCCCTGTCCTGTGGGGGTCTCAGCACCCCTGGCGTGGCCGCGGGAAGATCCCTCGGCAGTGGTTTCTGATTTGACAGTACATAGGAGTACTTCAGGAGACTGTCCACGTTGGCACGCAGCAGGGCATCAACGTGCAAGAGAGAAGCCTGCCCTGGAGCTGGGGAGAGTGTGGGATGGGGGCGCTGAGGGCACCTTTCCGAGGCCAGCCAGAAAGCTGCTGGGGGGTAGGGGGGGGAAGAGTAGCTACAGGAGATAAATAGGCAAGCAGGGGCACCCAGCACAGCTTGGTGCAGCCATACCTTCTTCTGTAGGGGAGTTTTTGCCCCTTGCCCAGGAGCCCACAGCAGAGGGTTGCTCTGTCATGAGGAGTTTTTTTGGAGGATACAAACTGGAACACGGGATTCGCTGATTGGAGGAGAGAGGGAGGAACATGAATCCCACTGTGTTATCTTCCCTTCCTCCTCACCCCTTTCATCTTCCAAAAGATATTCCCGCCCTGCCCTGTATCCTGTGCACCACCTTGGTATAGAACTGGTGTGTGAAGCAGCGGTACTGAGCGAACTGGCAGAAGGTCTGAAACCACGGAGCCTCCGGGAAGTCACAGCAGACCGGCCCTGGAGAGGGGAGAGAGAGATGTGGGATGGGGGCAGGCCACAGGTTTTGGCATCTGCCCCCTTGGCCTGGGCAGAGCAAGAGCTGGGAACCTCTTGGATGGCTGCTTTCAGAGTGCTAGTGGCTGAAGGGAAAGTCAAAGCTGTCTGACCCCACATGGAGATCACAGCCTTGTGCTATTACGGCTTCCAATCCCAGGTGCCACATGCACCTTCCCCCCAAACCACCCAGGGTTTCAGTTAGTCCTTCTGCCCTTTTTCACATGGTTTTCTTCCCTTTCACAGAGACCCAAACCTCCTGTTTCCAGGATCTGGTAAGGACTCTGTTATTAGTCCTTCAAGGGTTTAAAAAAACAAACAACAACAAAAGGCAAGTAGGTATGTGATGGCTTAAAAAGATGACCAGACTGGGACTGGGAACACCACAGGAGACCAGCTCTTCAAGGGCAAAAGAGTTTGACATTGATTCCAGCCATGCAGGGGATGAAGGAAAGTCCACAGGGCCAAGATGTTGCTGGCAAAGCCTGTGCCTGTACACACTTGCATCATAAGCCTGACCAGTGCTGCCGACACTACTGGCTCAAAAGCTACAGCTCCTCCTGCCGTGATTGCGGGAGAGCCGAGGTCATGCAGGAGAGCCAAAAACTCTGGGAGATTTGGAGAGGGGGTAGCCTTGTGCTCCCTTTGCTCTGTGAGTACCTGGCCCAGCTAGCAGAGCCAGCCCTTCGTGCATGCTGAATGGGTCAAGCCCTAGTTGAGACAGAGGCGGCTGGCAGTAGAGTTGCAGTGCTCTCCTGTTGGTTATTTGCGCAGCATCTTTTACACTGTATGCACTCCTTTGCTTGTGCTGAGCATACGGATTCACCAGCAAAAGTAGAATTTCAGGTATTCGCTAGCATCCCAGCCCAGAAAATTACCCAAGCCGGTGGAAACATGCCAGATCCCCACCCTGTCCTTTGGTGATGCCTTATGCAATCTCTCCAGGACACAGGCGACAGGGACTCAGCCAGTGCAACACCCGTGCGCATGGACTGGGTGCTGTGGAGTTCTTGCAAAGGAGCATTGCTGCCACTGAGCAGCGGAGGAAGCCCAGCCCAGCCCTTTGCTAACCGCAGCATTAGTCTGGCTCTCCTGGGCCAGGACGGCATCCCCAGCAAAGCATACCAGAGCAGGCATATTGGAGCTTGGAGTATTACAGCCTGCTGTGTCCTGTTACAAACCATTCCTACGATGATACAGAAACTTTCCATTTTGGGGTGAGGGGAGAAAAAAAGTACATTTTCATTCCAATACCTGGGAGGTGAAGGAAAACTTGACACAGATAAAATTTCCTGTGGCCTCTCTTTGTTGTCTCTCGATTTTCATTGTGGTTCAGCTCTCCCACAGCCTGTCGAACGCTGATGGCATGACCTGACAAGCAGCTCACCTCCTTCAGCACCAATCCCCATCTCCTCCTTTCCCTCAGTTCATCTCCCCTGCAGAAATACTCATCTGCCTTTGAATCCTCTGACCTTCCTGCCAAGGGGAGCCATTCCCAGCACCAGCTGCTTAATCAATATAATCTTCTGCCTCTTTCCTCTACTCATCCTGCCCATGTGTTTGCTACAAACAGTACAGCTTCTGCTGAGCATCAGGAAGCCACCCCCTTGGGCTTTCTGGCCAACTTTACCTGCATGAGCTCCCAGCATGGGGGTGGGGAGGTGAGTGGGCAATTAATTAACAATTGCATCATCACTAAAAGGTGGAACCAGCTGAGGTATTTGCATACTCTCATCAGGAAACATCCTCCTGACTCTCATCTTCCACAACAGAGTGTTGAAAGGCTCTGTGTAGGCTTCCCCTGTATAAAACACAGGGTAGCTGCTCTCCTCAGCACCACACCTGAAGAGGCACAATTAATGCTCATGAATATTTGGCTGCAGACAGCACTGCCATTTATGTGTGGGGACAGTGGAGACAAAATATGTGAGGGCACAGGCCCTGCCACGTCCACTCAGCCTCTCATCTGGGCTGTAACACACGCCAAAATAGCCCCAAAACTGGGAAAAAAGGGAACACACAGGGGAATAAAGTTTTCCAGATGGGTCTGTTGGGCTGAGGGATGGAGGAAAAGGTGGCAAAGAGGGTATTCTGCAAAATTGTCCCATCTTCTGGCATTCTCAGATGCTCCTGTTCCTGGCAGCTGAGCCTCCAAAGGCAGCAGTAGTGGGAGCATGGCTGGATATGCCAAAAAGCGATGCCAGGGCGCTGGGCACCACCAGGAGAGGAACCAGGGACAGGCTCTGGGTACACCTAGCACCATGGCATCATGGATAGCAGGTGCCCTCAAGCGAGGGAGGAGCCGAGGACCTGTCCCTGGGTCTGGTGATGTGGGGTGGGACCTGTTCCCCTGACACAGCTGCAGGAACAAGCAAGAAATAGTTGCCCTCATGCTGCAGTCCAAATAAGCACAGTTGGCTGATCGTTCAGTTCATTGACGTTCATAGCTAAATATAAAGACATATTTTTTATGACAAAAATTGTTCCTATTTTTTTTCCTCTGAAGAAAAATACAACAGAAGTAGTCCCAAGTTTTTCAGCTGCACAGATATAATTATGCCACTTAAATTCTCTGATGCAGGGGTGCAGAGAAAGTATGACTGCAGAGATTTAAAGGGTGCTGTTGCTATGGCGTTTTCTGAACTGGGACGTTTCTTGGCTTCTGAAATGTTAAACACTTAAAAAAGCAGCTTATCAGCTCATGCTTTCTTAAAGGCCCATGAAAGCCCATGAGCCAAGCTTCTGCGTTAAACCCTAGCTGAAACTGGAAGGAGCCGATCAGGTTGTAAGATGTACTGTTGGGAGAAGATGATGAGCTTCAGTGAGTTTGAGAAAACTGCGGCCAGTTTTTTTCCCCTGCCACCCCACTGACAGACATGTGGAGGAACTGAAGAGCTCAGCGAAGGGCCACCGAAGTGGTCGTGGCTTTCAGCCCGTGACCCGTGAAGAGAAGCTGTGCTTGTTCCGCTGGATGGAGAACAGAGGCAGCCCATGAGGACCCGAAGGAAGGCTACAAGATGACAAAGTCAAACTCTTCTTGGTGGTGCCAGATGACACAAGAGGAAAAAACCTGCAAATTCCTGCTTAGGATGTTAGGACTGGCCATCAGAAAAAGACTTTTTCTTCAGGAAACGGGTGCAGACTGGAAGGGCTGCCCAGAGAGGCCACAAAACCAAACTCCCTTGCACAAATCCAGGGTGCCCTAGTGCTGGGAGTATCCTGCTTTGAGCTGGACTTTGGGCTAGACACCCCAAAACCGAGCCATCCCACCACCATTCCCACAAGCCCGTGGCATTTTGGGGCAGAGAAACAGCTGGCGCTGCTCAGGGCAATGCCCGCATCTCCCCGTGGAGGTGGGCTGATACCTTCAGGGACACGGCCGTGATTCTCCTCCTGGTCCAGCTGCAGGATGGCGGAGCTGAGGCAGCCTTGTGCCTGGCGCAGCTGGCAGAACACGGTTGCCTTCCAGGGGGGCCGCAGGCTGGCAAAGAAGAGCTGGTACTCACTGTCCGACAGTGGGCTGCCTGGAGTGGGAGGCACCGGAGAAGCCACAGAGAACGTCAGCAAGGTCAGCAGCCCTGGGGGAGAAGGCAGGCTGTGGTGAGCCCTCCCTGACAGGGGTGAGCAGCGGGTGGGAATGGGAGAGCAGCTGGCAGGGTGGCCTGATCCTGTCTGCTGGTGCTGAGTGGGGCCCTGGGGTGAGCTGGCCTGAGGACTCCCACCATCACAACTGCTTGTGGGGCCCCAGGGGAACCAGAAGCCCTGGGGAAAAATGGGGCAAAAAGAATGGAAAAGAAGGGAAAAAAGAGAAAAAAGAAAAGAAGAAAAGAAAAAAAAAGAAAAAAGAAGAAAGAAGAAAGA
Organism: Ibycter americanus; assembly: GCA_035590275.1. NCBI lineage: Eukaryota > Metazoa > Chordata > Aves > Falconiformes > Falconidae > Ibycter > Ibycter americanus. The sequence goes on along the minus strand of JAVJGI010000060.1, from coordinate 1,070,275 downwards.
AAAAAGAAGAAAAAAAAAAGAGAAAAGAAAAAAGGGAAAAGAAAGAAGAAAAAATAATGAAGAAAAATATAATTAAAAAAATAGAGAAAAGAAAAAAGAATGAAGGGAAAACAAAAAAGTAGAAAAAGAATGAAGAAAAAATAAATAAAAGAAAAAAGGAAAAGAAACATGAGAAAAGAAAAAAGAATAAATAAAAAAAGAATGAAGAAAAAAGAAAAAGAAGAAAAAATGAAGAAAAAGAATGAAGGAAAAATAAAAAAGAAAAAGGAAAAGAAGAAAAAAGATTAAAAAGAAAAAAGGAAAAGAAGAAAACTTAAAAAAAAAATTGTCAGGGTTTTTTGAGTTTGGTTTGGTTTGCATTGAGGGAAGGTGTTTTGATTTTTGGTTTTGTTTTGGTTTTTGGGCTTTTTT
>JAVJGI010000060.1:1044096-1069778 GCA_035590275.1 Ibycter americanus | reverse complement strand
ACCCCCCTGTCCCCCTCCCTCCACGCCTTCAGCCGGGCCCGCTCCTCTCCTGCCTGGGGGGCTCCGACCTGCCGGCCCCGGCCCTGGGGTGGCCGCCGAGGGTGGCCAGGTGGCCAGGCCTCACTCACCCGCCAGGCAGCACCACCCCAGCATGGCCGTCGCAGGCCTCGGCCCGCTCGGTGGCCCTGGCGATGGCGGAATGGGCAGGGGACAGTGTAACGGCTGGGAGGGGTGCTGGGGCTGTGCCCGTGGTGTGTGTGGGGGGAAGGGCACCCCGTGGGGAAGAAGGGAGAAGCCAGGGCCATGGTGACAGGCAAGCAGAAGGAGCCGGAACTCCCCCGCTGCTAGGCAACATGGCGGCTGCAACCTGGCAACAGCACTGGAGGCCTGGCCAGGCTGCCCCCCAGCCGGGGGTACCCCAAACGCGTTACCTGCGGGGTCCCTGGCACCCCAGAGCGTTTTGTGCTCTTCTGCAGGAGAAAGAAGACAAAAACTTGTTCCACTTGCAGGGGACTGAGACTCACCTCATCCCTCCCAGGAGCATCCCCGCGCTGGCCTGCTTCAGGACGTGGTGGGAAGCCAGCTTGATCCCCCTCAGGCAGCCACGGCACCCTGTGAACCCCCAGCAAGTCCCAGGAGCACCAGCCGGCCTTCCTCTGCCTCCAGCGCGGTGCCCCCCGCACCGCTCTGTGCGGTAAAGCCTTCTCAGGCCAAAGCAGGAATGGTGCCAACCAAAGAGGCTCTGGGGTGGCCCGTGCGGAGGTGCCCAGAGCCCCACACGGCTGGTTTTGGGGGACACCAAACCCATGTGCCTGTGCCTGGTTCTTACGACAGAGACCGAAGCGTGAGGCACAGATGCAGCGACCCACTTGTGCACCCCATGAATCGCAGCCGACACGGCGCTTCCCACAGCTGGGCACTTTCTGGTGTGAGAGGGAAAGGCACGACCGTAACCATCCCGGGCAAGCAGCTGTCAGGGTGCTTGGAAAGAAAATGCTTGGCACAGCAGCTCCAAGAACTGCAGCTCTAAGCAAGATGCAGGGTGGCATAGCGGCTTTGTGCGTCCCCTGCATCACCCCCCAGCCCCAGCTCGGCTGCAAAGCGACACCCTTGCAGAACCAAAGAGGAGCTGCAGGCAGAGCGGAGAAGTCTGCTGCTTCCCAGCGTGGCACGGTGCTGCTGAAGAAGCCGCTGCTGTCTCAGACAGTGGGAGACAGGAGCAGCGCTGCTGGATGCAGCGGCTGCAGGGAGTGCTGTGGGTGCGCCGGCTGTGACTGCAGGGCTGACACGTCACCTGCCACTACCCGGAGTGGCCATGCAGGCTGGCAAGGTGAAAGCTGAAATCGCTCCAGCCGTGCAGTCTGTTAAAAAAGTGTCTGGCAACTGCACATAGCTCTGCGAGTCCTTGCGGGAGACAGGCTGTAGTTTGTTCTGAGATGTCTTGTTGGAAGGCAGCTTGAAGCTTGACCATTTAACAACAGCACTGAGTTTTAGGATGTTTTTCCAGCTTCTTAGAAAGATGGTGAGCAGGAGACGTTTTCCAGCTAGCTCTTGCCGCTCACATTAAAACAGGCAACACTGCTGGGCCTTACAAATTTTAGCATGTTCCTAGTCTTCCATTGCTTAGTTTGAGACATACTGCTTATTAGCTGATTATAGACAACTCCAGGGCCTTCAGCCCCCCAACTCTGTTAATCCCCACTGCTCCCCCATGACAACAGAGCCCAGGCTGCGTTCTGTTGTCCTGACTTGAGTGGCTTCCCAGGGGAGCTCAGTGCTGACCTTGGCGGCTGAAGGAAATGCACGACCTAGGGAAGCACACTGACATGGCATGTCATGCAGTGTTATTAATGTCTGGCAGGTGCTGGCTACACTGCCTGCGTCTACATGTGCCAGCGAGAGATTTATGGTCTATGAAAACAGGAAGCAAGAATGAACGGACCAGAGTCCCCAGACGTACGCTGAGATCTCAAACACAAGGCAGAAGACGAAGGAGCTGTCAAAGAAGTCATCCTTGGTTGATGCTCTAGTAGCAGTGCCTGTGGGGAGCTACTGTATATTTGGAAAGGGGGAAGTTAGTGATGTGAGGGCAGGCTGGCTACTTAGCACTTGTCACGCACTGTGGCATACCCTGGATTGGGTTCAGGTTGTCAAAACCCTTCAGGGAACACTTACAGTCCACAAGTACGTTGAGAAGCCGGCTAGTCTGCGGCATGCACCCACAGGGTGGGGAGACTGCTTGTGCAGGAGGCACTGCTGTGCTGTTCGGATAGGTTTGTGCCAGCTGGCTATGGGGCACTTGTGTTTTAAGTTTCTGCAAAAGAGAAGTGATCCTTGGGGGAGGGATGAGGACAGGAGGAAGAGCAGTTTGGACAGGACGCATCAATGCTGCAAGCTGCGGGGGGGTCTACTCCCTACTGCTGCATCAAGCAATTATACCGGTCAGTAATGCATGGCACAGGGGTGATGTTGATTCCGGTATTTTCTGATTTCTGAGGGCTAACTTGGCACCTTTAAGGCTCTACCCCTGATGATGCATTACAGGCTGTATAATTTTTGCACTGAAGCAAATTTGCGACCTTGTTTTCAGAGCCACCACAAAACGGAGTTTTCTGCAGCTGGCGGTGGTGTGCTGGCCTGAGCTCGGTGACCTGATGCTGCAGCTGCAGCCCCCAGGCCTATGGAGTGCCTGACGCCACACTGGGACGTGTAGCAGCAGGGTAACAACTCGCTGGAGTTGGATTTTCCACGTTGCTATCACATTGCTGTGTTGATTCTGAGCTTCAGAAGAGCCTGTCTGGTTTGTGAGGGATCACCCTTCCGCAGACAAGCTCCTCTTCCAAGTTAGTCTTCTTGTCTTACATACTTTGGCTGTTTTGCAGTATTTTCTGCTCTGCATGTTCCACCACAAACACCAGTAATGTCTGAAAACCTCTTGAAAGCCACAGGACCGTGGCTCACAGACCCTTCCTCCTCTGCTACAAGGGTTATATTGCTCCTTCCTTCATCTGATGATAGAAAACATCAGACATTCAAGGTAAGCACCCCCAAATATCACCATCCTGGACACAAGGCGCTGATCCAGTTGCCCAGCCCTTTTTTTCCTCGCTACCTTGTGCAGGTACATGGTGTATTGTGGACTGTCCCTTCGCCCAGGACAGCTAAGGGCTGTGGCCAGAGGTGGCAGCTGCAGCCAGCAGAGGCTGACCTTGCCACAGCAGCACGGTGCCAGCCAGGCCTTGGCTCTAGTGAGCACAGGACCGATGGGGAAAGGGTAACGGGTGCATAGCATGGATCCTCAACCAGCCCGCTGGCCTAACTTGCCAAGAAAAAAGCGTGCTCAGGCACACAGGGTGCTTAACCAAAGAAGTAACGATGGCTCTTGTTAGACTGTGTCAGCTCCGTGAGTTAAATTGAAGGTGTTGGCAGGGAGAGGGTGCCTAGTCAGCTCAAAAACTCATAAAGATGCAGGCTACAGAGATTAGGTGTGAATTCCAGACTCAGTGCCTTGTCAGGCAGCATCCCTAGAAAGCATGTGTCTTAAATAATTTGAAATGTAAGCAGAGACGATAGAAAAATGCTTCCAAAAACACCTGTTGGGGGAGGGGGGGGGAGTGATGTCAGAAAGGAAATTCTGGTAAAAATACCTAAATCTGTTCTTTCATGTTAGCTGGAGTGAAAAAACAAGAGTATTAGTACAGCCATAATGTGCTGTTAACTGCAATATGTATATTGATATGTTGCCAGAAAATAAACACCAGGCTCTTTGCTTATGAAGGAGGCCACGAGCAATTCTGCTTGCGTAGCTCTTCGGGTGGGCTAAGGCAGGGGCCAACAGAGCCCCTGAGACACACCAGGTTATGTGTTTGTTACAGAGCATCAAAGGAAAGGGAAAACTGTGATACCTTCATTTATTAAAATGTACACCCAAGAGAACAGGCAGAGAAGGAGGTCCGAAGCCCATCGCGGCTCCTCAGCAGCACGTTATCCCTGCCCCTCCACAGATGACAACATTCAGCAGCAATGGCTCTGGCTTGCCTTGGGGTCCCCTCCCTCTCCTTGCCCACCAGGCTCACCTTCTTGCCAGATTCCAGTTCCCAAGGCATCCCTCCTGCTCAGCAACCGTTTGGCAGCTCCCAGGACCTTGGGCTTGCACAGGTGCCGTTGCTCCATGCTGGCTGCGGCTCTGTTGGTGACGTTGCTGGGTCTCACTCGAGGCTGCAGCAGCTTCAAGCAAGAGCACGTTCGCTCTGTTCACATCAGGAGTCAGACGGTACAGAGGACCCTTCCCGCTAAATCAGCGTCGGCATCTGCAACCCGCTGATCTCCCCCCCACACTCCTGGGTACGGGCCCTACCAGTGACTATAAAGCCACAAGCAAAACCAGCTTCAGAGCCAGAGTTCAGCTGTCTGCCTACAAACCAAACGTCCTGGCGGGGGAACCTCAAGGGGAGGTGGAAGACGGGAATAGTGTTGGAGAGCGATGTGGGACAACGAAGCTGCTGGCTGAGACAGCAGTCCCTGCCCCAGCACCTACAGGACACGGGTTTAGATGTCCTCCAGTGCTGCATCTGGAGGCCATGGAGCTGCATCTCAGGAGCGTGCCTGGACTTCTAAGGCCAGCTGCCATCTGGTACCAATGGAAAAGTGGACAGCCCAGCCAAGGCCGTCAGAGCTATTGCACAGCAGCCAAGTGAAGGTCCCCTTCCAGTCCAGCTCTAGGTCTTCCGTGAAGCAGAAACTACTTCAAGAGCCCAACGCCAAACACCTTCATCCTGGCAGCCCTGTGGGGAGGGACGTGGGTACCAGCCCCTCAGAGCAGGGCTGGGGTCTCCGTCTCCACAGACAAAAGCATTAGAGTGTTCTGGTTTAAACCAAAATGATATGAATTGCTGACTTTAATCACAGGTTAAATAATCTTCATTCCACATTTGTACTTTATTTTGGTAGGTTTACTGTCACTGGCTGAGAGTTATGTGAATATGCTGATAAATATAGACTTTACATAAAAATTGGCACTCATTTTAACTTGGTGGATATGTTAATCTATTCACATTTATACAAGCACTGTACAGTTATAACATGCATTAATTCAGATACTTAATTTACATTTTATTTTGTTAGGAAATAGTGAATGAAGCATTTTTTACTTGTCATTTAGAAAATGGAATATTTAATTGATTGCAAAACCAGCATTTAAAAATGGTTTCTTGCATTAATAATACAACCTAAAATGGAGTGGATTCAATAAAAGCATGCTTGAATGAACTGCTCTAGCCTTTTCAGGCAGGTTCGTTTAGTGCAAGAACAACCTGAACTAACCACAAAGTTACCTGTAGTATGAGCAGGGGCTTGGGCTACAGAGCTCCAGAGGCGTCTCTTCCCACCAAGATCTTTCCGTGGTAACTACATGGCTTCTTCCAATGACTGGATCTCTCAGGCTTTCGGAACAAGGAAATCTCATGGTCTCACACTTTTTTTCCTTGTTTGTTGTCAATGTGTAAAAAATAATTTCAACCTTTTCTTCTCCCAGCCTAGTTTTCAGCTTTGAATGAGTTATTCCTTCAATGGCAGCAACCTAAACCACTGAAATTAAGTTGCACATCTGCAAAAGCAGACCAAAGTGGGCAACCTGCCGAACTTTTTTTTTGCACTAGGTTTTAGGAGCTTAGTGTTTGTCACAGGTTTGCCTGGGCAAAAATGTCTTTTTCAAACTAACACTTAAATTTCTTTTATGTATTCAGAAGAATAAACATAAATTAGCATAAATTAATCAAGATGTTTGACTATTTTTATAAATGAAATGCATTTTATTTGATAAAAACAGCTATGCTTCTTCTGATGCTGTAACTACCAGGCAAAGGAGTTGGAGAAACTTTCTTCAGTCGTCTTTGGAAAGAGAGAGGACATTTTTTTTCCTTCTATTAGCCTTTAACTCTTTTAATGCTGCAGTCCTCCTTGCCTACTGCCACTGCTTTAGAGCAGTCAGGGACCGCACACTCCTCAGACGTTGCCACTCGGCTTGTCAATGTCTCCACAGTTCGTCCTCCTGGGTCACGTGGCAGCAAACCAGCAGCGCCGTGGCCGGTGGTACAGCGGGTGACGGCTCAGGCACCGCCAAACCAGCCGGGTCTGCTTCACGCAGGGCCCTCAGTCGAAGCTCACTCAGAAGTTCGGATAACCCCACTACGTTAAATGCTCTACTGACAAGCGCTTGGTACGTGACCGGTGTGCCTCGCCCTGCTCCAGGAGATAGGAATCCTTAGCATCCCTGCTGCCAGTCCACACAGGAGCGTTCACTGGGGTTGCATCGTGGTCTGGGCTCAGTCACCTCAACGTCCTGCTCTGCTTTAGCTAAAGCTTTGCTTAGCCAAGTGAATGACGAGACAGACTTCGTATCCCTCCTTTCTGGGGCTTGGAGGAAGCGTCACCCATTTCTCTGTGGACATCAGAGGGGAACAATCCTGCTGTCATCTGTAACTACCACTTCTCAGCAACATATATCTGCAATGAGAAACATCCTGGGAGGACCTGGTCTTATTTTCAGCTGGTACAAGCAAGTTATCTCTTAGGAATGCTTTTCTCCTCCGCAGCCAAGTGGAGATCTCAGGACTGATGTGGCCAGCATTTGAACCAAGCCTTAAAATCCTCAGCAACATCACCTTTCACCTGGAGCCACGCAACTGCTGCTTCTTATCCTGGCTTGCTCTGCTACAAAGCACCTTGCTACCCAGCATGTATCTGACCTGATTTAGGACCGACAGCAGCCCTGCTTTGAAGGGGAAGCTCAACCAGATGACCACCAGCGGTACCTTCCAATCAGCCTTTCCACTTCTAAGATATATATATTTATATGCAGTAATTGTCTCATAAAAATTGATCCCCGATAATCTGAGCATCACCGAAACACTCTACAGTTGAGCCTCAAATAGTCTGCTGAAGCACGGAAGCCTTATACAACCTGTTTAACAGACAGTAAGAGACTGCCTGCCACACGGCTCTGAGTGTATAATTAGGTAAATGATACCTTAAGAGCGCTTAATGAAAAGCTGAATGTTGCCCAGCTACTTTAATCGCTTGCTATGTTTGTAGCAGGTGAAGAAGGTGGTCCCACTGGTGGAAGGTGACGGTCATGGCTGGGATGGTTTGTGTGTCCATCACGCAGCAGACGCGGTAGTGGCAGAGCCCAGGGACAGGAGCTTGCTGAGCGCGCCTGCTCGTTGGGAATGCGAATACTTTGCTGAACAGCCTCATCAGCCACGCTCGCCCAGCTACCTAGGAGCGATGCCCACGGATGGGGCAATCGCGGCTGCACAAGATAAACCAGTCGTTTGTGTGCATGATCAATTATTATTAAGAAATGGGCTTAACAAGGCTTCCCTCTTCTTGTGCTGTATGGCTCCAGCTTCCTGAAACTCAGGCTTGACGGTACTCATCAGCTAGGTTATTTCCAATGACTCCAAAAGGGCAATTTCTCCAGCTCCATTTTAGAAAGTGTTTATGTTGCACTGACAGCTGTTCCAGGAAATCTGCAAGCTAGCCAGTTCTTTAAAGGAGTTCATGATTACTTTAACTTAGTGTATCCCTTCTTTAAGCGCTTCAATTCTAGAAGAAGTAAACTTCAGATCCCATTACCACTACAGTGATACAGGTAACTATTAACAGTGATCTATTTAACACCAAAAAAAAAAAAACAAACCCCAAAAAACCACACAAAAAAAAAAGAAAAAAAAACCCAACAAATTCTTGCCTGACCTTTTTCTGCTACTTCCAGTCAAACTGATTTTATTTTGTTGACCTGGATTTCTTGCTTGTTCTAGGGAGAAGCAATTTACTTCTCTGCTGTTTCAGTATTTCACATCTGGACTGCTAGAGCAGCCTTCTTGACATCATCAAGGACCAGCACAGAGCTGGCTCCTTTCCAGCCTCGTAGGCTTTCCCTAGCAGTCCAGAGCCTGGCGGAGCGCAGACCACAGAGACGCTTTCAGGTGGCTTTCACAGGACGACAAACACCGTTTACTGAAGACTGCTGATCAAAAAAAGCCCTTGCCCCAATAGATACTATTTTAAATCCTCCTTACTGTTTGCCTACGAAGTACATCATCCCCATATGACACCAGCACCAACAAAGAATAAATATTTACAGAACACTTCCCCCTCCTCTCATTACAAACAATTCTGCTATCTGCAGTTGGTAATGGACATGTGCCATGTTCAATTATATCAAAAACAAAAGGCATTCTAAAAAAAGCTGCTTATGTTTCTAGCCTTGTCGCTTACAGGCTTTGTTCCCACTGGCTTCATTTTTGTACTTTGTAATTTCTAGCTTCTACTGACTCTTTTATTTCCCTCCTTTGGTGATTAAATATTGCACAGTTACTGCCCTTACTCCCTCTCTTCCAAGGTTAGCTTTTAACGTCCTTTCATTTGCATTTATACTTAGCCATTTAAAAATTCTCGGTTGTTAGCCGTATTTTCGCCCAAGTTCCCTCTTCCCGTAAGTCAGAGCATTCCCTCAGCTGCAGCAACATCCCCGGAACGCTCCCCGCCGCTGGCTGAAGCAGCCCCTCGTCGGGCAGCAGCAGGACGCAGCGGCAGGACAGCGGGCGGGGGAGCGGAGCTGCCCACCTAGCCCTCCCCACCGCCTCCTGCCACCGAACCAGAACCCGGCCAAAGTGTTTCTCACGCGTTTTGCAGGAAGTCGTCAGAACGTTCCCATTCTCAGCATGCCAAGCAGCACAATGGTAACCCTGTGGCCAACCTGGAGCCTGAAAACTGGAGTATTCTGGTCTGCCTCCCCTCCTCAGCATCCTGCGCTGACTGCCGAAGCCCCAAGCCTCGTTTCTCAAACCAGAGCCACCGTGACAGTCCCTCTGCAGAGTCAGCAGCACGGAACGACAGGCCACCTCGTCCCCCGCTTTGGTGTGCGATGCAGCCCTGCCTGCTCACGCTGCGTTCACGTTCCATCACACGCATTTATAAGCTACTTATTACCCTCCACCACCAGTGGCTGCGGGTTAGTTACAGGGCCGCCGCTTCAAACACCTCTCTAGCCCGCAGCTCCGAGACAGCTTGCTGCTGACAGGGGCCCCTACAGCCCAGCGCCCTAGCCCATCAAACCAACCTACCCCAACTTACCCCATGAAACCCAAACCACTCAGAGGAGCCTTCGCATCCTTTGTCACCCTTGCACTTTTCCTGTTTTCAAGTTCAGACCAGATCCTCTGTTTGTTTTGTTAGCTGAGCACCCAGCTGGTACCCAGAATAACCCCAGCTGGAGATCTGTTCTCCTGCCACAGCATTCTCACCCACCGGATGATGGCACCGCGTCTCCTCTCACAAAGACTGCACCACAGACACACAACCAACATCTTGTGGAATTTAATTCCTCTCTGTTTAAGGAGGGAAGCCCTGGGAAAATGGTCAAAGAAAATCTGGGGACTGAGATCCAGACTGTGGCAGCAGTACCACAAACCGTCTGAGCCATAGTCTGCGGAAGAACTTATCCTGCTTCTTTCCTGAACAAAATGGGAACCTGAGCATCCCTTCTCCAAGCAAAAGCAAAGACTGACTCAATGCTAACTCACCTGAACAGCGCACTCAACGCCAGCTTCTGAGCTGACGGCTTTCACAGGGTCCCCGTACAATTACAAGCTGAGAGTAGCAGCACTCTTCACCTACACAGTCCTCTGAACTGACCCAATAACGGACCCCTGGAAGAGCTCTGGCTGCATGACCACAAGAACAAGAACACTCCAATGATCCTCATACGAGTTATCTATGCGAGGAAAACACTTCATGTTTCAGGTGAAAAGCTTAAACTCTCCTGAACAGCAGAGAATAATCAGGAAGAGGAGACTCAAGCTCATCCATCTCCAGGCCATGCCAATGGAATTGATAAAGGGCAGCTTCAGCATGGATCATCTCCTCTCAGTTACCTGCAGACACTGCAGAGAGAGACACGTCTTCAGTGACTGTTTCGGAGCCCAACATTATCTTAGTAACAGCAGCTGGAGTTTCTGGCAACAAGGTGATCCAAGATGAAAGTGACCCACTGAGGAGCAGGTTATCAGGGTATCTGCAAAACCTGTCCACATTCCTGGACGCCTGTGGTTTGCCCTGATGGCTTATTTTCTCAGCTGTGCTGCCCAACAGCCAGTGAGGGCTGGCCTTCTAGAGCTCCCACCTCTCATTTAAAAGACAACAACTGATGAAGTAAATGATCCAAAAAACCCATGAATAAATGTCCACCCTCTTGTGAGGGCATGACAGAAGGGGCAGATATTTTCCCCAGCTACTAGAAGGCTTAGCAACCTTCTGCAAGGGTATTAGGTATATTTTCAAACCTGACTTGGGCAGAATGTCACTTATTAACACTGTTCAGGACTGTTACAACAAAAAGTTGTACCACATTCATCATTTAGAATAAAAGCAGGGCTGACTAAAGAGACCAGTTGCCGCAGTTTATTTTGGAGGTGACAGCAAGGCAAACAGAGTATTTGTTTCAATGAACTTTATTTAATTCCATATTATACAAGTGGGACCTGAATCCCCAAACTTCTCATCATCAACATAATGGAGAAGCACCACCGCACAAAAGGCAGGCAGAATTTTGGAGCCAGAGGACAGGCTAGATCAAGCCATTTCTCCCCGTGTGCTCAGAAATTCTTCCTCCTTCACACAGTGTACTTCCCAAACCGGCAGGTTTACCCCAGGAATAAGAGAGACAAAGCTAGCTCTAAATACTCCCTCCTCCTCTCCCCAACAAAATAGGCTGCTCAGCGCCAGCAGTGGAATGGTTAAAGACAGGGAGTACATTACGTTTTCAGTCTCTCTACCAGCCCACTAGATTAAGAAGTGGCCGGGTTACTCCCTCTCTCCTGAAAAAGATGCAGGAAAATCAAAGACCTAAAATGCTGAAGACTTACCTCCTTTCCTTCCCCCATCCCATAGCCTTGTTCTCTAAGCAGAGAGTAGGCAATGAACTCTGAGGAGGCTGAAGGAAAGCCAAGGCAAATCAGGGGCTACCTGACTCCCTGGGAACCTGGTGGCCACCCTGGTGCCCTCATTCATTCCCTTTGAGGTTCAGAGACCTGTTTGGAACAGCACACAGAGAGGGCCTCCCTTAGGGATTCGGAAGTAACCAGGGATACAGAACACACAGGAACCGCTGTGAGGGTACACACCATTCCAGGGATGGCCCAAACCACAAACAGGGCAAGACTCCCCCCAGCCAAGGCCCCAGGGGCTGAGGGAGCTGCGACGAGGCCCTGGCAGGGGGAAGAAAGCTCCTGCAGCAGTACTGAGGGCTCACGGGATTTTACTTCTTCTTCCTCTCCTGGGAACAGCGAGGGCAGAACCTGGTAGACAGGGAAGTAAAATGCCAGCATTTAGGGCATGATGTGAACCTCCAACATATAGCCCCAAAGGACCTTTTCCAAGGTCCCTGACAAAGCCTTAATTAAAATTTTCCTTTTTAATAGGTCTTTAAGCATGTGTGTACAGTACTCTCCCTTCTGCCTCCCAGGACCTCCCCTTTCCAAAAGTCAACGGGCCCCTCCAGGTTGCTTGTTCACTCACCATTTTCCTCTTGGTTTTGTTGTCAGACCCACACAGGCAAAATGAAACCATTCAATGGAACACTGTTGGGACAGAGAGCAGTCAGTCAACGAGCAGTTTTCTTTTGAAATCATCACTTCTGGGCTACCAGAGTTTCCCAGCATTTGATCACAGACTCCTAAATCCCTAGCAGCAACCAGGGAATGACAACTCACACCCAATCTACACCCTGATAGTAAGGAGAACTCACTTTTCTCCCTTGCTAAGTGTAGGGGCAAGAAAACAGCCTGTCATTTTAAGGAAAACCCTGAAGAAAGAGGCACTTCACAGGTCATGGCAAGCCACCCCTCTGCCCTTCCAAACCGCCTGAGGGAAGCCCTCTTCTTGTCCCTGCTTGCTGTATCAGGCCCCACCCAAGCAGGACAAGACTTTCTGTGCAAGACACTCTCCACAACCTTCCACCCCATTTCCATCAAGTGTGGGCTCTTACATCTGGGTTGTCGCAGCCGATCATCTCCCCATAGGAGACCTGGTGGCAGAGGCAGTAAGTAGGCTCATTGGGGTCCACAGGCATATCCAATACATCCGAAGGGTGCACATTTCCAAAGGTGACGGAAGGCATCCCATACTCTGTGCTACTGCAGGATAGGAATAAAGAAAAATCAGCAAAATAACTGTCTTCGAGTCCCTTCACGTCTCTCAAGGCAATGCCCTTTTTTGCCAGAGGCAGCCACTTCTCTTTTTTTTAAGCACATACATTCAACTCCATTGAAATGACCTGCTTTCCCCTTCATGCCACGCTCCCCTGAAAGAATTAAAAGGTCTCCTTCCTCTTGCTTCCCAAGAAGGGACAGGGGACACACCGTCTAGTCTGGGGGTGGGGATCAGATCCTTTGCCAGGGGAGTCTGGCTAGGCCTCCCTTGCTCTGATTGGTAGTGCTGTTCCTCATTCCTGGAAATCTCTTAAACACTTACGTGCGGACAAGCTTCAATTTCTTTTGGGCAGTTTTTGGTGCTTCCTCATCAGAGTTCTTCCCTTTAGAGCGAGCACGGGCAGCTTTCTTCTCTTTTTGGGCTCGGCCCTCTGGTAAGAGGAGAAAAAGGTGTTGCATCTGCCACCCCATCAGAACAGACACCTGATAGTAACAACCTCTCCAGCACTAAAATACACTCTTACTTTGGAGTGCATATTGGCTTTGCGCCATGCACACCATCTTAACTTTTATCAAGCAGCCTTGAATATGCTCACACAAGAAGAGCCCAGGTCACCATCTTTTTACCTGTCCTTCAGATTCCAGCGTAACAGTCTTTGATCTGTACCACTCCAGTGCCTGCCTTCATCCCCACCACTTCCATAGTCACTTGGCTGCCTCCTGTATCAATCTGCAGCCCAGTGGTGGTACTCACTCTTCTTGCCCTTGCTGGAAGAACTGTCATAGTCACTCGACTCTATCTGCTTCTCCTTCAGGTCTGCTTCAAAGCGAGCGAGGTCTGTGTCCAGTCGCCGGATGTGCTTATCAACCTGCAAAGATGACAGCAACCAGGAATTACCACAGAACAGAGCCCAAGAGGGCCAAGAGGAGAGGGCACGGGGCTTGCACTAATTGCTGACAAGCAAGAGTGTGTAGGGCCTGAAAAGAGAGATCGGGGCCTTCCAAGACTGGGGCCTTTAGTACATCCTTTCATACAATAAGCACCAGACACTTCCCTTCATACCATCTCGTAGGTCTGCATAGCCAGCTGAACCTTGTCGTCCCCAAACTCCTTGCATTTCCCATAGGCCTCCTGGATTTGCTTGAGAAGCCCCAGTTTTTCCTCCGAAGACAAAGTCCGTGCATTGCTGATATACTCCGTGGCCAACTTATCGATCTCCGACTTGAGGTCTGAAACAAGTTTACCGTTCAATACGTAAATACACATACACAACACACATGCTACAGTGCCCTGCACTGAGAGGGACTGAAGGATCAAAACAGCTTCGGCTTCCTCCCCTGCCCTGCTATCCCTGTGATAAAGGCAAAGGAAAGTCAACAAAACCATCGCTCATCCTCACCTTCTGTCCTCTGATCCAGATCTCGCATGAGCTGGAAGTTTCTCTGCAATTCAAACGGCAGGTTCTCAATACCTGCAGGGAAAGGAGGATACATGGAGAAGTCAGGCTCCTGTCCCCCGTGCCAAGGCAGGAACAAAGCTAACTGATAACAACACGCACCCACTCCAGCGACTCCCAGCGCCCTTTCATGGTGCACATTAGGGTGCTCCCACTTGTTGTCAACTCCAAAGGAGACAGGCTATAAAAATGTGATATATTTAATCCTGGAGCATAGTTCTGTAATACATATCAGTTAACAGAAAACTGCTGCCAAGCAGAAAGGCCTACATTAAGAAAGCAAAAAACCAGAATTTGTAATGAAGTCACTCATTACAATATAATGTATCCATCCAAGAACTCCATTCAGTAATGAAAAAAAATAGTACAACAGCTGGTAAATAATGCCATTTAGTTATTTCTATAGAAGGAAGTCAAAATTGAAGTTGATCAAATGCTAATTCACTGAAAAGCGAGTCCGTTTTAGTGCATCCATTTTACATATAGGGACAGGAGACACTGTGCAGCGCCAAAGAGCAAATCTGAGACAGGACGGGGAGCAGCGAACAGCAGTCTTAACCCCCGTCACGCGTGCCTTGTTCTGCCTTCTGCACTGTAATGGCAGGGTGGTCTGTCCAACACCTGGAAGGATGCTATGCATCATGAATAATAAACGTTTGTAGGGCTCTGAATGAGCAATGTGAAGTTGATAGTCAATTAATTTTCAATGCACTATGCTACTCGCCCCCTAGGCATCACCAGATGCTCAACTGACAAAGCTGATAAAAAACAATTCTCATTTTTCCACGCCTGTCTAATCAAACTGAGATCTAGTGTCGCTGCATTAACCTGAAGTCCAAGCTTGATTATTGTCAACTTTGTATCTAATAAAATAAAAAAACCCTCTCTTGCAGGTTAAAAAGCCCCAAAGGCAGGGTGAAAAGCTCTTCAGAAACACAACATAAGCATGTCTGCTTCCTGAACCCACTCTCCAATACATGGGCAGTGTAAATGAAGGTGTGTCTATCCATCATCAAAACTGTCTAATACATCAGCCCCGGCAGCAGTCTCTATTTTCACTGCCACATGTTTCGACAGCACAGACATCTCTCTGAAAAGCAATCAGCCAGCAGGGAAGCTCTGTATGCAACAGGCAGGTTTTAACAAGTACTACACACAGCCCATGAAATTAATTCCTGTAAGAGGTAAAAACAACTGTGGGCCTTGCTGTGTGCAGAAGCTGCTCGTTTAACCTTTTTTTTTTTTTCCCCCACAAAAAGAATACAGTTAAGTTACATACAGATTCCTTATAAGTAATCAAGCTATTGTTTCAATAGATCTCTGTTGCTATTTCCAATTTAAGTATCTCAGAAATGTTCAGGCAGTATGTGCCCTTAAGTGCCCAGATACATAATCACACAGCACATACACATCACCCCCTGCATCCAAGGCCAGTTAACAGTGCAAAATCAATTTCTCAAAAAATTACTAAGTGGCAAAATTAAGGCTGCCTGCACATTCCTAAATTTGATTACCTCTGTGTTTGTCTGGCATGACAGACCTCACACAAGGTTCAGGCAGCTGACTACCAGATTACATCCCTATGGCTCAAAAAAGCATCTCAGAAGGCAGCAGGGACACAATGCTGAAAATTATCATTGCTTACAAAGGAAACTTAGGGCAGGGATGAAATCCAGCTTGGAAATCTCAAGACCATGTTTTCTTCCTTCCTGCAATCCCCAGCCTCGTCAACAACAAACCTTTCAATTTATACAGCAAATCAAACACGGGTTATACTGCAGCACAGTACTTTTCATTCCTCTCCAAAGCATTCTCTGCAGAAGACAAGACAGGTATCCTCTAGAGGAAATCAGTGTCTGTTCTTGCACTGCACACAGTATGTCAAACTTACACTGAGTCTCTTAATCCTGGAAGGTCACAACTTCTAAATTCTTAACTTTGTAAGTTTTTTTTAAAAAAGATTAATTTCTTTTTCTCTTTTAAAAAGGAAAGTTGGTAGAAGCACAAATTCCACCGGGTACGGTCAGTTTTCCCTCAGCAGAGCTAGAAAGACAGACAGAGAGCACCTGAGCTAGCACAAAACCCGGCAGGATGCTATTCTCTGGGCAGAACAACCTTGGCCACGTTTCACAGTGATGTTCTCGCAGCAGGAGGAACTTTGGCAGGAGTTTGCTTCTGCTACAGAACCTGAAGGTGACTGTGCTCTAGCTTTTCACAGCGTTACTGTACAAATCTGCCACCACCACTAATGCCAGCACATGCCCTCATCTGGAAAGCCCGTCTTCCCTTTGCCTTTGTGCGCCTGGTGCCATCTGTCCTTCAGAGACTCGCCCTGCCCAGCCAGCCCCTCAGCCAGGCCAGCGGCTCCCCTGCACCGCTGCCTGCCCCTGCGCACACAGGGCTCTCGGCAGCACAGGGAGAGGCGGCATCCACGCCTGGCTCTGGCTTAGCAGACGCTCAGCACACACACAATCGGCGGATCATTTCCCAGTCAAGCACGTACCAGCAATGATCTTCCAGAGGCTCATTAGCTGGGCAGGTTTCCACGGGGACGGACGAGACAAACCCCTGTCATTTGAATTCCTTCCCTGCTCAAACCAGCAAAACGATTTCCTAAAACCTCAGCACAATGCTTCACTCTGCAAATCTATTATTGGGCCAACGTTCTGCAATTGCTTCATCAATAAATTGGGAGAAAATGAAACAAGTGACAATACGGTGACTTTATAATCAGAACTGTTACAAAGATGCTTTATCTATTCACTTCAAAGTGGAAGAAGCTGAGCATACCATTACAAATTATGATCCAGAGAAAGTCTCGCAAGAACAAAAAGCATAACAAAATAAAGCTGCAGCTAAGCAAGTTTTAACTGAGCAAGAAAATATTTGCATGGTATATAGTTCAATCTAACTATGGGGAAGTTTTCTACCATCTGCAGCTTAACTCAAAAGCTCTTGCATAACCTTAAACAAAACGATGCTCTGCATCACAGAATTTATCACAGTGGTCAGAACACTTGCTGAAATTGCTTGGCCTGTGCCGTGCTGGCTATCCAACATCACTACCCTAAGAGGCCCATTAAAAAATACAATAAAAATCTAAGATTTAAGTTTCCACTTCTTCATTCCTACCATTGCAACATGCTTTCCCTGAGTCTTTCTAAAAACATTCATGTTATTTATGTAATTTCATTTCTTCCTGAATTTCTCCTTTTTCCCTTACAACTCATTCGCGCTTTCTTATTTTTAGATGCACCTAAACTTTTCATGACTAAATACTATCTATTGTAAAATACCCAAATAATTCTCAGATTGTGAAATGGATCATAGTAAAGAAAAAACACCCTAGAGGCATCCTTGATCACTAGAGAAGAGCGCAGCGAAGGGCCATCACTCTGTCCCAGATAGGCAACAATCTGACAGAAAAATAAAGCAAGGGCTTCTTGCAACACAAATGACATAGCGGCAAGAGAGGAAGAGGAGGACAGTGAAGGTGTACAGTGAGGAAAGTGCTAACAAGGCCAGCAGCTTGGCCCAAGGCATGGGCCGGCATTAACGCAACTGTGACCATCTGCACAGAGCCACAGGCAGCCCCACTGTGCCCCACTCACTCCTGCCACAGTAGGATTACCCTGAAAATCATCAGCACAAGTCTCTCTTGGAGGATTTTCCCACCTCTTCCTTTTCTTCCCTTGTTTTCATGTCTTCTCACAAGCTAAAGTCTCTCTACCTGCTTTTATCTTTCCTCAGTTCTTATCCCTTCACTACCCACTTTTTTCTTTCATCTCTTTTATTCTCCTCTTTCCTTGTCATTCCTTCCCCTGTTCATTCTTCTGCAGACAGCCATAACCACGCACTCTCACCCTCCAAAAGTCAGAATCCATCATCATGCTCCTTCCCCTCCAATTATTATTTATTTATTTTTAGAAACACATGCAAGGTGGCAAGTGTAGGCATCCAGTATTTAAACTTCAGCTGCTTAACTCTGAGGTTAACCCTGACATACACAGAGAGCAAGCCTACACAACCTGGTAACTTGCAGTATACGTCAGCCCTCCACCGCACACCTTTCAGCTGTGCCAAACACCGGGTTTGTACGGTGCTGCCTGTCTGTAGCCGAGCGCCACATAAACACACAGTGCCTCTCCCCAGACATCTGGTCACTCACCATGTTCAGATGCATGTTTAAATTTATTAAAACATGTGAAAATGCATTTGGAAGCATAACCACAGTTGCTTTAATGAACAGTACAGATTTCAGCAAACTCTTTAAACACCACACTGCTGAAGGGAATTAAAAGGGTCCTGCCTGTACCAGGGACTGCCACAACGAGAGGGGGAATTCTTTGCCCCCTGAGACAGGAAACTGGCTGGGATCTTGCTGGGGAAGCACACAAGACTTTTCTTAAAAGTACTCTGCGATTCTCGTAATTTTGTAGCATTTGCCGTATACTGCAGGACAAGTGCCTTACAGCAATCTTCAGGAGCTTCCCTGCTTCCTCCTTAGGGGGAAGGATGTCTTTTATATCCCTTCATCTCTCCTTTTTTGAGGGCGTAACCCTTTTAAACTGCTGCTTCTACTCTGTCTTGTGTTCTCAGCTAATTATTTATCTCTCTACACAGTTCACTGAAACTGGTGAATGAGCATAATATATATCTTTCTCTCCATTCATATATGGCTCAGCCCTACTGCAACATATGCACCCTAAGCTGTAAACATTATCCTGACACCACCTCCGTAAGGGATAATACTACCTACATTTTTATAAACGGAGTACTCAGATGCATGATGGACCAATTTAGCCACAGGCACTTGGGAATTCTGTGGCCACATCATACACCCCAAGGCACTGCACACTAGTCCACCCAGGCACATTTACTTCAGGCACCATCCAAAGAAATGGTATCAGTCAGCAACAACAGTCATTGCAACAGCCACAGAAATGCAATACTCCCCCAGAGAGTGGACCCTTTTCTCAGGGAGGCAGGGAGGGCTCTCTTTGTTGTCTTATTACATGAGTTCAATCCTACAGCATCCACAGCCAGCAGATAGCAGGCGATGTTGTTAAGTCTCAGAAAAGGGATCTTTATTGCTGTATTAAAGATCAATCTTGATTTCAGAAGCTTGGAGGAGGGAGTGGAAGACTGACACGTCAAATGAGACTCGCACCACTCCAGGCATTTCCAGCCTGTCACAGACCTCCAAAGGCAGGGACCACCACCAAAGAGATCACAGGGCTGTTTGCCAAAATGGTCACATCAGATTTGCTGTTGGGTAAGTGAAGACATGCAGAGAAAATGCAGTATGCTTTGTCTTGTAAAGCCATCTTGTATCAGCTCTGAGAAAAATACCAGTCAACAACAAAATCAATTCTAAATGAACTGGTCATTAACAATAATAGATGTATTAGCCTAGTGTGGGCTGTGCCAGTAGCTTTCACACAGAAACAAATGATGCCTATGAATCACCGAATTCTCTCCCCTGCATGAGATCTTTTGTAATTTTCCACAGATCGTGTGTGCTGCATCACAGATGCAACTAATCCAAAGTCTCAGTAAGGTGAAAGGCATCTTTCACTACACTAAAACAGTGCTGAATATAGAAACAATTTATTGAGAGATTTGCATATCTGAAGTATGATGTGAGAAACTTTAGAGGCAAGAACAGGAGGGTATGGCTGCATGCTACATTGGGGATGGGATAAGAGTCATGACCGCAGGTAAAGTGACAGATAAAAGAACTGCTAGGGAATTCGAAACGCCGTCAGGACTGGGAAGGAATCAAGGGCTAGCCTAGAGCAAGTTCTGACATCACACCCATGCCCTCTAAGAGTATCAAGATGACAATACACATCATAGCCTCATTTGATGAAGCTATACAGAGGAAAATCCAGATGTAGCTATTCCAAAAGAATAACCCTATTTTACTGGGTTAGCCAATGTTATCAAGGAATGAAAGGACATTCCCATGTCAGTTGTAGGAGAAAGAAGATGACTTTCAAGAGGGCGTATGCTGCTCCTGTTGCTCTCTGCTTATGCTGGCATAAGCTTTCCAGTACTGATGAGCCCCGAACAGGTGCAACTCTATGTGCCTACTGACATATGCAAACAGAAGGAGCAAAGGAAACTCAATGCCTCCCTAATCAGTATAAAAAAGGGGAAAAACCCAAAAGAAAATGACTACACAGTAACATGTTAACTTACCAGCTGAGGACTCCTCATCTAAGTCTGCTGTCTCCATCATCCTCTTCACTGAGGCAGATATGTCCTAGTGTCTGCTCCTGGAACAGGTCCTGACTGGTGGCCTCCAAGACAACGGAATTAATATCAAGCAGCCATCCAGGTAGACAGGCCAGTGACATCCTTCTACCTCTCAAGCTCACCAA
Organism: Ibycter americanus; assembly: GCA_035590275.1. Classification (NCBI taxonomy): domain Eukaryota; kingdom Metazoa; phylum Chordata; class Aves; order Falconiformes; family Falconidae; genus Ibycter; species Ibycter americanus. The sequence continues at coordinate 1,049,723 of JAVJGI010000060.1, read as the reverse complement.
GGTTACTAGCCGTTTGCTGATGACTCTCCCAAGCGTTTAGGTCTAATTGAGCCCAAATGTTGGCAGAATCTAGTTCCTCAGAGGTTTGGGGTAGGGGAAGATGGAAACACTTTTTATTGTTTTGTTACTATTCCTTACCAACATTTTATGCTGACATTTATTCAGTAACACACCAGTTCAATCATACGGAAATCTGAACTTCCTTCCAGTCTGGCACACACTTCCCAACCTGAACAAAGTGTGCTCCCCGTTCAGCAAGGCAAATAAAGCAACAGCCTCATCAGTCCAGGCAGGAACACATGTGGTGGACAGTATAGCTGGAATCAGCAGGGAAGGTGCCGTTTGATTGCTTCAGAAAGCACACCCACAAACATGACCCTGCCGTTCACCTCAGCTATCTGAGCAACTGGGCAGACATGTCCTCAGCAGCAGAGCACAGGTAGGTGAGCAGACAGGTCATTTCATAATAAATTCAGGCACCAGACAGTTGAGGAGAGGTACACGCCTTGGTTCTGTTGCTATAAAAAGATAAATTTGTGTGTTGTCACTAAGTGTACTTACTTTATTTGACACCCACTAGGTGGGTAAACGGGGAAGCACTGCTGGTAGAAAATAAATACACGTGGTTGCACAGCAGTTCCCTCTACTATAAAGACAATCCCTACCCTCATGGCACATTCACCTATAAACAGAGACTTGTAGAAAACTATTTGGGACTGTTTTCTAAATAGGTGTACTTCAACAATGTCTGCTACACAGCAGCTCTGCAATCCTCTCGAAAATTCCAAAACAAAGAAAACTCAGTCTCTGCATCTCATCTTCAGGAAAAACCGTATTAGTCACCCTTCCTTTCTCCCCCTCAAAGCCTCCACTACAGTATTTCTAACCCAGTACGAGAGCAAATACTGAGCCAAGCACAGTAACTCAAGTTTGAACAAGCACAAGCTCCTCTAACAAGTCTTCATGAACATTCAATCTTCTCATCACAAAACACTCTTTTCTTCCTTCTTATTCTATCTCCATTCCTTTCTACATCTCTAACTCCTCTGCACCCACAGTTTTTCCCCTACTAAAGCTGCACCGCTTTCTTGGAATGAGCAAAAGCACTTCAGTATCTTGCTTTCTCCCCTGAGAAGCAGGCATAAAATGCACCAGGAGGAGGACAATATTTGATGAGATGGAAATCTTTTCATGCTTAACTTCAGCCACAGAAGAGAACTGAGGAAAGAGCCATGCTCAAAAAAAAAACCCCACTTGGGAAGAAAAGAACTGTAAGAAGAAACATTCCTCCTTCTCCCCTTCCCTGAATCCTTTGGCTCAATATAATCATTGAAGGGGCAGCTTCAGTAAGATGAAAGATGATGATCAGAGTAGACAAGAGACTAAGTTCCTCTGTCAGGATGTTCAGTACAGAAGGAATGTGCATATCTTTCTGCTGCAAAAACATCTGCTAGGAGCATAACATATCTCAGACAGATATGCTTTGTAATCAGCAGCTTAGAGCAAAGGCAAGGGCATGTCTAATCCTAGGTCTAAACTCAGTTTCAAATTACAGCAAGGACTTGAAAGCTACTGAAATACCAGACCTAAGAAGCTGCCAAACACCTTTTACTAAGAGAACTGTTGTTAACTTGGCTATTCCACAAAAATCTCCTGGAAAAGAGCTTTAGATGCCCAGAGTAGAGGACTCAAAATTTATGAACCAAACCAACTAAGGCTGTATGCACAGCTTTGTCAGACTGCTCATGCCTTTTAATGTATAGTTTTTAATTACCTAACCGCACAAGATTTTCATACAAGGTGTTTCTCATTCCCAGTGACTGAGTGGTGATTCAAAGTTTTATTTTATTCTTTTTCCTCAAAACACAGTCACACACACACAACCCAAAACCCAACCTGAAAACTGACTTGGTAACCACCTTTTCAAGGTGTTCATTACTGTGACATTAAAATGCTTTCTCACAAAACTGCTGTGGAGTAGCCCACTTCCCTTATCAATAAACCAAAGGTCAATAGATTTACTGAGGCAAAGAGATTAAAGCCAAGAAGGCCAGCTCATTACAAACACACCTCTTGAAATGTCTAAAAATGCTACCTAGCCTGACTTCTCAGAATTATCTGTTCAAAGCAAACTGCAGTTGCAGCCATAAGCGTTCTGCGTATCTGCTTCTCTGACCACAAATTTTCACTCACTACAAATTTTTGAGGGAAGCACAATCCATGCAAGGAGAACCTGTCAAAAGCGTGACCCCCAAAATAAACAAAAACATCACACTCACTTTGTCAGAGTGGTATTCAACTGCCTCAAACATGAGGCCACCTTTTTTCTTCCTACAATCTTCACTTAATTCATTATACACCTTCCTTTCTTCAAGGATATGAAGAGGTCCTACAAACAAATGCACTCTTTCATCACACATTCCTCATTCATTCCCTTAGCAGATCCAGCCAGTAAACCATATGAAAGAGAATCTCTGTGGGAGGAAAAAAAAAATTCAACTGAAAACTGTGTCTGCATTAGCACTATAATACTAAAAGAATTCAATTCCAATAAGTAAATGTAAATATTAGACATTTTTAGAAGAGCTGACCAAAAGTTCTGGACTATTTATTTGTATCAATTTTCAGGAAGTTTTTGGAACATTAGTGAACTACTTCAAAACTGAACTGAATGTATTTAAAATACTGAAATATTAGGAAAAAAAAAAGGGCAGGGGGGAGGGTTTGGAAGGAGCAAGGGGGAAACTGAATGCTGTCAGGCAGGCATAAAAAGAAATGGAATAGCTGGCCTGACACCATCTCAAAGAATTAATCAAGGGTGAAAATATAGATTAAGTGTTAACCTTGCCTGACTGGACCTTTCTTGGTAAGACCGTATGTTTCATTAGTGAAAACATTTTTTTTAGTTATTAAACTACAGTTTGCATTAAAAACTCAATGTAGTTTGGTGTCTTCAGAAAAAAACCAACATAAGATATATTAAAAGTACTTTAAACGGCTACATAAGGCTTTAGAATGCATTGTAGAGAACTATCAGCAGTGGCTGCACCACTCATGCAAATCACACAAAAGCAGTTCTTGATCCAACAAAAGAAAAGTTAGTCATTAGGAAGTGAGATGCAGACATGGAAGGAACAGACCACTGGGACAGCAAGAGACAGCCCGACTGCAAACAGATACTTTCCCTCAAGTCTTACAGAGAGCAATACATTTAGGAACAAGCAATATAAGTGATGGATAAAGGATGCTGGATCGTATTTCTAAGAAACAGAAAGACTGTATCACATCAATATCATGGTAGATAGTTACCTGAATATGAGCTCCCAGCTGAAATGCACTGGTGAACAGGGATAAGGGCATAGCCAACAGAAGAGCAATAACCTGACTTCTTTAGTTAGTACCATGAAGACGACTAGTTACTAAAAGACTGTATGCATTTTCAGAGAGTCAGAAGTTCAAGTAGGATGTCAAAAGATTAGAGCAGGCTTGGAGAAGAACAATATGAGTAATTAGAAAATGGAAAAATATGTTATCACAGGCAATTTTTCTTTTTAAGTTACCAGAAAGAAGGTTAAAATTTGATCAATTACAATCTACACAGGGAAGAAACTTTTAATAAGGGGACACTTCAACATGGCAAGTAAAAGGTGTTATCGGTGCAATGACTAAATATTGGAACCATGAAAATTAACTACAGACAAAAGTCACAAAACCATGACTGAAAAGCCTATCAGCAAACTAACTTACTGCAGACTGAGATGGATGCTCTTTGCCTGTAAATATTACAATTCATACAATATGCTTTTCTGAAAGAAACTCTAGATTAAGCCCAGCATCTGTCTTATAATTAGCTAACAAAGGGAAGTAATGTTGTGTATACTACATAGGACACCAGACAAAATTGAAAAAGGCCTTAAGAGCTCCAAGAGTTTGCAAAAAAGGCTAAACCATCACAGCAAAGTTTGCTTTGTTCTTTCTAACAAATTTGTAGCTGGATTTTTTTAAGTACTTTTAGACTGTGCATATTATTTTTGGGGGGTTTTTTTAAGCAAGATACCTTAAAAATGATAGTCTATACCATCATGTTAACATCCACCTTCAACAGCACAAGAATCTTGAATTCAATTGCAGGACAACAACATCTCAGCTGAGAGAAAAAGTAAGAATTTGTAATTTTTCTCTGCATGCTTGTACTAGAGGGGAACAGTGGAGTTTCCAGAGGGTTCATTATTTTAGCTGACCGTGACAACAAGATCCAGAAGTGTTTGATTCTGGTGGAAGCACTCTCTGGCCACCAAGCTCATCTACAGCTTCCTTTCTCTTCAACCTGGTATCTACCATACACTTCCACACTCAGTGCTGCACCTTTCTCATCTCCACCTACGATCTGCAAATCCCAGTCTTTCACTCCTTTATCTCTGCACCACAGCTCTTACTCAAAATACATGTCCTCTCCCAGCAGGAAAACCCTGCATCCTCCCCACGTGCTTACTCCTTATCCAGCTGCCTCTTTCTCCTCTTGTCCAGCCTCCATCCTCCCCAACTCCGGGCCATCTTTGCCGAGGAGCCTCAGTCCATGTAGTCTTCCACAACAGAAAGAGAAGAGCAGAATTACATACATCTTTGCTCAGCAATCCTTGCTCCTCTCTAACAACCTGCCCTCCTCTGCCAGCTCTTCTTCCTGGCTTTTGCACCCTCCCCTCCTTGCAGCTCCCATATCCTTGCCTGTTCACTTCCAGCTTCTTTTCAGCTTTCATTGAAATTTATTATGGTTCTTGAACATTCTTAGTTTAATTCACAAGAGGTTTCCTCTCCTAATGACAAAAGGAGCACTGCAGACACAAGGAACGAGCCCCTTTGTCTCCATATCAACACCATAGCAGCTCTGTGCTGGAGGAAACCTAGTGTAGCAAAATTTCTGAAGCACCAAGCTCCAATGTTTCCAAACATACACAAACAGACAGCAAGAGATTTAACTTGGCCAAGTATTGTGAATTACCAGAGCTATCACGCTTTAAACATACTACCCCATCAACATGCTCCCCTGTCTCTAGTACTGACACCAGATCAGAAAGAAAATGCAAAACCAACATTTGTCAAAGAACAGGTTACTAAATCTTAACCCCCTGGTAGGTTCCTTCAAAAACAACTCCTCTGATTAGCCTACATGGCTATTTTAAGAACACAGGGTAAAAGACGCATTAAAAGTCTTATCCCCAAAGGGCAGAGTTTGACAAAGTTATAAGCACCTTAAGGCAAGATGGTATCATAGGAGGGCTCTGATAACGTTACCAACTCCATCAGTATTTACAGGACTCTTCTTCGACCAGCCAAACAGGACTGCATGTGTAAAACGACAGCAGAGGAAGCTATCGAAACGGCCTCCCTACAGACACAAAAGTTATCTTCGCTGGGTTTCACCAGCCCTGCAGCTTGTCCCGGGAAAGCCACTAACAGCCAAGTTGCCGGCTGGAGCAGCACCAGGCTCCTCCCTCCAGGGACACACTGCTCGTCGCCGCCGCTGCCAGTGCCACCGGCCCGGGCTCCCCAAGAGCCCCGGCCGAGCCCTGCCCCACGGCAGAGGGGCCGCCCGCACCGGCACTCCAGCCGGAGCCGCTGCCGCCGTT